>CM032665.1:9874231-9953017 GCA_019095985.1 Streblospio benedicti
GTCAATATTTGCTGGAAATCCTGACAGGCTCATGGTCAGGTGAGCACTAAGCTGTTTAAAAGGGTTGGAAATATTATTTAAATTATTTTATAGGTTGAAGAAAGATCAAATTGGTGACAACGCTGCAGTTGCCCCTTTGTTTTTATTTTGAAAATAAAACAAAATAGAAATAATATCCACATAATATAGATGTAGATTATTTACTCGTAGGTTGCGAAGATAACAAACATATTGCAAACATCTATAAAACAATGAATAGCTAAATAGCAACTGTTTTAGAAAGTTTCCAGATGTGAGTAACGTGGACGATTGGAAACAGATAGTAAATGTCCTTGAACCAGATCATATGAGTCAGCACGGACCAGCCTTGGTGGAGCTGAGCTCGAGCGTCACATACGAGTTCATGATGCTGGCGTACGAGGGAGACATTGTGACAGAGGCTGAGGAGGGGATATGGTGATAATGCACAAGCAGGAAACAGGTGAAATTTGAGTCATGGCGTTTCCCGATATTCTTTTGTGAATTCAGTTAAGAATGAAAAAAGCTGCAAAAATTAATTTTGCCCCTGCTATTTCTTCCATTTGAATTATGATAATACAAGAATAGCTCGAGTTTTTCTTTATCTACCTCTGTTTATTGTAACTATTCATGGAAAGGTAAATGTGATATGTTACCAGAAAATGACGGTTTATACAGAATCTTTCATTATTATTTTTATTATCTTATTAACATGTCCAATCGATTCTTTTTATATGGTATTTTGCTTTCTATACACAAATCATAAGTATGACTTTGTTTGATTCAGACAAATCAATCACAGGCGCGATCGTTGGCGGAGTTATCGGGATGCTGTTCTGGGAGCAGCCCTGGGTAGTCTGAAAAGTCACAGTCCGTTATTTCAGACGATCCCATAAATGTCGACCACAAAGTATGCACTTGAGGCACCATAAAAAGGCTGACAATATTTTTTTTTTCACTAGCTTTTACTTTTCTAATTTTTAGTTAATATAGATGATTTTCATAATCATTGGTATAATATGATTTAAGAATTTTTCTCAATTTTTTTCAAAAGTGAAAAAATTTAAAATGTTTTTGAAAGGCATTTTTTGTGAAATAATGACCACATGTTTAGGTACATATACTGAACCACTGATAGTGTGTCATTAGATAGAAACACATCTCTTGTACAGAGGAGATATTTCTTTAAATCGTACCAGCCTTAGAATTTTGAAATATATCCTTTTAATGGAAAAATAGTAATTTCAAATATGACTCTAGCTTTTATGACAGATATTACAAAATGGCCATTCCCAGCTCATTAGTAGTTCATTATGTGTGTGAATATTCATGAAGGAGATTAGGACTACTTTTGGTAGGCTCCAGAAAAAACATCACATCATACTGATAAAAAATATAGCAAAATTATATACATCATGATAAGTTGATTCAAGGAATAAGCACATATCTTTAACTTTGTTTAGCATATAAAGAGCAATAAAAAATTGGAGGATGATAATTATCAAACCCAACAAACCAATATGTGATTCATTGAAATGTTGGTAGCCTCACATGAGACTTTATTAATGCCTCACTGGACTCTTGTTTTGGTTTTTCTGTATTATTCAAGTGAAATAGTCTGGGGGGATTATGAAAGCCATTAAGTAGTACAATGAAATACAGTACAACCTATCCCATGTGGAGACCTTTGTAAAAAATGAAAATTGTCCATGTAAGGCAGATGTCCTGAACAGAGGTTTTTAATATGGCATTGAAGTAATTGAAGAAGAGAAATGTGTCCATACAATACGGGTCTCCTAAATATAAAGGTGCCTACATAGACAGGTTTCACTGTACCTTGGACCTTCTTTCAGCATCAGCAAATACTACTACTGCGTATTAATTTCATAATATGAGAAATTTCAAGAAATTGCATAAATAGTTTTCTGTTGAATTAACATTTTATAAAGAGAGGTTGTAGATACAGTTATCATCCAATCAATGGAATAAACATCTTTGTTGTGTCAACACTTTAAAAATGGATTGACAACATTGGATTATGGCATAAACTTGGTAAAATCTTGTACCTATTGTAATATCGTTCATGACAGAAGAAAACACAATCTCAAATATGGATGTTAGAAAATTTTCATCAATTGCTTGAATACAAGGTCACAAATGAAAAAAAAAAGAAGGCTGGTACGACGTTGATAAATAATCTAAGATAGAACCACAGAATTTACAGAAGTGACGCGTGGCTGACGGTTTCTATTTATGTACCTAAAGATATGCCTAAATTTCTGAACATTTTGTGTTTAAAAAATATTTTAAAAAAATTTTTTTGAAAAATAAAATTGTTTATGTGGTGGGGCTATTTTTTGTAAATGAGTGATGTAAAAATCATGACTCTGAGAATTTTTTCCCTAATTGATGTAATCCGCGATTATTTACCCGGGATTACTATTCAATATTTCTGTTATCTTATAAAATAACAGTATGTGAATGAGCAGTTTCTTTTTTCACTCTGAAAGCCACGTTATATATAGAGTCGCTCGGTCAACCAATTTAAAGAAGCAGGTGTTTCCCTAATCCGTGGCCAATATTTCCAAGGCTTCAATTTGTCCTCCATCTATGCTGCAACTAATCTCTTCACTTTTTGCACTCCACATGTAAAACCCGTGTATTCAACTACGATTTACAATGCTATTCACACGGTAATTGAAAATGAAACGTTTATTATGCCGTGCTTTTCATGCACACACAACAATCCGCAAAATATGCGTGAAAATGTCACACGTGCGAGTCATATTTTATAGCCGCCAAGCCCACCCAAGCCCACCCTATGCCAACTTAAACCAAGCTGAGTTTTTTGTAGCAGCGACCACCCACCATAAGTTGAGGGGGGAGGTAGGGGGTGTAGCCCATATTTTAGTCTTCCATAGACGCTTTCATGTTGATGTCAACTCGACTTGAATATAGTCCACCGCTTCTCATTTATCAGTTATACTTTGCGATGTTTCATCAAGTGAAATTACTTAAACATGTGGTTAAAATGATTGCAACAAGAGCGTAATTAATAAGCGTCTGCTGTGTCTGAAGATTTTACTGTCTCGTGGTATTATATCATATGTATAGGAGCTTAATTAATAAAACATGATTGTACTGTAGTTGGATTTTAATTTGTGATAGATGATTTTTAATATACACATTTTAGATATACATTTTAAATGTGTGTAATGATAGAAACTGTGTTAACTGTTATAACTACGAGTTACACGACATAAGCCAGTTCTTCCATTGTCGTCTGGAGTTTAGCTCTAATGCCCCCATACTATGCATAGTGCGTGCACTATCCAATGTAAGCAAGATCGTTATTATTATCATTATCGCAGTTATTATCATTATCGTCGCGTAGCACATGGTGATTACCGTCGCCCAATGTAGGACACGTGTCTTAACAGTGTAATTACTAGTGCTAACGTGTACATTGGCAGAAGTGACATGGTGTACGGCAGACTATCAAACAGGGAATGCCACCCACCAAAATAATTCCCAGAACTAATTTTCATTGATCAACCAGTGCGGTGTCACTCTATAATAATATAGGCTCATGGCGCACATCAAGTTTACCTTAAGCATTTTTCATAATTGTGATGGTGTCAAGAGCTTAAAACAAGTTTTGAGCCCTTGATATTCAAGGTGTGCGGTGTTCAAGGCCTGTTAACAATCTGGATGGGGACTATACGGTGTCCAGTACTGTATCTATATCGAAAACGTGCGGTAGTAATATCGCACACTTGACATAAGGTCACCGCACTACTCACGTACGGCGAGACCACTGCTGACATTGGTAGCAGAAGTTTGGTATGCCAAACTTCTTCTGCGGCCTCCGCACAGCCTATAAAAACCTGTGTTTGTCGCGCAGAACACTCACTGATCGTTACGGTCTATATAAGATTTTGGTCTTAGACGGACAGTAGCCTGAACTTGCGGCTTAATGTGCCCTATGCAAGAGATAGGGCTGGGGTGGTGACCGATAGGCCATCGTGGTGTCATTTTAAAGTTCACCTAACACACCATAAGCCTTTGGTGACGACGAAAGGGTGGAAGTGCTAAGAAGTAGAATGATAAGCCACTTACTCTAGCTGACAAAACTGTTTTAGATGTCTACAAATAGTATTACGGGCCTCAGTGTCCACACAGTGATCAAAGAACCATGTGTCTGTTATAAATGGCTAATTCAACACCCACTACCTTCCTGTGGCACATGGTCTTCTCCGGAAGTGTGTCTTTTGTAATGTATCAACACACATCTAGTTCGCCTCTTTTCTCCTGGGGCTCCTACACGTTATATATGAATAAAGGTCATGGACATAGTCAGATTTGAGGGGGGTGGGGGCGCTTTTCACATCGAAATATGTAATTTTCATTGAGTTTTTGGCATGTCCGCTATCGCTCGCACGTACAAAACCCATGATATCCTTCAAGTGCCCCCACCTCCTTTTTTTTCTGAAAATAGAATCTGCCAGTGGAGTGTTCACAATTGACGTCAAACCTGTAAAGGGGGGGGGGTTGTCAGCAAAAAAAAAATTGACGAGTGGGGAGGGGGGGCGTCGCCCCAAAAAGTTGACAGGGGGGGGGTAAGGATATATCAAAGTTAAATTGATATTTAAGGATGTAGTATTAATAATGGGAATGTATTTGTTGTAATATTTGGTCATAAATCACATTATCATATATATTACCGATGAAACGCAATTGGTGTATGACACAACCTGACAAAACTGCACACAGATTCAATTTCAAAAAATCATATCTTAAATATCGGCTAAATTAGATGGTTAACTGAGGGGTCTGGAGTTTGGATGAGGATGTCATGAAATTAACATCACCGCCATAGTTGACAGGGGGGGGCGCTCATGAAGTTGACGAGGGGCGGGGGGGGTCAGAAAGTGCCAAAATCTGGTTGACGTCAACTGTGAACGCTCCTCAATGAGGGGAGTAATAAAATCATTGCATGCCCCACTAGTGCAAAGTGGTTCATGTCGATTACCCGTGAGCCAATGTATAAGAATTCTACGAAATAGGGTTTAAGTAGGAAGGTGCGCGGATTGTGCAGCAGATGTACACGTGTTAATATAGCTTTTACCATCGGTATTTCATACGAAAAAGAAAAAAAAAAGAAAATCAAAAACAAAATACACATACAATGAATATGGGTCTGGAAATTGGCAGTGACATTTCAACGGTCTCATAACGCATGTCTCCGGGGCAAACATTTGTGAATGCTCACACAATGCAGATAGAATCCCCTACATATTTTACATTCAGTTGACGAACCTAATATGAGTTTATAGTTTGTGAGATAATAGTTAGTATCACATCAAAAGTTATGGTTATGGTGTTTTGGTATTAGTGATATTTGTAACCGAACAATATCATTTTATGACCCTCTGCACACTAAAAAAAGTACGAACATGCGCATATGCTAATTTATTCATGATATTGCATTTAAATATGCAATTTGTATCCCAATTGTCTTGTATGTTTAATGATCACACATAATTGTCCATAATTACAGAAAGTTTTTTTTTCACTTGGTGTTACATAACTGTTATGTAGTGTGACTTCAAATGAAGGAATGGAGTGAATATCAATGCTCAGTAATTAAGTACTGGACCTATTTTGTTTCAACTAAGAACTAGACCAAATTGATTTGATTTTTTTGCACTGTCCTGATTAATGTGTGTCTGCCTTCCATATAGCCACTGTCCTAGATTTCATATAATGATTTCAATACTGTTTGAATAAAACATAAAATCCTGTGACAAGGCATGACAGGACCACCGCCCAATGATGGCAATCGGTCTTTTACACGATAGATTTTAGAAGCCATCTTACGTTCGATGACGATATTCCCACTAATAGATTCAATGCCCTTTGAGACACAATCTTCAAATTTCGTGCAATGTTTACATCGGGGTGACAATCACCTGTGACCAATTTCCGCACTTTCCCATTAATAATAAATGTGTGGGTATCTAAAAGTCTTTTTCATTGCTCTTCAACATTTTTGTACTCAATACTTATTTAGAGAGAATACTCAAGCGTGGTACAGTTTTCTTTTAGATGTATATATATAGCGACCATCATATGTGACTATTTTTTGGCAATTAATCCGTTTAACTTATGCCTTTCTGAAAGACGTTTTATGCTACTTGGTGTATTTTGGTTGTTAGCTTCAATATGTCTTGAAACGTGATATACTAAAAGTGTATATATAGCTATAGACCATCACTAGTAAGTCATTATAGCACTTTAGCTTAAATCATGTATTCTGGAAAGCAATGAAAATATTAATGACAGTCTTTGCGCACGTTTGCTATTGATCTATATAGTTAGATTTGCTTGTGATGGATAAAACATACTGTAATGAAATGCAGAAAGAAGACCAAAAAACAAAACAAAACAAAACAACAACAACAACAACAAACAAAAACAAACAAACAAGACTATTTTGTGCAATGATTTATTTCACTTGTATCACACTTTATCTTATGGACATTTCATAACACTCATAAATCAAACATCATACAGAAGAGCAAAGCAAATTTGGTTTAAAATACTCGATTCTTTTAATCATTGTTAGATTGTATATACTATCACTAGTTTTCATTGTCATCGCGGTTTTGATCATTTTCCTTTATATTTATAGTTTGTTAGTGTACGTGTTAATTTTTCTGTGTATTCGGAGATACGTAACAAAATTACAAGTACAAGAAAAACGTAAGAAATATTAATGATAAAAGTTGAATCCGTATGCACCCAGTCACATGTAAAGTAGTCACATCACTTCATGCATTGATAAATAGCGCATTAGATTAGGGTAGGCGTATGAATTAATTCCGAAATAAATATATTAGTTTATCTATAGTAGCGTTATTTATTACACACTGCAAAATGTTCCAGTACGACGACAATACGCTCACTGCGGCCGCCGACCAGCCGCCAGACAGCAGAGGGTCGGCCAACATTGTGGCGGCAATGCGCCGCGCATTGACATCAGAATACGATAGTATCAATATGTCAGCTGAAGTTCGGAGCAATACGACGCCAATAAGAGATCACTCAGTGGCCTATGAGCGTCCATTCTACGTTGTCATCTGCCAATATGGTGCCAATAATTTCATATTGAGTTTACATTAAGGTCCTACTAGTGCACATAGGTCAAGATTCTCGACAGATTGGCGACGACACGTAGGGCTTTTAAGTTTCTATAATGATCTGATGTCAATACATTGGGGGGAGACAACGTTGTGTGACACGGGTCTTAAACATTGAAGGAGTGTAGCAATAGTGCAAAGAACGCAGCATATTATCGGCTCAACAAAAGAGGGAAAACATCATATAGCATTGGATGGCTTGAAATCTCAACTTTCCAACCTCATGATTGCATCATTGCATAACGAGAAGCGTTATATTCGAAGAAATGAGTTTGAAAAAGACCATGTAGAATTCGTTTGTAGAGGATCCCGTGTAAAATAACATATAGACGGCTTAAGTGTAGTGCAATTTGAATAGGAATTCACAAAGTTTACATGTAAACGATGCCCTTAATGCGCTTTTGTTTAAATGGAACGACTATGGAACAAATCACAAAGTACTCCCCATCCACCACAGCACAATATCACAATGAACACACTACATATAAATCCATTTCAACAGTCTGCGCAATATGACTAGAGCATCTTTAGTGTGATATTTAGAATAAAATATCAATAAGATTTCAAGCGTTTAAGATCTGCTTTATAACCTCTATAATCCATGATATAATTGTAACACACTCACAATATGAACAGTCTCAGGAGCTTAACTTGCACACCATTACTACAACATATTGTCACTTTCATATTATGTGGTAGATACAAGTTCAAACTGATATTACTCAAACTGAGCCTAAATATATTGATAAGCTTCCATACTTAATTGAAGATGAATTAAAATAAGCACGTTATAGCCACAAGATATACACATTTGCTCATTTATAGACTTGTTTACATATCATAAATATTAGGGTACGATCATAGTACTATATTCACCGCCAGGTGGCATAGTTATGAAAACCTTAGTACCATTTTCGCGGCTAGGGGTAATATATACCTGTTAGTCTTGATCAACCAGACCTGTGATACTATGGCGTAGCAGGTGGAAATGATGAAGCCTGATTATTGATAGTCTAAAAGTACCCACAATTCACTTGCTTATAGCCACTGGTGGTGTAAGTGGTGCTACGATAGTCGAACAAGTCTATTTACACCCCCCCCCCCCTAGACATCCCTATCATCTCAGTAGCTTAAGTCATACAGCAATGCACACACGATGTCATTGTGTACAAGCTGTCGTCATAATGAATCCAAGGTGACAATTAGCTCAAACTGTGGTCGTTAACAATGTTCATTGTTGTCATGTATGTTAACATGTTAACATTGTGCATTATTGTCAGGTATGTTAACATTGTTCATTGTTGTCATGTAAGTCAATATTGTTTATTGTTGTCATGTATGTCAAAATTGTTCATTGTTGTCATGTATGTCAACATTGTTCATTGTTGTCATGTATGTCAATATTGTTCATTTTTGTCATGTATGTCAATATTGTTTATTGTTGTCATGTATGTCAAAATTGTTCATTGTTGTCATGTATGTCAACATTGTTCATTGTTGTCATGTATGTCAACATTGTTCATTGTTGTCATGTATGTCAAAATTGTTCATTGTTGTCATGTATGTCAACATTGTTCATTGTTGTCATGTATGTCAACATTGTTCATTGTTGTCATGTATGTCAAAATTGTTCATTGTTGTAATGCATGTTAACATTGTTCATTGTTGCCACGTATGTCAACTTTGTTGTTATGTATGTCAATATTGTTTATTAGATATATAGCATAATAGCATTACAATACTATCCACTAGTTAATTAATCTTGTGCAGGTATGCTCCCATCACCTGCCAAAAATGTCACCAAACATTAAGCAATCGACAAACGTATGGCCTCTCAGTACAGGTTCCCATGATACATATCATTATGTGAGTCGATTGCCCATAACTCCTTACAGGTATCCTAATGGCATGCACGCTCATGAATGGAATCCGCACACATGGTATTCAAATGAACATGGTCGACATTTATCAGATACGTAATCAACGTAATGGCTTAATTCATTAGTTCGAGCAGTGTCTTCATGTCTTCTTTGTCATATGTTTTTCTCGTGCAGATGACATTAAATTAATCAGTCACATTACTTGATTCAAGTATCATTTCCATTGGCCCCGGCAAACTGTAAGAGGTCTTTACAACGACTTGCACTTGTTTAATAAACCTTGCGTCTGAATATGAAAAGTTATCGCATGCGACTGTGCACATTCAGATGATCAGAGACACATATTATCACCACTTGCGAATTCTCAGGTGATTGAGCTCTACCAAATGACGCGTGTGATGAAAATTGGCCATAAGAATCAAACAATTCTAATCCATCCAATATTGGAGAAGATACAATGCATTCAAGCTTCACTTGAATTTCGTCTTATTTCGTCTGTTCCACGCACATTACATGTCAAGATTGTAACCAGTCTGGATTCTACACGTCCGACTTGGACAGCGTTTTCAGCTCACCACGGTCTTCAAGCAGCACTTGCTCTGTTGATGGAGGCTGCTTCTTGCTTCTAGAGCCCCGCTTCTTCACGCAAGGATGATGGAATGTTATCTGAAACGAAATGAAGAACCAAACGATACATAATTGGTGAAATACAGTTCAGAAATAATCATCAACGTCTTTTCGTAATTTATAGATACTAATGAAGTGAAGAGACTTCACGGAATTCTGTAACGAACTTATTATGAAATTGACATTAATGCAGATCTATTCACACTCTTATAGTACGTTTCCCCCCTCAGTCTTTTTCGTTTGTCGTCAATGCCAGTATGTAAGGAGCCAGCCTGTGCCCTGTCGACATCATGAGTCGTAACATCAGGAAGTCGGCCATAAGACATTAACTGACTGAGGTAGCAAAATTGCTAAGCTTGATGTTAAGCCATGTGTTTCTAAATGATTTTGTGAACCAAATTGAAAACATACATTTCGTCTTACGATATTTCATATTTCATGGGCGGGGGGGGGGGGCGCCTTCCCACCAAATAATTCATTTTCATAGGGTTTTTCATGATATCCCTTAAGTGCGGCCCCCTTTTTCTTAAGTGCGCCCCACCCCCTTTTCCAAAACCCTGGATCTGCCATTGCATGTAGCATCCACCATATTTCCTGCTTGTGACGTCACACTGAGGAAATATGGTGGATGCTACACGAGACGTTTGTATATTTACACGTACGTTAAAATCATCCAGATGTATAGTCTAAATATGTTTTATATCTCATTAAGCATGGATGTCGTATCCTCATAGAGTTAAGAACATAAACGGTTTCCTACAACATTTTTACTTCTTGAAATTTAGAACGAATGTGACCAATGTGAAAAGTAGGCTAAACATACAATTAGGATTTAGTTAATGTAAAGATTATATACTATCCATAACACACAGGAAATTGAATGGAAATATGTGGTATCTAAGCTCAATATCAGCTACATTTAGACATTTCCGGTGACCTCTTTTTCAATTATGTCTTTTACCAGCCTACATTTTCGATGAATAGTTCCATTAGAATTTGTTTCAATAGAAATGCATTCTCCGCATTTGTTCTGCAAGGATGTTTTGTATTAGAACGAAGAGTGTCCATAAATAATGTCTACATGAACATGTCCCTACATGCAGTGTATGTCGCAGTAAAGTTTCATTCTAGTTCTCGGCGAAGCATTTGAACACATCCGGGTATTCACATCCATATAAAAGCTGCTGTGGGGTTTGTTTCACGACGAGCATAACTGTCTCACTGTAATCGAAATTTGCATGTGCATAAGACACACGGTAGCTCATACGATTGGGCAACTATGATGAAAACCATGTACATATAGGAGGTTCGCCTTGGTGGAATCAGGGCCCTTGTCAGTTGTCAACGCAGTAGAATATTCGAATATTCTCATCCCAATATTGCCTATCTCAAATTTTCTGGCATTTTGAAGTGTGTGACTTTTCCCTTCGACTACAGTATGCAAATAAACTACATGTAGTTGACTGAAAGTATATTTAGTTCATCCTGGGTTTCTTTATTCATGATTCAAAGAATTTGATGGATACCAATAGAAACCAAATACCTTGTCATTATGGCGAGACTTTCGTTGTTTTCGCAACAACTGAGATTTTCATTCGGCCGATGAAGTTGTTGCGAAAACAACCAAAGTCTCGCCAAAATGACAAGGTATTGGTTTCTATTGGTATCCATCAAATTCTTTGATACATGTAGTTGGTTATCTCGAATGTTGGCTATCTCGAGCACTTTACTGTTAATGATTCTGAATTCGAGACAATGAGTTTCTACTTTAGTTACCTGATGTATTGACCAGACATTGACACTGGGTTTATGTCGGGGACTCGTCTGGTCGAACTGTCACCACGTGTGCCATTACGACAACATTGTGACCTTCAATATCATCGCACTATCTTATTGTGACGTATATCCGGCTGATGGAGTAATGATATAGGCCTAAGTATATCAACTGATGCATATTATTATGGGAGGGTTTTGTATTGAGCTAGCTCTGAAAGCGGTTCCAGGCATCTTTGTTCCTCCCATATAATTATACACGTTGCCACCAGTATTATGAGACATATGTTTTATACATTTATCTCTTTTCTGGACTATTCCATTATTCTGACCCCTGTTCTATTCCAATTTTGTCCGAATTCACTTACGTGGTGATTGGCCACGGTCTCGAACTATAGTCCCATATTGAACCACTGGGTTCAAGAACAAAATGTATATAATGATTATGTTAATTACTGTGTTGAATACTGTGTTCACACGTTCGTTGATATTATCGCAAACATAGCCTATTATGCCGTGTACAAATAAGGAGAGTAAATGATATTTAATGGAATCATATGAAAATTGTCCATTATCGTCCATTGTGTTGTAGAGATCTTATCATTTGGTTTATCATATTTGGACCTCATCATCCGCATGAGCCATTAATGGATATATCGATTTTCCTAATATCCACCCAGCATCCGAACCAACGGGCAACGGGTGTGCACAAAGGTTTGCTATTAGATTTCTGGCAGTGCGAACGCCAAAACCTTCATCGCCGACACACCCAAGCCAAATATAGTTGCTATTCATGACGTGTACCTCAATTTGTCTTATCCAGTACAAAACATTCATTTCTTACATTAGCACATTTATAGGATACGATTTATGGTTAGGATAACAGATCTCAGATTGGAATCTGGGCAAAGGCGAGTTAGCTACATGGGTGAGGTTGCGTGCAATCCAATGCCCCCACTTACCCTCATATATCATAGCCTTCTTTATTAGCCAAGTGGAAGATAGACAAATACAATATGTACCCAGTGATCCACTTTTTATGAAACCACTACAGCTAGTAGACGATAATTTGATAAACAATTTAGAGGGTCAACAAGCGGGGAAGGGGGGGGGGACTAAATGATGAGCATAACTGCATCCAAAATATGAACCATTGTTACTCAGAACAGTTATGTGGCCACTGGTCACTATTCCCCCCCCCCAAGCTGAAAGTACTCGAGCTCTAATGATGTGACCTACAGAGGGATAGCAGGGTGGTAACCAGATAATAGCCTTAATGAACCCAAATAAGGACATTGGTGCCCCACGCGAAAACACATTGAACGGTCATATCACAAGCTACAACCCAAATTCGAGCACTCTATCTAATATAACGCGATCTGCACACAGGTAGGTCCGAAATGGACCAAATTATAGTCCAGAATGGACCTGATACAGACCATTTGGGTTAATGTGAGGATGTGAATGGTCATCATTTTGGATTTATAAACCACATTTTAGCACCCAATATAAAAAGATGCCACCTGTAATAGTCAGCGAAGCGGGTCAAATAATTAGAACGGACTCCCAAACGGATCATGTGAAATAGGCACTTACTGGTTGCCATTTTCTACCGACACACCACATTTGAGCATCCTATCTTAAACGATGCGATCTGAAGAGGGATAACTATGATGGACGGTGTTGAAGCCAAAGTGTAGAACACTCTGTGGAAAATCATTCTAATGGTTTCATATATAATAACCTAAGCTCATGGTATTTTATTGGCGTCATGTATATATAATACACATTGCGTGTAACAATGAAGTGACTAGTCATTATCATCTTTAACCTTGTCGTCAAATAAGATTTAAGGTGATCCCCAAGTGGTTATTCCACAAATCACATGACGCATTCACACCAATTTTGAAATCAGTGAAACTACCATTTACCCATCTCATGTCACATTAACTTAAATACTTGTGTCATGCTCCGAATAGGCCATAAAATCTCAGTGCACGCGGAATGCTTGATGTGGGCCAAAATAAGTAGAGGAGAAAAAAAGAAGAATTTGAATAAAGAAAAAAAATGCATGGGATGCACGACAATCCCTCTTCAACTGGATAAAAAACCGAGTTAGTCACTTGACCTTGGCTTTCCGATACAGTCTCATGTAAAGAGACCCATGCGGGGATGTGGGGTTGATTCATTTTTTCGCCTCAAGGTCGAGGTGACGACGCGTGGAATTGCATCTATGAGATTAATAAGCGTAGACTTGCGAAATACATCCAAACTGAATTGCTAAGATAAGTAGAGTCAACAGGGCTATTTACCATCGTAAAATAGGAAGTCATTACACAACAGGGAGAACATGTATGTATTGCATGTTCAACTAAAGCGAGCATCTTGTTATTTTGGAAATTGCTAGCTCGTTATAACAGGGAAATGGTGACAGACGGGTTTTGGTTGCTCATTAGCAATACAATTTTTAGACATGCTTTGTTGCATTGGGTTTTGGTACGGAAACCGCAAAGTGGCAATTCCATAACACAAGCTCTTAAAGTCTGCCTTCAAACAAGCACCGATGAGATAAGAAACAATATTCAGACCAAATGTACTTAACACATTGATGTCGCCATAAGCGAGGTCAATACTAATTGATACGAGTACCATTTACAGTTAAATCGAGGACACCACCCAACTGACTGGAATAAGAATTGGACTGGCTAAACACTTCGTTTGTATTCTTATGGCCATCCAGCTGTAAGCTTCTCATTTTCTTTAGACAGTAACAGTCTACGGTTACACTAGTGGGCTGCTATTGCCACACGATTCCTCAGAGCACTGGTTATGTATTACACTACTCAAGTGAAGAGCCTAACACGCAGGCTGAGCATGTGTTTGGGACATTAATAAGCACTTCCCGAACTGATGCCTAACTTATGCCCAGTTGTACGACTAATTCAGTGCGAACTGATTCAGTGGTTATAATCTAGAATGTGTTCGAATTAATACATATTCCAGTAAATAGAGACAGAAATAAGATAAACAACAGCAGCAACCATAACAACAACAGCAGCAGCAGCAACAGCAGCGGCAGCAACAGCAGCAGCAGCGGGGGCGGCAGCAGCAGCAGCAGCCTAGGGCATAACCGGCAATAGTGCTTCTCTACTGTTAATAACTGCTAGAGATCGTGAGGCTCAGTGCGCGTCCAGTACGGTGAAAGCGTGGCAAAAGTAGGTAAACGTACTGAGAAAGTAGGCTTTTTGAAAAAGTGCGTAGGCATGTCCATCTTTGAGTACAGTCTTCTATCCCTAATCAGTGGTCTGATGGTACGCAGGCAGTACGCTATGGCGTACGTCTTTTCCTGCTGTAGACACTCACATACACAAAAACCCAACAACACTAATACTGTCAAACCATCCGCAATGCCGGTTGTGCTCCAGGCTTAAAAGAAACGCACCATAGTCAACTGAGCCACTAGTTCCCTGAATACCTGAAGAAAGCCGTCAATAAATACCTTATGTTTTACCTGGAATCTGTAGGTGACGCTCGCAACCGCCGGCCCCGCCGCCGCCGGGTCGTCCCCGTTGCTGTCTGACCCGCTGGCGGGCGCAGCCTCTGCTCCCGCCGGGCTCGCCGCGCCTCCATTCGTGCCGCCTCCGCCGTGCCGGGCTCCCCGGATCCCGGAGCCCGAGTCGGCGACGCCCGCCGTGACACCCACCGTGTCTCCGGCGCCGACGGTGGGCACGGGGACCTTGCGACAGCGGCAGAGTACTACACGGTACAGCTTCCCTGCAGGGATAGGGAAAAGGGGATGTGTACAGTGGGACCTTGTTGTTTCTATATTGGTTATATCGAATTTTCGGTTAACTCAAGTTCCATTTCATTTCCATTTAACAATATTATGTGCAGTAGAAAATTGCTATTTCGACATTGCGTGTCTCGAATTTTCTCTTAACTCGAATTTGGTTTAAAGTCAATTCAGCAACGATACATGCACGCATATATCAGTTGGTTATGTCGAATTTCGGCTATGTCGAACTTTCTAGTTTAAACCCTACTTATTCGAGATTGCAAGTCTCTATACTGTAGTCAAAAGCGGTGTTAGTGATGATGTCGATGTTTCTTTGCATGTTGATAGAGATGGGTTCCGGACGAAGTTCGCTCTCGTTGTACCCATTGAAAAACAAAAGACTTATCGGTGGATTTTCGAAATTCTGACCCATGTTCATGCGCGAGCACCGCTCAAACGGAAATGAAGGATTTGCTTTAACAAAGGAGCCTAAATCCGTACAAATTGGACAATTTCACGTGACCTTCGGTGTGAGACTTACATTGTCTGAAAGCTCAATCCCTTCCAGTTATCAGCAGTCAACAGCGTCGGGGCTAAACCCCGCGTGGTACATTATATCAAAAGACTGTCACAAACGTCACTACGATTCACACGTCATACATTGGCGACGTGAGCGCTTCTGGCACGACCCTTTAGGGGGATTCCCTTCTCATTTTACTCTTTGAGGGAGTTCCAATTGACACTTCCCTTCAGGCGTTGTGATGTAGTAATGCGTTATAGCAATAGATTTTACACCTCAAACGACACCCTCATTTTCTTCCTAGGCATCTCATCACTTACAATACTTATAGTTACGTTCTGTAGACTGTGTTTCAATAAATTTGGTCAATAGACATTTAGATCGGTTTGAAAAAATACAGTTAAAAATTTACTTTATAGATTATAGTCAGCGTCTATCTTTTTTTTGCGAAAAACGCAAGTCTAAGCATATAATGTGCAATTTTCAATCTCCTACACATATGTAGCCCAAAATAACGTGACGTAACAAGCTAAAAGCTTTGGCATTAGTAACCCGTGGTGTGCAGACAGCCCCTATCCCCCTTACCCGTGGTGTCACCCAGTGCCATTAGCGTGGATTAAGCAAATGCCAAGTGGCGGAGTAGCGGCAGTGGTTATGACATGTCTGAACATGGCGGATTTCCACGTGAACACTTGTCCACGGGGGAACCTCTCTTGTCTGCACGGATTCTACGCAGACGACACGCAATCCACGCAAGACCGATCCTCACTAGGAGGGTTTGGTGGCTATTAGGAATCACGAAATCCCACATCCCTTATTATTGGCCGTTTTCCCTCACCCCCTTTTTTTGCATTTTTCTCACACCCCATAAAATTTATGATGTTTTCCCCACATCCCATAACTTTGAAATCCCACATGCCTTTTTTTACGTGCTCCCCTTGTCCTGATTTTCCGGCCTTTTTTTGTTCTCACATCCCACTTCCACTTCCTTATAAACTTACTCCGATCGGGGGTAGGGTGGTGGGAGGGGTGGTGGGTTCTGTTCCCACTTCACACTTATTTTTGTTTGGGCTAATTTCACGTGTCAGACTTAAATGCAGCTCTTTCCCACTGAACACTTAATTTTCAAATTTCCCACTGATTCTAAAGCAAATTTCTCAATTTACACTTAAATTTGAACCTATTTCCTACTTAATTCTAAAGCCATTTCCCACTTAATACTAAAAGGGCATCGCACCCTCTACTATGCAAGTTCAAGGAATAGCAGAAATGAAGGTTGCATATTTCATATGATTAGTGTCCATTGTACAGGAAAAGCTGCATCTCCTGTATACTAGACCCCGTCTTGTGTGAATTTTCCATGAAGTACAACTAAGTGTGACTGTCCAAGTAAGACAGATATGAGCCATAACACGGATAAGCAAAGGACGTTATGAAGCTAAACGCCACTCACACATATTCAGACGTATTCATAACTGGTCTAATTTTGGAGTGCAATGAGGTTGTAATTTTGCAGTGCAGTGAGTGAAGGGGCAACTTACCTTTGATGTGACATAACATTATCAAGTGGACAAGTGTCAAGGTAATCCTGCCGCACAAAACATGTCACTGTTTTTATAATGGCGTTGATATAGGCTCAGCACAAAAAGTGCACGCGCCAAGCAGCCGACAATTGACGATCTGCCTCCTTCGATTGCATGAGTAGACTGGAATCGTTCCACTTTTGGCACTTGATGCATGTCTATTTTCCATTTCAATCGGTTGGGACTTTTTTTGCACTAATGTGGGAGTTTATTGGGTGGCACTGCAAATATGGTAAAGGAGAAATTTTCTGATCAGTTTGATACTGTTACCCACATAACATTACAGATTTGGGAATCAATGTTCTACGGGTTTCCTGTAACTTGGCCTTCAGCAGACTTACAGAGCTTTTGTTCTGCCAGGATGTGATTGTGGTCTAATGCCTTGTAGTCTAATGCACCCTATCGGAAGTGCTTGCTGATTAGACACTACAGTGGTAGTGGTCAAGGACATAGGCAGATACAGAAGGCCACCGATGGCACACACCCCCTTTTTCAGCCATAAAATTTGATTTTCATAGGGTTTTGGCATCTCCATAAACCTTCACTCATACGAAACCCATGCAATCTTGTGGGTGCGCCCCCCCCCTAACCCCACTTTTCCGAAAACCTGGATCTGCCAGTGAAGGGTTCGAGTCTGAGGAGAGGCCATGACTGAGAGGCTTATGAAAAATATGAAACAACCTTGTAAACTTTGAGAAAAGGTCCTCTAACCTCAATACCCATGTTCATTAAAATAATGTGATATATATGTGTTTATGCAATGATTCTTCGTAACGGCGGCGACTTGTCTTTCAACAACATCCATAACTCGGTAGGTGCAGCATTAACGATACATATCTATTTGGTAATAGTTAACACCATTTTCAACTTAGCATTACCACAGCTGAGTAGATTATACAAACAATTTTGTGAATACGTCACATGATACCAACTTCCGCTCTAAGCACACTTATAGTTACAAGTTGTAACTAATATACATTAACTATTGTTACACGTCGTAACGTATACATTAACTGACTACTCCCATAGAGCTATGGCAACTAAAGTCAGGGAGTGTGTCGAGACTGGCATGCGCCACAGACATAAGGTGAAAATGGGCGATATTAGCAGACTTGTGGGGCCGCCGGCCACTCTGTTCTCGTGGCGTGCTTGAGAGCCATTGAGCCCCGGCAGTCAGTGTGCACTGGAGTTAGTGCTGTTCACTGGGGGCTCTTATGAGTTATTGATTGTAATTAGACATATGTCTCAAGAGTTAGCGTGGTCGTGGTGGGATACAGGATGTGGAAACCAAGATTATGCATTATAGCCTGCTTGGTAATACAGGTATAGCTAGACTCGGCTATAAGTAGCTCCAGTGCTCTAGGCTTAATTTAGATTAAGTCATAGGTAGATATCTTGTGGTTTATGCACATATTTGTTAGTATCATGTGATCTTTTTATAAGTCATTACACTATCTATTAATGTGTTGGTATTCTCACGTGCAGGTCGCTTATTGATTTATAGACAACCCAGCCAAGTTCACTGGACATGGAACATTGCATATTGACATCTCGAAGATCAGAAATTGGTGAGGAGAGTATAAATAGAATACACATTGACACAACAATGACACACGCCATCAGATATAGATTAATTATATGCTCTTTTTGGCAATACAATAAAACCTCTAATATCCGTATATACCAAGAATCCGTATTATTCTATTATCCGGACTCTCTGCTATAGTACATTTTTCTGGATTGTGCAGACGGGCAGCTTGGACAGGGATTCGTACTCTGTACCTATAAACAACTTGTTTTCGTTTTGTCTGATACCCATTCAATATGTTTTGTCAGCTATGTTTACTGGCCTAATTTGATTATTAAGGTCATATATAATGGACATGGACTTGTATGCGTAGGTGAACAAATTGGATCTAACAGTATAAGTTGATTAGATTTATTTCAACAATGTGACACACGTAGCCCCTATCACCTTGTCAACAACCAGCTATTAATTATTCCCATTGTTCTCAAATTGCAGTTATTAGAGAGCTTTCTAATTAGGTGGCCACTTCATGACCAGCTGAGCTATTTATTGCAATCACCAATTACTATGTGAAACACTAGATGATCATGTAGTTTGTTGTTCATCAGAATTCTATTGCCAGTTGTGATTGGACATACAGTAGAACCCATGTGTCACGATATTGACATTAGAAAACAACAAGTAACGTTAGAATCACAATATCTCACAATATTCTATCAAACGACTAACACTATTGAATTGTATAATTTTATCAAATTTGAGCTACTGGCATGTGTAAAGATATAGGGGTTTTCACGTACGTACCATGGTACACCATCGTCATGCCAGTCACACCGGAAGTAGAACTGCAACTTTAAATTGGTGTCGCACCCCAAAGTTTGTTTAGAAACAAAAATAATCATTTTTGCAAGGTGTGTTTGTACGTGTATATAGATGGAATATGTTGTCAATGTTCTTATTCAAAATAGCCACTGGTGTCATTTCTTCTCTGCTTTACTAGCATGGTTATTACGCTGAGCTTTCGTGGTGTGATGACGTAATCACCCATTTGCATCAAAGACATTTGTGAGTCTTAATGGTTCCACGCCGAGTCTAAATAGCCCAATACATTTCTCAGTATGTAATTAGTGAATAGCTTAAAGCAAACCTACATATATATGTAACTATATATCAGCATATTAACATAGGGATAAGCTAATGAAATGGTTAACGAGTGGGTGTGCTTTCTTGTTGATTACCTTTTTGCATATTATCCCTGCTAAATGACACTGAGTAGCAGATAGAGTTGAAACTCTTATTATATATATATATATATATCCCTGCTAAATATACACTATATATATATATATATATATATATATATATATATATATATATATATGAATGGATATCCATAGTCAAAGTCATTAACATATTGAAATATTGACGTATTGACATATTGAAAGAAAGAAAGCTTTTAACTGGGTTTTATTGCAGACATTATAGGCAATCACATCCTAAATCAAGTCTACTGTCTGGTGTCTAAAAATAGCCACTCTCTACCTTAACCCTACGGCACATAAGGCAGTACTGCTTCCCTACTGTATCTCTACTGCCACAAAGCCATGGCGAACGTGGAGATCAGTACGTGTCCAGTGTTGAGAAAGTGCGGAAAAAGTACCCTTTTGAGGCAGTACGGAGACAGTAGCAACTGTTTGAAATGCCAAACTTCGATAGCGACTAATTCAGCAGTAGCCTGTAGGTAGGCTGTACGGAGTCAGTATGCTGGGCCGTACGGCATTACTTTCCATAGACACCGCACGCACGGGTAAAGACCGCACTGACACAATGTCCGCACTGGCGGTTGCGCCCTATGTTTTAAGCTACACATTTCCACGGTGCGGTGACACGTGACATTGCAATAAATGACTGATTACATTTAACTCTATCGTGTCGCCACACAAAGTCTAATGTCAAAGCCTCAAAGACCCAAGCTAATCTACCAGCAACATTACATAATTCCTGTCACTTGCAAATCACATCTTACAGTATACACGGTCGAGCTTATTAGGCAATAGCGCAACAGCGCACAAAAGAATGATGCACCTAGACAGCTAAGCGTATTATGCATCAATTCGGCATTTTTACAGCATTGTTGTCTGTCTTGGATTGCTGTGTAGCTCTAACATATCAGTATAACGTTACATGCAGTGTCACATGCATTGTATGGCATACACATCCGTAGACAGCCCTAGATTGGAGCTTATTACTGGGGGGTGGAGTTATATAGAGTAACAGACACAAGTTTCATTTCCTTGCCACAATATAGTGTGTCTGCATTGTCAATGGCCTTATACCGCATACAAATTCTGCACGTGGGATGGGTGTACATGCATTCGGCCGAGGAATATATTGTAATGGTTGAATAGATTGTGTTTGATATGTCAATGTAATGCATACACGTTCAGGTTTTTGAGCAGAAAAGTAAAACAGAAAGTCGCCATATCGAATCTGTATGGATAGCAGAAAAATGTTCGAGATGACCGAAATTCAAGATAACTAACTGATGTGCGTTATGAATGTTGTAGAATGGAAATAAAATTACATCGAGTTAAGAGAAAATTCGAGATAAGCAATGTCAAGATAACGAGGTTCTACAGCAGAAGAGTTTAGAAAGCTCTCCTCCCCATCAACAATATTCTGTTCATTTGGTTTTTAATAATTTTACGACGTGCATGCCTCATAGTATTCATTAGGACTGTCGAGGCTTATCTGTTCACTGTATATTGAACATTTTCAAAAACATTTTCCTAAAAGCTTTCCCGTTGTCACCAATTCTTCTCCACCCATCTTTGTTCATTGCATTCGTCGTGGTGAACAAAGATCTTCCTGGACACTCGAGAACTTATATAATGAGGTAAAGGCTTATAAATGTTCAGTGCAGAGTGAAAAGATGTTGACATCGACATGAACAACGAATTTGCACAATAGGATTGTTGATGTGACTAGAAAAACCTCATAAAACATTATGTTCAGGCACACGTCATGGCGAACTCAATATAAAATACTTTAGGCCAGATTAGGCTAAATTATAGATGAAACACAGCCGCAACAATTTCATTTTCTTGTCACTATCACCATCTATTATTCACGTGTATTCTCCTTACCTTACCCGTTCATCGTGCAAGGCATACGGCAATTTGTAGAATGAACTGTCATGGAGCTAAAGATGTGTCATGGGCGATGACAAGTGTGCATGTCAAAACGTGTAGGTAAGACTCGATTAGCCTTATGAGTCATAGTATATGTATAAAGATTGAAAAACAAAACATGCAATTGGCCAATTCTACGCAACACACGTCACTGAATCCAACTGAAGCCCACCTAATAGGCGAAATACAGGCGGTATTATAACACTGACTATATTTGGAATAGTTTCGTGAACTATTCTATTTTATCCTTCAAAATGGCATACACATATTCAATTTAATGAAGGCAAGTTCTATTCACTTGAGCAGGGTTTTTCCGCAGCCTACAGGTATTCACTGTCATGTCACGGTGAACCCTAGCTTAGAAAACATAGAGGCCATAAAGAATGAATAGCAGTGACTTCCACATCAGACAAAAAAGATACACGAAAAAGCACATGCTCATATAACAAAGTCTAGTATTAAGTAAAAGATAAAAGTCCGCATTTTTTGATCTGTTATAAACCTGTTAGCATGTCTTAGACGTGACATGGAGCGTCTGAGAGCTCATTTGTTCCTATATAACATGTGCCAATTCTGCGTGCCTTTCTTATCTACATATACAGAGAGTATCAGCAATGATGGATGTTAATGGCAAAGTATGGAATAATTTCAACGTGATGTATATGCTATGGATGCTATTATACCTGTTCGCATGCATGGCTTTGCTATTTTAGTAACCAGTCTGGTGCTTTATGAATGACGGTTATTGTATGTGTCAGGGTGATTTTGGGGGTCGGGCACATAGTACATGTAATTCATAATTACGGCATGGGGACCCGTGATAATTTTTAATGAACACAATATCTTCTGAGCCACTAAAATGCGCATTGCACTCTGTATTGATAACAAAACGTATCCGCGGCTATCTTGTAGTCGGTTGAGTGTACATTTGTAGGTTGCACGTAATTGCCTGACGACACTGGCAAATCCATGCAGATTGCACACATCCCCGAGCACGAAAACCACGCCGGGTCACAGATGTCCGTGCACTGAATACGTCTTTCACCTTTGGACTGAAAGGACTATTTTGTTTGGTGGATTTACTGGACGTTTGATTTTCACGTGCCTTGCTCTTATTAAATCCTCCAACCCCACCCCCATCCCAACCCCCGACTAAATACATCCACATGTAGTGATATTAAATTATTAATATTTAGTTCGTTATGATCAATCCACTATAGACAATATCAATGTCAAACAATGCGCTTTTTATCATTTGACCGGTGTATAAGGTGGTGTGTTATATCAAACAAACACGCTTTGAGTTGAAAACAATTACCGGTATGTAAAAAAAATGTGTCGATGTGTAAAATACAGCCCGGGGATGGGCGAATTCGTGGCTTTCATACTCACGATAGATGGCATATATGCCAGAAACCCTATGAAAATGAAGCATTTTGGTAGGGGAACGGAGGGCGTGCGCCCCTTGCATGCCCCTGGATCTGCTTTGGGAAGATAATCTAAAAAGTATTGAAAGTGTTTGAATGAAATGTTGTCATGATACGCCTTGACACCGGAAAGTTTCATACATATAGGACAGATACAGATTTTAACACAGTTTTCTCTACATTATTACTGTAAAACATCTCATTTTCGAGCACATTTTATATGAATGTCAGTTCAGTGCTCTCAAGTCAGGATTTTGCAATGAGGCTACATAGGAAACTATAGGAAATACTTGCCTCAAACGATGTGAAACTTTTACAATTATTAGCACAATTTATCTAATTGCTTGTTTGTTTGGCTTTGTGTTTGTTTTTGTTCTTGGGGTTTTCTTTCTTTTCTTTTTCTTTCATTGTTTTGTTATTGCTAAAAATCAAAGTCCGATAGGATGCCAGCGGATATTCATCCGCCATTGACTATTACACACAGCAAAACTATCAAAGATGACAAGCCCGTGGACAGTGAGGGTTATCTACGTGGTGATGAAGCAGCCCTCCTTGAATAGGAAAGAAGGAAGGCCTCGGGTGCAACTATTTGATGTTGGCTCACAACATTTACCGTTTGCCATCTAATCAGATTGTGGGTGATATATGAAACGTTTGTGTAAACTGTCTTGGAATTTCAATTGCATGTATACGTTGTGAATAATTGTCATCTTGGTCAAGAGCATTGTATAAAATTCCAATTTGTTGATGATGACTAATTATTCACATTATGCCCACGCTCTAGATTTTTTACCAAATCTGTCACGTCGTAATAAGCTCTGGCATCTATCTCAAACCATCCGTGCAAGCGAATCAACTAGTTAATGACAGATTTTCTTATCGTTTATGCACACTCATAGATATATGGGGCAAGGGGGAAGGGGGAAATCTAAACACTACACAGCCAGCATCGCCGCTGTCTGCTGCATTTTTACGTCCACGTGTGATTAGCGCTGTGCCATTGTCCCGAGTTAATAACTAACTAGAAAGTCGGGCATTCTACTCGTAAGAAACAATGGATAAAGACAACGAACCTGCTACTTTTTTCAGCGTATGCTGCTGGCATTTCCATTGTTTGATAATGTAATCATCACACACAAAATATGAAATATCAGCATTCCACTCCCATTTAGGAGCTTTGTGTTTATTCTCTGTTTTATTTTTCTAGCAAAAATAAACACTTTCATAACGACATCATGCCAACTGAAGCTCAATTAGAACATCTTGATTTTAATGTACGTGTAGACATATTACATTATGAGTATAGCTAGGGTTGAACATTAGTTCATTGTCATCAGTTATTCCAACAGTGTATCAAGTGTGAAAGACATCTTGCAAGAAATATAGAAAATATGCAGGAAATATTACAATTTGTCTTGCAGTGCATTCTGGAGAGCGCACTTTTTGGCAAAATGCCACGTTTAGACACAGGTGTCAGATGGTAATAACCACTTATATAGTGTATTAATTGTGAAGTTCATGCTTCCTAGGAATATTGAAGCTATTCAAGAAAATGTCAATCATTGGGATAAAACTGCCTTATGGAACACATGCTTTAATTTTTAAAGTGCCAAAATTTAACACAAGTGACCATCAGTATTGATGTAAACATTGTACCAGGTTTAAATATATTATTTCAAGCAATATTGAAAGTATTGCACATTTCACAAATGAACCTAAAATGGCCGGGGCCGTATGCAAGTCATAATTTAATTAGCAAAGTGCCCAAAACAGACATTACATACAGTCACAGATAAAAAAAATGTACACTAGACTAGCGCTTCAGCTGATATGACTCAACTCCCATGCTAATGATTTAAAAAGATATTGTTCCCACAAGCAAATAAATACATGTACATAAAGGTTGATCTATCGTAGAGTTTTAGAATTTCTCATTAAAGAAACCAGTGATTGGTACTTTATTATCCCGACAACATAAATTGCTGATTTTGAGAGATTTGATGGAAGTTATTGAAAAATATGTATTGCAATTAAGGCAAATAATTGGGTATTTGTTATCAACGACAGCAGTCACACGATGCAGCATTTTCAGATCCTCGGTATGATGGATCATGCAAATCAGCCGTTTGTCTAAATCCCTATCCCTAATCAACAAATTTATCATGTAAATGTAATGGTTGTGGTTTAAAGTCATGATTCAAAAGTCTTGTTCTCGCGACTTTACTTTCTACACCTCAGCCATGCCACACCCGTCGATCCCCGACCGGAAATCAAACCAATGACCTTCTGGTAGAGCGTCCAACTTTCTATCCACTCAACTACAGATCTTTTGCGTACATGTATACACAACGTTTCGTATGTTTGCTTTTCTCTAAAAAAAGCCCTCCATTTGTTCGTGAGTTCAATGATGTAAAACATCTAGAAAAAGGACGTCTAGTTTTTAAACAGATGTTTTGTCTATGAATTACATCAAAACCCTGGCAAAATCACATCTCTCCACATTCCCCTTACCATCAGTACGGGATTACACAGTCATAAATATCTGTTTATAATTCTACTAATGTAGCATTGTAATCCACCAATAACATCAAGAAAACGTTTATACAACGTTGCCTACATAGCTGGGAAAAGACATTATAATAACGCAGCGCAGCTTCTTTTGGAGTAGATTTTTGGTCACAGGCAATCAAACCACGCAGGTGGTCGCGCCAAATTATCAGAAGTTTCATAAGCCATGAAACGAACAGGTGTTTCTTGAATAACATGACTTATTGTGTCTGACTCACATCTACATATATTACCGCACAAATTGTGTACATGTAAATCTTTTGATGAAATTCGATAGTTTCATCTCACTATTTTGTAGCAGTTGGCTATTCAAGTAATAATTGAAGTGCATATGATTAATCGTCGAAACATAGAGCTATCTCTGGGAGGATTTTAAAATAATACAATCTATCCTGTATAGTAAATCAACAGTTGGCAGACATGCATGACAATAGCTTCATTGTGGAAAATGGTGCTCATTTTTTTAGCCCCTTGGTCCTCATTATAGACACAAGTAGCAATATCCGCTTTGCATTCAACAAACCTCACTATTAACACGGAATGAAACCACCACTTCCAAGGGATAAAGGAGAGTTTGTGTTACCAGAACCTCTTAGGTTCATTTTAATTACCTTCTTTGTAAAGGAGAATATATTTCTGCGTTGATACAAAGCTCTGTTCTTTAACTGCACATGTTTCTTTTTTTTTAACACCGCTACACCCAACATCAATCCCTCACCCATCCCTAAAAAAGTGAAAAGATCAGATTTGTGACGTAAATTGAAGAATATCCGCATGGTGTTTTGCTTTGCGACATCAATTATTCAATATCAATATGGGGAAATTTATATCATCCCTAATTCTCTACACTTGTTGGTCAACATTTAAATTTTAGATGCAAACAAGAAAGAACTATTGCAAACGCGTTATCTTTTGCATGCTGAAACGAATAACTAATTAGAATGCAGAAGTTCCACATCTATCATCCCATCCACATACTCTTGAAAACAGATGTGTAGTCAACAGTTAAAACAATGTTGATTTAACATTTCTGTATCACTGCATCATGGCGAAATATTGCCTATGGTTGCAGGTTTCACTGCAACAAGGTATTTGGATTAACCAGCAGTTTTGAGTCAAACGTTTCTGTCGTGTTTTAATGTTTTGGTTTCTTTTGAAAAGGACTGTAACTCGAAAACGTTAACATTAAAACGGTCATATCCTGAATTAATATTTGAAATTCGTGTCAATCTTTTTGGCAAATTCAACCGTAGCAAACGACGAATTTGATATGAGTTAAATGTTACAATAGAAATTCATATACACTTTACCGCCAGCGGTAATACATTTCTCACACGTACACATTTTGGTCTGTATCGCCCAACCACTATCAAAATGAATTACATGTATCCCCAAGGTCTTAGCATTACAATATTTATGACACATAATTGTGACAATTATGTTAAATTAAGAAAATGCTAATTTTCATAGGCCAGCGGTATGTAGCGTTAATGTGAACCTCACCATAAAATAGGACCACTGCACTGTTGGCTACTCAAATGATATAACTGACAACCAGGGACTTTTCATTCGTCATGCAGTTTGCTAGACTTAGCTACCTCTTTTTGTTATACTATGGGAAAAGGCTTATTAAATGAGGACACCTTTGATTCACCTCAGTATCTCAAAAGAGTGAGTGTAATGAACTTTGTCACCATTCCATGGCCTTGTCTACAGCCAAACCCAAAAAACTTGCTCCTAAAAAGTATGGTCAAATCACTATAAACACGTATTTGCTGATTGGCCGACTGCAGCAATGGGAATACGTCCGCTCAAACGTAGACACAGGTCACATAATCGAACCGCTCGAGCAAGAGCAATTTTTCATTGAACCTATATAATAAGATTGTACGTGTATTCAGACATTTTGATACATTGAAATTATTGGTTGTCATCTCATTGGGCAATTTAGCTGGAACAACAACTGATTCGGAAGGCATATTGCCTAATAGACACCCGCCCTATTTTCAGGGTGAAATATTTTGAGTGATACAGTCGCAAGTTGACAACATGCTATGGGTGGGCGCCGTTCATACGCGAACTGAATGGTCTCATGCAAGCATTGCGTATGTATATATCCGATAACCACGGTTGGCGGAGCTCAAATGTCTTCTCGTCGGCTTATGGATGCTGTTAGAAAGTCTATAATTGTGCCAAGTCACCCTTCAAAATTAAGCATATTGAAAGTGGTTCGCATCCATGAATCATAGAGTGCGATGCATTTGACTTCAATGACTTTGGTCTGAGCTAAATATACAAACCTTGTTATCGGCGACCTTTCATTACCATACAATGAGCGGCACTTGAAAGGGGGCAAATGAGTTGGTTGTGTCTTTCATCTCTGTTATTAGTTTGATTAGAAGAAGTCGAGTACGCGAGTCTTTGTAATGGCCAAAAGCACTATTCAATGGCATTTGTTTCACTTTCATGCTCGCCACGTGGTTATATATTCATTGCCTAACATATGCAAGGGGGCTCGATATAAAGAATAGAAGAAAAGAAAACAGTAACGCCGAGAA
Source organism: Streblospio benedicti (assembly GCA_019095985.1). Classification (NCBI taxonomy): domain Eukaryota; kingdom Metazoa; phylum Annelida; class Polychaeta; order Spionida; family Spionidae; genus Streblospio; species Streblospio benedicti. Next base: position 9,902,882 of record CM032665.1, read on the forward strand.
ACATTATTCAAACGAATGTGCCACATCAACTCCCGAAACCGACTGATACGCACCATAAATATAGTGGCCTTTTTGTAAGTAAACATTAGCAGCGTGTGTCAGTCACGCTATACGGCCACATGGATAATATGATCACGTATAAATCTGTATGTTCCCCCAGAGAAGTGCATCCTTCATGTTTAAGATGAATGTTCTATTACACATAAAATATAGGGTTTCCATAAATCCCTTTGATGTAACGAGTGAAATGCATCACCACAGCCGTATAGTAGCGCTATAGCATATAGTACACTGCGTTCGATGAAATCAAGGTAGAGAAAAATTCGAATCGACGAGCAAAACTGCCACTTTTGCTGCACGTAACGGCTGCCATCTTATATGGTTCCACGTACAGGTCGGTTTCAGACGGTGCACATTACGCATGCTCTATGCAGGCAATGGATTAGGAAGGGGCCTCTTTAATGGAGCTCAAGCATTTGCGTAATTCAAGGTAGTGGGAACGCACATTGGGACAGGGAATAATTTCTCAGCATACAGTAGGCCTAGTGTCACTTGGGACTGTTTTGTGCGCCATCTGCACTGCGATATTAGAACAAGGTGAGTTTTGAAGTACATGATGACATTGGAACCGTTTTTGGGGGGTGAGAGGGCGGTAGGGGGCACTTACATTGCCTTTAGACATGGATGCCTCTGTGACTTCAGAAGCCTGACTCCGTCGCAAACTGCCTTAAGCCATTCTCAATGTATTCTGTACAATTGTAGAAAATACCCCCCTTCTCCACGCAAACATATATACTATATATATACACGTTTCAACAGTAGTTCATTGGAAAATAATGTGTTTTATTTTTTATTCTAATTATAATCACATTAAGGTACGATGTACAAATTGATAAACATGTAAACAGACATATGCCTAATATATAGACAATGTCATAAATAGTGGTACTTAGAAATACGCTGCCACAAACAACAGTGTATCAAAATATTGTCTGTCCCTTTGATGACATGCTCAGAAAACATACCCTGTCCACACCACCAGGCCCGTAGGAAGCAAAATGTGATTGGTCATGCCATTCGGCACACACCACGTCCATAGTACCTTGAACAGCTAGTATATTCCAGCACCGTACCTTAGACCCTCACACAGCCATTAGAACATGAGCTACTTTAGAAATTAGAGCCGTTTATGACAGGGTCTGGTTTCTGCGGTGCTGGAGGCCATATCCAAGGCTAATGCCACCCCGTATCCTTGCATATCCATCATAACCGTATAATGATGTGAAAAGTCACTTATATACAGTGCTGTTTCAAGGTCGTTGCCTGTCTTATTCCATATATTATCGGTGAAGCAAGCTGACAAAAACAGACAACGCAGGCGATGAGAAGGGCAAAAGGCCGATTTCAGGGCTTAGGTATTCCAGAACCTCATCTATTTCAGGCTTAGTGTTCAAACATCAAGTTATTAAACGTAACCCCTCTAACCAAGACCCAAATGTTTATGGGAAACTATTCACGGCCTCAACCAATCAAAACATAAAAGCCAAAATTTTAGCTTCAGCTTCCTCAGACTTGAATACCATGCGCGTCTTCAGCTCAAGTAAGATAATTCACTTTATTTTCCAGATTAAAAGCCAAAATCCAGCTCATAGGGAGATATTGTATCACTGCATTATGTACGATGTAAAAGAGATTCCCGTAGACCGACGATGACATGCCCGCAAATTCTGTCAATGACAATCGCGTTATCGTGCACTTGCCCCATCCCCGAAACATGACAATTCACACACTAACCTGCTTTCGTGACTTCTATAACCCTGCTTTGTCGTCTGTCTGGTGAGAAACAAATAGAATCAGCACGAACAATCCAATATCACCATGCGTGCGGAGAGGATCGGGGGATTTGGAGCAGGTTCGGAGATCGGTCTGTGGTGTTTCACACCGGGTTTGATTAATTAATTGCAATTTTCGTGTGGTGGTTTAAAGATGATTTTTGTTTGTGTGCATGTAAATATATATATGGTGAAATGTTGAGACACGTATTATTAGCATAACAGTGCCGCTCTTTGGGGGCTTGATATATTTGATATTGAAACACTGCACGTCCGTGTTTTTTATTTAGCCTCACCCTGTACTGATCCCATTTCTTTTGTATGCATAATACATCCCTATATTTTACTTTCTTTTCTTGTCTCACTTGTGCTTTCAAGCGATAAACCTTCCATGTAGGTAAGAATTAGGTGTGGATTTTGGCTGTTGAATACACACACACACACACACACACACACACACACACACACACACACACACACACACACACACACACACACACACACACACACACACACGCACGCACGCACACACACACACACACGCACGCACGCACACGCACGCACGCACGCACGCGCGCGCGTGTGTGTGTGTGTGTGTGTGTGTGTGTGTAGGCCTAATTACGTCGGAACAATGATCACCAAATTATTTCACCCGATAGAATGTCAGCCAACCCCTGATTCAAAAAAATTTCTCTGACAACCTATTTCTCTAATCACATGGTAATTTTAGCACTTACAGTGAAATCTATATAATAACCTTGCTGTAAGGAACGTTAATGACTATTCTGAAACTGAAATCAACCTAATAAGTGTCATTTGGCAGAAACTAGTCACTCTGTAAGTCAATAGAGGTGCTCGGGTGATAATTAACCTGTGGGTCGTGAAAGGGCTACATACTTGCATCGCTGGCTCATTCATATACATGTGACTCATAAATGGTGATCAGTTTGCTATATAGGCAAAGCTTGTTTGAAAATATGAAGCGTTGGGAATTCTGAACGCAATACATTTTACCTTTTGCTGCCATGAAGGCAGTGGCAAATATATCTCTCCATCTGTATAACATACGAGATAACGCTAGGGGTGCCAACCGGCCGCGCGGACATTTTTGGTGTTAACGTTAGGTAATTACGGTATGGGATCCAAGGTGGATGCCATGGCTGCAGGGCGCGCCGCCATCCCCACCCCATCCCCACCCCTTATTTTCACCTAAGCACGTTATTTTCGTCGGGAGTTTGGCACATGCGCGAGTACAATGAGATCCTCTAAGCGCGCCCCTCCTTTTCTGAAAAGCTGGATCTGCCAGTGATGACGCACCGCCTAACGTACTGTCTACTACATCCTGCCAACGGCTAGGCTAGGTTTCTGCTCAATCGGCTGTATTTCTACATACATTCATCGTGAAAGCTTTCGCTACTGTCTCCGAGTTGCCTAAAATGTACATGTACATTCGTTGCACTTTCACCATATTGGACATGCCCTGATCAACACTGTCCTTGAGGTTTTGACAGTAGAGAGGCAGCAGGGCGGCAGTACAGCCAGTTGTGCCATTGGCCTTACAAATTTAGAGCCAATTACACATGTCCAACACGAAGAGTAGCTCTGCGACACCGTGACTCCTCGTGAAGTTGTACATGACTATTTCATATATGTAAAGGTCACACAAAGTCACTTCACGTCGAGGCAGAATGTTACTGTGTATTCATTGTAAGGCCTTGTCACTTCTGGTGCCATGGGTACACTTATAACCCGAATGTATACAGTTTCTGGCAGTTACCTTATTGTTCTATATGAATGTATTTTGATAACGGAACTGTGACTTAGTGAACAGCTCAAGAGTGTTTTATTTTCACTTCATCTTTTGTCATCTGCATGTGTGATTACAAAATTGTAATAATATCCAACATGTAACTGGAAGCTAAATCATATCGTTATATTTCCATTATTTCTGAAACATGATCTTTTATCACACACCACATCCTATTTATTTGATAGTGCGCAAAAAGTGAGCTAATATCACCGCTTTGTCAATTTCACACGTTACTATGAGAAAAACTCTCTTTCTGCATAATAGCCATTAATGTCTACAGGAGATGTCTGCCGATACATATATGAAAGGCGAACCCGTCTTATGCAGTGCCAGAGTCATCAACTTATGTAATAGAGTCAAGTCATTTATTGCCCACTCAATTGCCATTGAAGATCCTGACTGTATCATAATGCGTATTGGGGGAACAATCGTACTCGTTGAGAAGTGCCGATGTATAATGGAGAGTATGGTAATGCTGATATTCAGAGATAACACGTTTAATAATCCCCAATAGCCCGTATGTGCATACCTACCAATGTCATCATGTAGGTCATGTGTGAAACAGTACATCTTTAACTTTATATTATGGACATGTGTTGTGTCACTTAACTCTTTTGCGATATTCAGTGCCAAGGTGCAGAGGTATGATCATTTTGATTGTCTGCACGTTCACCTTGTCTGTTGTTTAATCGGCCACGTTTGTCCCATACTTATAAGTGAAACGATGTCGCTTCTACAAAACAACTTGTTGCTACTGTATAGTAAAATACTTTAGGGTGAGAGTTGGGGTTGGATGGGGTGCCTCATGAGTAAGATAGAGCACTTTCTTTTACTTTACTTATACCATTGGTTGTCTAACACCTCAATAGCAAAACATTACTCTTATACTGATAAACACATGTGCAGGTATACACCTTCCTCAGACGAGTGTATCACGCACTGATGATCAGATTACAACCCCATTTATACAGAACACAGAGCCCCCTTACTCGCACGAGAACGCTCACTTACGGTAGTTATCGTTCATCAGGCCGTACAGGATGGGGTTGACGCTGGACGAGATGAACACGAGCATCTGCGCAATGGCGTTGAGGTAGATGAAACTGTGCAGTTCGAGGCGCGACGGCACGAAGCGCTCGCCGCGCGCCCGCCACGCCAGCACCTTCTGCTGCTGCAGCAGCGCCCACACCTCCATCAGGTAGTAAGGCGTCTGGCACAGCAGGAAGGTGGTGACCACCACCGACACGGTGCGCGTCATCTTGCGGCTCGGCTTCTTCACGCCCGCCGAGGTCATCCCCGAGCCTCCGCCCAGCATGCGCTTCAGTCTTATCGTGAGCAAGACGTACGACAGCGAGATCATGCCCAGAGGGATGAGCAGCCCGATGCACAGCTGGAAGTACGTCCACAGTTTCATGTAGGCCATGCGGTGCGCGATGGGCCAGTGGAACATGCAGCTCGTCGTGTTGGCCTTGGTGCTCTCGATGCCGGCGTACAGCCAGTACGGGAGAGAGAGCGTGGCGCAGATCATCCAGATGATCACGCACATCACCACGCCCAGTTTGATGGTCCGCAGGTGGCCCAGGTTGTAGAAACTGGCTATAAAGCGGTCCCAGGAGAGAGCCACTAGGATGAACACCGACGAAAAGCGATTGGTCTCCCGGAACGCAAACGACATTTTGCACATGGCGTTGCCAAAAGGCCAGTCGCTGGTGAACGTGTTGTAAGAGAAGAAGGGAAGCGTGAGGATGAAGAGCAGGTCGGCAAGAGATAGGTTCCATATGTAGTAATTAGCCACCGACTTGGTGCGGATCTCCTTATAGTATCCAATTATCCCAAGCACGAGTGAGTTACCGGCAAGTCCGAAGCAGAAGCAAGCCAGGTAGACGACCAGCACCTGAAGTGTAAAGGCAGCTAGCTAGCTGTTTGAACATTGGCATTGCAATATACATGTAAATGATTGAGACTTAGAGGAGTTTTGTCTGGACGCTGTGAGAAGTATTGTATCTGTTTATACCATGACTCATTTGTTTTAACTACAATATTAGAGTAGTGTGGACAATATGAGTTTGTCAGATAATGTGTTGTACACTTGTAAGTTTCAGGTATCACATAAACCTTAAACCAAATCAAGCAAAATGACCATTTATCAAAATTACCATTGGTCTACAATCTACATTGTGAGTTTATTATTATTCTGAATCATTCCCTAGATGTTCTGATTGTTTATGTCCAACTACTAGTACGGTATATATTGATAAACTACATTACTGTATTGTGAATTGACAGAACAATCAATTAACACCACACGTATTTTGTAATTTGGTTCCTTGTTTATATGGCATATATTGAGCAAGCTACACAAAAAGTTAAGTAACTCATAAAATCAACTCAACAACTGAAGCACTGACCACTTTGCGTACAGCATCCGTGTTCGGAAGATCCCTGGGTGGTGCCATGGAGCTGTTGGTCATCGCACTGCCCACGGGGGTGCCGGGGTTAGCTGTGGGGTCCATTGAGTTGAGCAGAGCCAGCATGCTGCCATTCACCAGGTAGCTCACCTCACCCATCCTACATCACAGTTAATTAGGAAACATAACACAACAATTTACCTGTCTGTGGCTTTCGATCGATCAATCAATCGATCATTCATTCATTCAATTTAATACTAAGTTATTTAGGGTTTGCCCTAATTATTCCTCCTTCGGTGGACGTGTCCTGCCTGCCCAGTATACATCTCAACTGTCCTCTTCAAGCTTTTGCGATATTAGGATCTATTAGACCCATGCCCAGACGTGTTCGATCTTTCTGCATGACTGCATACAATGTGACAAAACCCATAGCACAGCATGGCAGCTCTTGTTTGGTGTAGGAAATGTTCGTGCCGATTGCTCCACTGCATTATAAATGGGGTTATTATACCCACAGTGAAATTCTGCCGCACGCCAGATTTCTCGTTCGCCTGTGGTAGCGCTTGAAAGAGTTTTCTGTTGGGCATAACCCATATTAAACGACGCATACGTATCAAACAGAGCCCTGTGGCAGTTGAAGAAACTAATCTCCTTAGCACACCTTCAAATAAAGTTAGCCGCACAGCAACTAAGATGATAATATACTGCGGGTTTTAACCTATCCCAAGACCTTTAAGTGATCGTATATCTATTAGAGCTAGAGGCTGTCACAATTGCACTTGCTCTTCTTCTTTGCACTTAATATATTGTTTACATGACCGTTTTTTGTGTAATAATAGAGGACGCAACTATTAGATATAAGGTCTTTTGAAAGACTACGCGGGTAAGAGCCGCACTGCAGATTTGGTGTCCGGCGGACGTGCGTTGCTGTGGATTTTCTACCAAAGTCTGTTTTGGTCACACTGACGTAAAACCCCACTGAGGTTGTGTAGATCTGTGCATATTTGTATATCATATTAATTACCGTAGGTCTACCATGTCAGTATAATAAACAAAGCTTTGACTTTGTGTTGGTCTTCCCTTCCTATTCTCTCTGTCTATTACACGTGCTCTTGCATTATGATGCGGATCGTAATTAAACAGTTCATTGATTTAATGTTAATATTCAAATAATTAGACTGTGTAAAATTTAATTACTAAAGTGCATCAGCCCAACAGCCTTGACGTAATACATATATGACGCACTGACACAATTGAGGCTTGCATAATCTCAAAAAGTGTAAAACATTCTCTTTTAATTAAGTTTTGCCTTTAAAAAGTCAGTTTTATATAAATCTGAATCATTTTCATCAAATGTTGTCTGTAAGCGCAATGTGTACACTACCCATCATTATATTAGCCATACACTATATTTACATGGATATTTAAAATAATGCTATTCGGGCGTATGCAAATACCAATCTACTCCACTTAACTGGTCTATGCAAGTCATATAATTTGATCTTCACACGCTGCAAGTTCCTAGTACGTAGATAGATTTCACATGAGATCAGGCAACAGAAATATAAGATGAGATTGTGGTGGCTAGCGATAAGATGCATTTTGGTTCATTTTGCTTGGTCCAGTGTCCAATATTTCTGGCGACTTCATCCTAATTTAACACTTTTAATGGAGATCCGATTGTCAACTGAGAACTGCACCATTTCATCTCTCAGTATACAAGATCTTAGGGTAACCTAAGGCCATGGGACCCAGGCCTCTCAATGATTTTTAAGTTTCAGATGGTAGTCAATGTTTTCTACATAAACAGCCCCTTAAAAATCCGAAAGTTTTCATGGGAGTTTATTTCAAAAGAATTCCTGAGGTGGCTCACAGCACCTAGCATCTCCCCAGCTCATTTTTGGACTCGCTTTGCTTGTTTGTTTTTTGTTGAACTTGAACAATATTTTCTACTGGCCTCATTTTGGTTCCTACAATCATGGTATATCACGTTTTTATTATGTATTACTCAGTAGCTGATAAACTTAGCCTCTACGTCATCTTCAGAGGTATAAGCTAACTGAAGTCCATGGCACACACTAGTCAACGTAAAAATGCTCTAGCTCGTCTCTAAACGTAGTTTGAGACGAAATTTACAAAATACTGGTATGGGCCATAATAGATATATACACATATTACCCAGCAAAAACATATATAGTAAAACGTGTAAACTTGCCAAGTAAAAAAATTAAAAACATGTAACTTTACATTACTAAATTACTTACATAATGGTTCGCGGAAATGTCTTCCACACTGCCAATGCGCAGTCATCAATCACATTAACGATTTAAATGTATAAACGATTTTCATTTTCATACCCGATCGTGTCTTGGTAACATCAGGTTCTATGTAACTTTAAAACAACAACCCCGGGCAACAACAGTGGGATAATAAAATTTGAATGTATATTGTACAGCCAATTCACTCACCTTGGATGTCGAGTTCACTCTCTCATACTTATCTATCAAATTTCCAACTATCCGCTTAAATTAGCTGATTGCGCACCAATTTCATTGGGCAATTTAAAGTCAATCAACGAAATAAACAAGTGCACAGTAACACATTTTGCTTACTCCATTTGTTTTCAGTTTATCTATTTATTTAATGAATTATGGTGTAGGCATTTTTGCCAATTTAAACCCATGTTGAACAAATCGTGTGTTCCGACTTTACTTAGATTCATTTTCCATTTAAAAACAGACTTGTGACAATTAGTAACTGCAATGCTTTGGTCAGATATTAGATGAGAGTCATCATCTGTGTACATATCTTGTTACCCAAACTGAGTACCACAGACAGAGGACATTTCAACCGTTTTGTTCGCAGCCAATCTGTCTGTGGCACTAGACTAACTTTGCAGCCAACGGCCAGATCGAGCATACATGCAAGCTCTGGGCTTGACGCTCACAGAACTTTTGATGAAACAATTTAACCACGTTGTACACTATATATGTACATTAACCACTTACTAATATCACTGAATATGACAAACATAAGCATGTGGTCTTTTCTGAGCGATACTTCTATCGATACAATCATATATAGTAAGTAAATGAAGCTGTGAAGTATATCATATTATATTATATTAACCCTCCATTTCACATAGACGATGCAGTTCCAGATGCTGAAGAAGACGCCAGAAGCACATTTCCAGGTAGCTCGTAGGTGTTCTGGTCTCAAATTTTGAGTAATCTGGGTGGTGTGATTCAGAATGGCGCATTTCTGGCTGGGCTTGGGGCTTTCTGTTTAACTGTGGCACCGTCTGCTGCTTTGGGAGATGTATGGTCGGCAGATGAAACGGTAAGTGCCAATATACTACCATTACAATCTGAGGCAATGGAAGCATGAAACAAAGCATCTGCTTTAGATTACTGAGTTGTTGATTCCGACCAGCTTTTTGCTTTTCTGGTTTGTCTGGGGTGCTAACTTGATCACCGTAAGCTCTCCCTCCCTCCCTCCCTCCCTCCCTATTTTTGTTTTACTAACCTACGACGGTATCAAATATGTTTACTCGAGTCATCCAATGTTTAGTGCTTAGTGTCATTTCGAGGTGGGTCGTTGGTGTTCTGGTCTCAAATATTGAGCGGTCTGGGTGGTTCATTTGGACATGGATCACTTCTGGATGGTTCTGTCTTGCTACCCTCCTACTTGAGCTTCTCTCTCCTGTACATCTTTGATCATCTTAGATTGTTGCTCCTGGACACGTTTGACATGTTTGGCAGTGGGCCTTACTAGTGTGAGTAGCGTTCTGACCGGACGCCCAATCATTAACGCCGCCGGTGTCATGTTGGTTGTTGATGAAGGGGCGTTTCGATACTGCAACAGGAACCGAGCTAGACGAAGTGCCAGAGGTGTCTTGGAATCTCCTTTTAGGGCCTTCATTACGGTCTGCACATATCCCTCTGCGAGGCCGTTGCTTTGAGGATGGTGAGGGGCTGACTTAGTGTGAAGTATGTGGTTAAAGTGCATAAAGTTTTCAAATTCAGCTGAGACAAATTGAGGCCCATTGTCACTATGAACATGTTCTGGTAGCCCCCACCGGCTGAACATCTCTTGCAGTACTGATATAGTTGCTTCAGTCGTTGTACTTCGCATGATCTTCACTTCAACCCATTTAGAGTAGGCATCTACTACAATCAACAGCATTTTCTTCTCTATTGGGCCCGCGTAATCAATGTGAATACGTTGCCATGGACCAGATGGGTATAACCAGGGATGCACTGGGACTTTGTTGGGCATGTGAGCTAGCTGTTGACATGATTCGCAGCTTGCAGCGTTGTTTTCTATATCTCTATCTATGTTTGGCCACCACACATAGCTTCTGGCAATGGCCTTCATTTTTACCACCCCAAGGTGAGATGTGAGAAGTTCCTCTAGAACTCTCTTCTGTAGGGCTGCTGGAATTACAATACGCGTGCCATATGTGATACATCCATTCCACAATGACAAGTAATTTCTTTTCCTTATGAAAGGCAATAATTCTGGATCTGACACAGTCCAAGTATCACTTTGTAGCATGCTGAGCACCTTTCCCAAAATCCTATCTTTGCGGATCTTATTTTGAATTTCTTCATTAGTTACTGGTAATTGCTGAAGCTGTGATAGCATGTAGACAGCACATGAATCAGGTTTATCTTTCAATATAGTCGACAATGGTAAGTCTACTCAGTACTCTTTCAACGTTATCAATGCGCTCATTATCATCCTTGCCAGTGATAATTATGTCATCAAAATATACCTGAGTTCCGGGACAATTTTGAAGTATCTGTTCCATAGCCCTCTGGAACTGAGCTGGAGCACTTGCAATGCCAAAAGGAAGTCTGTTGTATGAAAACAACCGTTTTGATGTGTTGATAGTGGTATATCGTTTATCTTCTTCAGCAATCTCCATCTGTAGATATGCATTTGCCAAATCAATCTTTGAGAATGTCTCACCACTCATTTGGGCTAGAATGTCCTCCTACAGTTGTGTTACCAATATTTTACTTATACACATCCCACACAAATGCAGCAGTAAACGTACCTATTTTAAACCAGTTTTAGACGGTATGCACTCGTGTCGACCCTCCGCTGTATGAGTATGTGCCATGTAAACTGTAAAAATGTGTAGTTGGCAATTTGGTGGTAAGCGTTGAGCAAACTTACCTCTAACAGGTTGGACACTGTTCCATGGTACCTACATGTAAACTATGTACAGATCAGGCGAATGATCGCAAATGTGAGTGATTAGCACACAGAGAACACAAATATTAGTGATTAGCACATCTGCACTACGGTAGCAACTGTGCTGTATGCTCCCCAGGGAGTTGAGAAAGATATAGTGTGACAAGGATGCCAATGACCTAGTGTAGATATAGTCGTCTGATCCTTCGGGGAATAAGACAAAAAACCAGACATTTACATTTACATGTTGATACAATGTAGCTCTGGATGGGGGCAACCTGATTTAACAAGTTGATATTGATCATGTGAAAACAGTTAACTCAAAGAATGAATGAACTCACCACTTAACGAGATTAGAATTGAGACTGGCTACACCCTGGTTATATTTTGTGGCAGAAGTTATATTTTGCGTCACCAGATTCATGTTTAGGGCTGTGGTTATATTTTGCGTTAACGCAAATCATAGCTGGTTATATTTTGCGGTCTAACATGCGAGTTCCTTTGGGTGTAACTGAAAGCAGCAACACGCCTACTTCTGTTGGTATGACACTACACCATACCTCGTTCAACCGGTTTTGTTTGGTTAAAACAAGTTGATTGCACACCAAGGATCAAGTTGATCAGGACTAATTTGCAAATACGTCTCCAACTCAAATATCAGACACCGATCGACAACAAAAATGTAAAGGTTGGCAAGAAATAGCAGTGTGCAGAGCTTGCTATCCAACATAGAATTTTAGCATGTATAATGCACAATAAATAGTAATTTGAAAATGTATAGGTTCGTTCAACCCAGGTCTCTGGAAGTTGGGTACAGATGGATAACTACCAGAAATATGGTCGAGCAAGACTGAAAAATCTGCATAACCACGCCACACACCACTCTACTCTACCCTACCCCACCAAAGAATGATTTTGTTCTCTATTCATTTTTTTTTAATTATATGAGCACTTTAATACATCCAATATAGGCCTAACTTGGACAAGACGTTTACATGAATTGTCTCTTCCATTATTTCTTTTTCTTAAAATACATTACTAAACAATAGTATTAGTAAGCAGGTAATCAGACTGGGCGGTTCTTGATTCCAAAACTGTGAATTCTGAGCCTAGAACGATGCTGTAGATATGTTTATTAATTCTTCATCGTTCATATATACTAGAATGTTATGTTTCGGGGTTAGAGTGATGATACTGCAAGTCATCACAACTCGCCATCTCACCTTTAAACTAGGCATATGCCTTGAGACAATTTTTTTCTTTCCTGTCTTCTTATTATAGTTTTTATTGTCAGTCTCCAAACAAAAGTTTATGAAGTCATTTCCATGTATCAGTACCGTTGTGGCATTAGTGATGTGACTTTGCGGAACCATCAAATGCGCAGACAATATGGTCTTGTGAGGACTAATTACAAATAAGGATCTCCTGCTGGATTGTTGATTATCCACATAAAAATTGCGCTAATTATTCCCCATTGTGACACTAGCACTATGCTTGTCATTTTGTACGGACTGACTGTACATAAAAAGCAGTGACCAAGCGTGATGTAGAACGGTATATATTTTTTTAATTACTCATTTCTTTATGCAAGTCGTTTTAATTTGGACATAACAGATGGTCTCATAATTGTTTTTTTTTGTCAGTTTCTGTATTTTTGTGGAGACATAGAAAAAACGTAATTTTGAAATTTCACAATGTTTTATTAAATACATGTAGTTAAAAAAAAAACAATTACTCATTTCTTATTCTTGTAATTTGATTAGGTAAGAGCTTTCAGAAAAAGATGCAATTTCTAGACCAACTCACCCGTATTATGAAAACGAGCTATTTGGAGGAGTTCCTATGGTTTCACATATGTAAAACAGATATCAATCATCCTCTAATCCCCTGTATTCAATATAGAAATTATAGTTAGTGAAGACAATAAAAGATTTATAGTACCAAACAGTTGCTTTATTTTTATCAGTTTAACCAACTTTAATATATCATACATAAATTCAGCTATATACTATACTGGCCGCCTATATAGTCCATTGAGAATATGTCATGTTTTATCACTGCTATCTCTATGTTAAAAATTTAAATCCTTGCTAAAAATATTATGAATAGACATAACTATTTATACACACAATTACATTATATTATACAATGATTAAAAAATTTCGCCATAATTAAACTGATTTACTAAACTTCAAGCATTATATATAAAACATCATTATGAATATCAATCATCAATGAAAATCATTTCATTGTTAGTAAATCACTTCACGTATTATTAATTGTGCACACAATACCAAATCTATGAAAAAGTTCTTAATATAAAATTTCATATTTTTCTAAATCAGTTTGTTTGAATGATGATCCTATTCCTCTGCAGCACAACAATATTAAACTTTATTTGACCTCGGTATCCCCCTGACACGCTTCCTACTTCACAAAACTCAACAAAAATGTATGTGTAGCATTTACATAATTAGGACATTATGTTTATGTAAATGAATTCTCAATCTGCTATCTAGCTGGAATATGTCACTGCTAGATGATGAAATTTAGTAACTTGTCTAATAATTTCCTTATTTTAATGCCTCTATTCATTCTAATGCATTTCCTCCAATTAAGTGCAAGAATGACACAAATGTTTCGATAAAATAAGTCACACTGATATTTCACATATGCCCTATCGATGTCCTGGTTCGAGTACTTGTACCTTGATTTTCATTAGATTTACAAGTCATCATGATGGGTCCGTCTTCATCAGCATTCTCCACAGCTAAAGGACCATCTTCATTATCTTTCGTTGCCTAGCATAGAAAAATACAAAAGTGGATTAAAATTGAAGTGTGTTCTTTCAAATTGGAATATATGGTCATGATACCTTAGTGTGTTCATTGTGTTGGAATTTTTATATAGTGTAGGCTCTATATATATTCTCTTCTAGCAGAAAACCAAATAAACTTACTTCTGGACTATTTCAAGTATGTTCATCACAAGTACATGTATCTTATGGAGAACATTAAACAAATCTTGGAAATGGAGAAGTGCTTCAACTAAAGTGTGTAAGCCTACTACAATGACAATCACTCATGCACAGACACCGAGCCTTTGATAGATATATTCATACAACATTTTGTTTTGAGAAATTTTTGTGACAAGTATTAAATGTTGTGTTTTCATTTCACCATACATTGTATTAAGAAGTTGGCAATATTGAATATTAATTCCCAGCTATTGTACTTTGGAAGTATTTAGGGAAAAATACGAAGTAAAATTGTTACAAAACATATTACATACGCATACATAATCATTGGACGTATATGTAGATATCTTATTCTACTAATACGGAATTGGAATCGAAATGGTAGTCCGAGGAATTGGAATTTAAGCCTGTGGAAGTGGAATTGAAAAAAACAGTATTGACAACCATGCATGCTATGGCTCTCACTCTCTCTCCAATAGATGCACATCTCCACCCAGCACTGACCTGCTCAACCTCGACATCTCCTCCTGGTGCCCACACAGTCGCGATCTCCTCAAATGTCTTGTTCTTTGTCTCCGGCACCATGAAGTGAGTGAACACAACAAACACAATCATCAGAACCAGGAACAGGATGAACGTGTTTTTGTCGAGCCCAATCTAAGAAGGAAGCAGATATAAGAAACGATTCAGGTTCCTTTATTACACATACCAGTAGTACTGCACATTTTGAATGTAGTGGTAAAGGTTGGATTTACACACACACCTGAATCGACTCAAATGTCATGGCGATGATGAAAGTTCCTATCCAGTTAGCAACTCCGGCACAAGCCATGGCATATGGTCTTGGACCCTGTCTGAAGAACTCAGAACCGACCAACCAGGGGATTGGCCCTGGGTTAAAACAAATAGAATTTTGAGTGAAGA
This sequence comes from Streblospio benedicti, assembly GCA_019095985.1. Taxonomy (NCBI): domain Eukaryota; kingdom Metazoa; phylum Annelida; class Polychaeta; order Spionida; family Spionidae; genus Streblospio; species Streblospio benedicti. Next base: position 9,918,035 of record CM032665.1, read on the forward strand.
AAAAAGTAGCACAATCAGAAAATTGCTGCTACTAAAACCGCAGGTTGTCATAGACCAGGTCAAGATGCTAAGAGCAGTCCATCTGCTACTGAAAAAGATGTTACAATAGTCATAATAGTTTATATCTCCACATTCATTACCCAAATATAAATCACAGACCCGTAGGAAGCAAAATGAGATTGGTAAGGCCATTTAAAAGTTTTGGTCTATAATCATGGATTTTTATTTTCACAAATGATTGGTCAGGCCATGATTAAATTATTGCATTATTTTTTACCCACACACAAATTATTGGTCAGGCAATCGCCTGACCGCCTTAGCCCTTCCTACGGGCCTGAATCAATATAAACTCTATAAATAATAGATAGTGAAGAGGAAATTAGTTGTTTTTGGAATAATATGTAAAAGTATTTTGAGCTTTTATTTCATTTATTTGAGTTAATGCATAAAAAAGAAAAAGAAATAGAAAATATGATATTACATGCATTATACCTGATTCATTACAATTTGATATTTTTTTAGTGTAGTCTAGTTTATCAAAATATAGCAAATAACTCCCTCCAAAGTATTTGCAAAGGCACACCAAAGCAACACGTATCTCAGAGAACTCACCTAATCCAACAGCAAAACAAATGACATAGACAATAATACAGGCCACACTCAAATATGCCATCCCAGGAAACTGATCCTGAAATAACAAAATTTAACTTTCCTTCAGGAAATCGCACTTATATTACTTTGTAAATGATAAAATTAAACTTCTCATTATGATTTTTAGTGTAATCTTGCTAAAGAATAGGTAGCTTACTTGTAAATGTAGAGATATGGTGATCACTACCAGATCTACTATCATGCCAACCATTGGTATTAGTAACAGCAATCGACGACCAGCAATCTCCATTAATGGCACCTGTCATATAGAAACTTAGAAGTACAAGATAAAGCATCAAGTAATTGTAACAAAAATTATTTCAAAGGATTATTGGTTAATGAAATTCCAACAGCAATATATTGGTTTCTCACACATATGATTGTCATGGCCACATTTACAGCATTAGTTCCCAGGACGGCAAATGGAATCTGATTGGGAGGCACTCCAGCAGTTTCAAATATTTTAGTAGAATAGAAGAATATCTGGAAAACATCTTGATATTAAAGTATAGGTTCTAGTTTGCAACAGAAAACTTGCTTTCTTAATAGCCTACTAGATGATTTTATGATGCAAATAATTAAACTGTTGGCGATTTACGATCATCAAGCAAAATGTACTTACAGCGTTGATTCCTGAGAACTGCTGTATAATCTGCAAACTGCATGCAATAAACAGAGGCACCAACAATGACCTTTCTTTGAAAAGCTGGCGAAGCTGGAAACTTTCATCAGGCTTTTCAGCATTCGCCTGAGTTTCAGTGTCCATCTCCTCAATATGAGCCCCAATGTCCTGACTTTGCCTGTAAAACTCCATGCCTGAAATAACAATATTTCCAGGTAAAAATATCGTTAAGGGCAAATTGTATTGAAGAAGATACTATAATTTACAAAAGCATAAGGCAAAGTTCAGACCACAATAATTTCCATATATTTATTACCGTATTTTCTGTTATTGTAAATACTAAAAATACGCATAATTACTATAGATTATTTTCTGCACGTCCATATTTTTGGATTTCCAACAAACAAACAAAAACGTAAAGAAATTCACGAAATCAAAGTAAGATTGGGGAGTAATTACAGTATTTTCTGCATTTTCTGAGTTAACTAATGTTTCTAGATGATAAAATGTAAACCACACTCAATATAGAAATTCAAGCGTTTTCAGAAATTTCTTCTAATATGTGTCACGCAAACTATTGGTATCTTTTTCCCGGATCGCAGTAATTTTTCGAAATCACGCATATCCTGAATAAAACGACCGAGGACAATGAAAATTTCTACAATCTTGGTGGTCCTTATATGCGGACAGTACTGTAAAGACGAGCTCATCATAAAAACAATTTACTCGTAATGTCTGTCACCAATTCATAGTCATTAGAGACTAGTCATGATTTACATACTTTTTCTGGCTGCCGCTCTGTCTTTCTTGATGAGCAGCATGTACCTCGGAGTTTCTGGCAAGAAGGGCACCAACAGGAGGGACACTGTAGCCGGAAAGATCTCCAGCAGGATGAGGTGAGGCCAGTGAAATGGAATGCCTATAAATATGTCTGTGTGTATGGTTTCAGGAATCTAATACCATACATGCAATAATGGTAGATACAGGATTTCGCATATAAAAGGCAAATCTGACTCTGAGACTTAGTGGCACAGGTTATTAACTTTTTTCTTTGCCTCTATAATGACTGTATGCCTAACTTAATTTTGCTCAACTATGATCCACTTTGTAGAAAATATCGATGATTTTGCAAAGATGTCATTCTAAAGAACAACTATCACAAGAAATATTGTGAGAGTGATTCAAAGTTAACTTGACTATTACAGAATTCTTTTAACTTATTACGTAGTACTTTATTATGTAAAATGTGTAAATTTTGTTTCAATGTACCTAAAACTTGTGGCAGGCCGAAAACACTTGCCATGAATATACCAAGGGTGATGAAAAGCTGATGCGCAGTTCCAAATGCACCACGCAAATTACAAGGTGCTATTTCTGATAAAAATAGTGGTGCAATGCAGTTCCCTAAACCTTTAAAAAAATGAAATGCATTAATAAGTCAATGTTTTGTTTAAAACAAATAGCTTGATAAAATACCAGATGCAATCATTGATCTAGCTTTTGCAGCATACGTTTACCCACCAAAATTATCAAACATTCAAATCAAATAACTTTATTTTTTTTTATATTAGATCAGATATGAAAAATACCTCAATACATATTTCTAAGGGAATGACATAAATCGTCTTATTTTTTAGACGTAAACACGGTAAGTACCATTTGGTTATATCCTGCACATAAAGGGCCAGGAAATGAGTTTTGAATTGATTACTTTTCACTACCATCAAATTATATACATTAAATTATAAAAGAGTTTTGGCATCAGCACAAAAAATTACGATAGAAACTAGGGAAACTTTATATCATATTGCAAAAATAAGGATTACAAAGATGCCAGACCATGCAAAGTTCCAAAGGCGGTCCAATTTTCCAAGACAAATATATAATAGCTAAAGGTTAATCTGGTAACAATTATGATGCAACATTGGAATGGCCCCTTTCAATGCAAAACAAACTCTTTGGAATTATATTGAAACAAATCGTAAGAATGATTGCCTGAGTTGATTCCAACTAGAATTCTTCCAATCATTAGGAGTTCTGGTGCCTGGGCCTTCACACATGAAGCAGAGAGGGCGGCTCCAGCGAAGACAAATATTTGACTGAAGAGGATTGTTTTCTTCCTAAAAACAGTATACAATATTTGAAATTTCTCGGGAATCTTGTAAAATTCATCTAGGTAATTGGGAATTCGACCATACCACATTTCACTCTACAGCATGCATAGACCAGTCATATTGCGTGCACAAACTTGTGTTATTTATAGCATTTATCATCCAACGATTCAGTGACAGTTTTAAGTCTGGACTCTAATTGAACTCTAATCAAACTGAATAAATCTATTCATCAAATGCTCTTGTCACCCCTGCTGGGCTACACTGAATCTTGCTGTTTGATACGTAAATTTTTCAATCGCATAATAAGCGTGAATATTTTCTGGTCAAAGTCCCTTTCAATACAAATACCCCAAACATTCACAGGAGACTCTTTCTAGTATAAATCCTTCTAAGAATAGATAAACTTTGATTTAAATTTTTATTTCTTCAGTAAGTGAACAAACAAAACTGTCTATGCATTCTCTCAAGAGCCTATATTCATTTACCTGCCAATCTTGTCAGCCAGGTAACCTCCAAGGAAAGACCCAATCATGCCGCCAGGAATGAAGAGGGCATTAGTTAGCGACCACAGTAATGTGATCCTAGTCTCTGATGCTGGCTCTCCATCACGACCACTATACGTCTCGTTGTAGAATGTTTTGATGAGCTGTAATCAATCTATAATTTTACATTTGGCTGTACCAACTACTATATTGTCTTTCAATATATTTGTTCCCAGAATGGCATTTAGTGCATGATGCAGCCTGATCCATATGACACTTAGATGGCGATGTGGTACTTAGTGCATTACAGCATTAAGACAGCAAAATTATCAGTATAAAATTATCAATAATTGTTATAGTCAATTTATGGAAGAAGATATTCAATACATAATAGGATTTTCAGTTTCTTAGATTACCCTATATACACACTAAATTATTTATTGGCTCAACAAGTGGTATGATCTGCTATTGAACATGCATTATAACATTAATTTTTACCTTTACAGGCTGATTCAACACACCAATATTGTAGCCAAATTGGTAAGATGAACCAAAGACAATGAGGGCTGCCGCTAGCATCAGATTCTTGTTTAAAGGCTGGAATAGTCAGCTACAATCAATGGGTGGTACATGAACACATAATTGTACAGTATGTGCATAGCAGTACAGACAACAAATTTACTGTCTTCATGTTATGGCCACTTATCAAAGAAATATTGACTTGTACCATAAAAATATTATTCAAGAATGTTAAACTCGAGACTTCATAAGCATTTGATGTTTCTACGAGTACAGTAGTTAAGTATACAATCTATTTTCTACTTACGGCAGACAGATCAGGTTTGAGATCCTGGTGGTAAAGAGAGGCACTGATACTCGTTTTTGTGCTTTTTAGCGATTTTTCACCTGTACCAACGCGGCGAAATCGCTTCTCAGTACTCCCTATTAATGGAAATGATGTACAATATTGCAAATGCTTTTTATCTAACTTTGAATCAGCATTGGACATAAAAATAGTAGTTATTTTTTATTCTACATATTAAATCAGTTTGTATGACTATATTCATCCTCTGTCCAATATTGTTTCCTAAGCACTGTATGAGTGTCCACATGCCGTTTCCACCACTTCCAGGGATGAAGCAGAGGTAATATTAAGAAATATACAGAGAATTAAAGCTTTTAATTGTGTTTGCAATTACATAGCACAAATGAAGATGCAGTGTATATTGACCTGTTGCTGACAGTCTTCCTACATTCTTCTCGCGCATGATCCCTTCGTCATCATCATCTAAAGTGCAGACCTTATTCATAAAAAGCCGTCCTTTCATCATTTGCTTAGTGCAAAGTGAGTTATTTGAAGGACTATATTATGGTTAAATTGTTTTTTCAAACATAAGGATTCATAAAGAATTTGCATGAAAACTTTTATGTTACTTACTTATAGGGGCAATCTTAGAAGATTTCAATGGTGCATGGAACTCATTCCTGTCTCCAATCACCTGGCATATGAAACATACAAAGTTTAATTACTTTAAGAAAAGATTCACCAGACAAGACAATAAACCCTTTAATGAGATCTAATATTAAACTGGTTAAGAGCAAGACATTTTACATATTGACCAAATCAACTAAGTAATAATGTGATCAACAAATAATATAAAGATAAGATATACATAAATGTGTAAAACAAAACTAAAAAAACATGATAATATAGATTTTGTGCCAATTAGATGATTGAATATTTCATAATAAATACATTAACAATTGGAATGTTACATGTGTCCCCTAGACTGATTTCTAACAAGAAAGTTGGTTAATACTATATTGAAATCGGCAATGTTTTTGTGAAAGTAGCCCAAAGGTATATAAAAAGGTACATAGAATATTTTAAGATTACAGTATTTAGAAACTTCCATATGAAGCTTCCCGATCTTTGTGTAGACTGTGTAGCTCTCCTAATGTGTGGTGTTTCCTAACAGCCACACAGACACACACTCATACAGCACCCACGCACATACCTTCCCTATATCACCAATTTCCCAATCGTGGACCCCAACACTCATCTTCAAACCCTCACACCCAACAAACAGTCGCTCTCTTTCTCACACACACAGAAGACTATCAATCACTCCTCTATCTATCTCTCGGTCTCCTTCTCACACTTGCTATCACCTACACCCATCACTCACCTCTTGAACCTGGATCTGTCCCCCCGGCGCCCACACACTTGCGATCTCCTCAAATGTCTTGTTCTTTGTCTCCGGCACCATGAAGTGAGTGAACACAACAAACACAATCATCAGAACCAGGAACAGGATGAACGTGTTTTTATCGAGCCCAGTCTAGCACAGAATTGATGAGAATTACATTGGGTAGCTTTACTTTCACCATATATGTAATTGTTATATCATACTTGCTATGTTTTAGAAGAAAACTGTGACATAGGGACACAGGTTGAAATCCTTATCTATGAACACACAAAATTCTTATTATATTTAAGGATCACTTTTTAAAGGTAATTATGGGAACTTAAAGAAAAGCGTTGTAACATGGAAGTTATGTTATTCTCGTGACCCATGTATCAGTTTTTAAGATTATAATTTTCAAATTCCTTTCAAAATTTTGAATTAGTGGCACTCAACAAATAGCCAATGAAAACTGACGACTAATTGCTTAGTCTGTTTAAATTTTCATATAATTTATAACGTTGTCTATATTCTTGTCCTTTTAACCTATACCTGAATTGACTCAAAAGACATGGCAATCATGAACGTGCCTATCCAGTTAGCAACTCCAGCACAAGCCATGGCGTACGGTCTTGGACCCTGTCTGAAGAACTCTGAACCAACTAGCCAGGGTATAGGTCCTAGGTTAAAACAAATAAAAATACATATTGGGCTACATACATTCCCTTCTCTATCTACTTCATTTATTCTTGTACTATGACTCACCTAATCCAACAGCAAAACAAATGACATAGACAATAATACAGGCCACACTCAAATAGCTCATTCCTTCTCTCTGATCCTGAAGAAAAAATAGTATTGTTTGTTACAATAAAACAAAACAAAACAAAAAACAAACAAACCAGTTTACATGTATGCTGGCAAAGTAAATCTCATACTTAGCACAATTGAGTAAATCAAGAGATTTAATTGAATAATTACATTTAAAACAAAATGGCAAATGTCAGTTTAACTCAGTTACCTGTAAATGTAGAGAAATGGTTATTACTACAAGATCTACAATCATGGCAACCATTGGTATCAGTAACAGCTTTCGGCGGCCAGCAATCTCCATTAATGGTACCTGTTGTAAAGACACTTAGAAGTACAAGATAAAGCATCACGTAATGGTAACAAAAATAGTATTATCTATAAAAAACAGTACCAATTGGTTCATAAAGTTCTAGCAACCATAGAATGGATTCTCACACAAATGATTGTCATGGCCACATTTACAGCATTAGTTCCCAGGACAGCAAATGGAATTTGATTTGGAGGAACTCCAGCTGTGTCAAATATTCTTGTAGAATAGAAGAATATCTGGAAAAGGTTTCAATTTTAAAGTTATCATAACATGCCATATTCATGATATTCTAGTAAGGAAATATGCATATATACCTAAGTATTTGAACATCAAAAGCATAGCATTTGTGAGTTTGTATATACATCCTATTTAAACCTACAATAGTTTCATACAGAAGAAAATGTCAAACACGCAAGTAAAACATTTAAACAATGTTATGACAATATGAGCACTGGCAGACACCTTGAATTTCTCCAATATTGACCACATGCCACATGTATACCTATTGTTGTTTTAGATACTAAGGGTATGATCTTTTAAAAAATATTATAATCATGAGCGGCGCGTTTATATTCACAGACACCCGCCTAGAAACAAGCAAAATCCACTTACAGCATTGATTCCTGAGAACTGCTGTATAATCTGCAAACTGCATGCAATAAACAGAGGCATAAATAATGACTTGTCTTTGAAAAACTGGCGAAGTTCGAAGCGTTCATCAGGCTTTTCAGCATTCGCCTGAGTTTCAGTGTCCATCTCCTCAATATGAGCCCCAATGTCCTGACTTTGTCGGTAAAACTCCATGCCTGAAATAGCAATATTTGAAAGTAAAAATATTCTTGAGCACAGACTGTATTGAGTGACATAATCAACAAAAGTATAACACAGAGTACATGTACATTGTCGATTTTCACAATTTGATCACTCACACTGCTTTTACAAGTGGGCCCAGTTCTGTCTTTAATGTGGAAAAATTAATTTGGGTTAGACTTACATCAAAAATGAAATCAATACTCCGTTTTTCTTACTTGGTAATAAAAGATCGTATATCTGACGTTTGGTATCTTGATGGAACATTTCGACATTGGACCTTCTGATTGGTTGGATTTTGAAGATTAAACTGGTTGTATCACGGCATATATAGCCATGAGATAATGACGATGATGCATTATATCAGTAACAAGAGCTCATAGTAAGACTCATAATGACTATCTTCAACTGACAGATTCTGTCACAACAATTTGGTCTGGATTGACTTACTCTTTCTGGCTGCCGCCCTGTCTTTCTTGGTGAGCAGCATGTACCTTGGAGTTTCTGGCAAGAAGGGCAGCACCAGTACGGACACAGCAGCCGGAATGATCTCCAGCAGGATGAGAAGAGGCCAGTGAGACGTAGTGCCTGCATAAACGTGAGTAACTAGTGGTTAGCCATATTTAAATCCTAAAGAGAGATAGTTATATTCTCGAGATTAGCACTAACTTTGAGATAACTAACTCAATACTTAATTTTATAGTGTGTAAGATGGAAAAATCCAATCATTGTGAAATAAAGGATAATTTGTAATGAGAAATATCGACATAACAAGGTTTCACTGCACATTATATGTATTTAAAAGAATGGTAGCTAGAATATTAATTTACCTAATAGCTGTGGTAGGCCGAATACACTTGCCATGAATATACCAAGAGTGATAAAAAGCTGATGCGCTGTTCCAAACGCACCACGCAAATTACACGGTGCTATTTCAGACAAAAATAGTGGAGCGATGCAGTTCCCCAAACCTATAAAAATTCATAAAATATCTGCAGTGATAATCTGACAAGCTTAATAAGCTTGTAGCAGATAAAAGCAAAAAACAAAAACAGTGCTATAATGTTATACATTGAGCCATATTATAAATGTAAAAGAATGGCAGAATGTGTAGAATATACATTACTTATCTCAAGTCTTGGAACCCAAGGAAAGTAACAATGAGTTTATTTATAATTTCTACAGATAATGATTTCTTTTGCAATTAATAATTAATATAAATTTAGCAATGTAATGATGATGCTTGTCATTCACCAATTAACTTGGTACAAAGCAAACAATTTAAGTATTAATGGGGCCATTAATTTTCTAGAGTAATGTATCAATTCTATTGAGCATTCAATCATGGGGTTGAATTTTCATTATTTGTGAATCTTACTTTACATAAGTGAAATTGGTAGAATGCAAGAATTTGTATTATGATAAAATTTAAATTCATTTATTGATGAGTGTGCTGTTTTACATGGCGCCTAATTCATTCAGCCATAGGTAGCAACTATTTGAAAACTGGCATAATTGTAGACAGACAAGTTCAGAGACTTCGACATTAACTCTTAGCCATGGTGATTGACCATGCTATGGTAAAATATACTTAAATGCAGTAAATATATTCAATCTAATGAAGTTATTGATGCATAAATGGTACCTGAGTTAATTCCAACAAGAACTCTGCCAAGCATAAGGAGTTCTGGTGCTTTTGCCTTGACACATGAAGCAGAAAATGCCGCCCCAGTAAAAGCAAATATATGGCTGAAGAGGATTGTCCGCTTCCTATTGAAGCAAAAAGTATGTCTTATGGTACTGAGTTCTTATTATTTACTGTGCATATCCTACACATTCACAAGATATCCAATGTTCATTAAGCAAACACGTTTTGGGTGTACACTTTCAACTTTGACTTCAACTTGGACGATCTTATTAAATCTGTATACAACGCTATTTGAAGCAGATTCACTGTTCAGAGACTTAAACATCAACCAAACCTATGATCATTGAACTTGCTATCATCAACACCCAAAAACAATTTTACTTTTCTTTTTTAAAACGAGACAGCCACATGTATAAACAGTAATCCATAAAACAGACTCTGTCACAAACATAGGTAGATAAAAAACATGCTCTGTCACAAGCAATAGTACATAACAATATGTCATTCTCAGACAAGATACCCTGTCCACCGGTACATCTCTAGTACCTTGAACTAATGAATGATGTTTGTGCTTTCCCACTCCACCCCCCCCTGCTCGAGGATGTACCGTAGCTTGGACAACGACCATAAATTGGGTTTCCCATCTATACTATTGTAAAATCAATAACATGAAACTAATAAAATATAGTAGACAGTAACACTCAGTAACTAGATCAAAAGTGTTCAAAGAACACAGCGTCGCTAGAACAACGCTGACATATGGGCAATTATGATATTGCATAAGCATTTAAAAAAACTTGAAATTGCTCCCTGGAACCTATACTTTACTTGGCAAATAGCCAAAATTTAAAACTCTCGATGGTCTCACTGAATGTAAACAGTGAACGAAGTTTGAAGATTTTATCTTCAAAGGCATTGATACTATTAATAAAAATGTCGAATATGGAAATAAAACGGCACACTTTAATTGACAAAGTGCCAAAGATGAACATATATGATTGTCACCACATATGTGAACGTAGAATGAAATTTGGAGTCACTCTATTGAAAGTATTGAAGAAAGTAACAAAAAACCTAAAATATCTAAACTGCTACACAATGCTGTGGTCTCTGAGCACTTTTGATCTAGTTAGCAAAGGGCCAAAGTTCACCGTAGGTTGCGGTCACCAGTCCCATGATATTGTATGAAATACGGAAGTCATATGCCAAGCTAAAAATGCCAAAATTGGCAGCCGATGACCTTCTTGAGAGAACACTTTGATTGGGAAAGTGCCAAAATTGGACACTGATGATGGTTACTAGGTATATGAGCAGTGTATCAAATTTGGAACTCGTGGTTCAAGCTGTTGAAGAAAATGACAAAAAATGACCTAAAATGGCTTACAGGAAATTACACTTAAATGGGCAAAGTGCAAAAATTGAAAATGTGTGTGCTGACCTCTAGGCATACAAGCATTGCACCAAGTTTGAATGTGTTCATCCAAGCATTTTTAAAGATACTGCATAAAACCTCCAAAATGGACCATGAATGACCCCGTGGAAAGCATACTTTAATTGGCAAAGTGCCCAAAATCAAATCACTCCGGTGTTGCAGCGTACCACATAGTTGTGTAAAGTTTGAAGAAAATCAGTTCATCGGTATACCCTCTAGCTTGTCCAGAGACATATATACATACATACATACACGCATACTGACATACAAACGAAGTGATCACAAGGCTTTCGCTTCAGCTGCTGAAGCGACGCAATTAATGAGGAAACATTACTATGAAGCGCAATTCTATCATCAAATTGGCAAAAAAATTCTCGGTCATTGTCATAAAACCCCTAACCAGTGTACCTGCCAATCTTGTCAGCCAAGTAACCTCCAAGGAAAGACCCTATCATGCCGCCAGGAATGAAGAGGGCATTAGTTAGCGACCACAGTAATGTGATCCTGGTCTCTGATGCTGGCTCGCCATCACGACTGCTATAAGTCACTCTGTAGAACGTTTTGATGAGCTAAAACATTAAATGTTGGGAAAGAGACACATTATTCACAAAGCTGAACTTCTCAAAGTCTGCATGACATCCACTGAAAATTGATAACATGATCTCTATGAACCTCCTGAACTAGGGCTGAACAATTTTTTCGTTGGTAAATATTGATTAAAACTAAAAATTTAATTTTTTCAATGTTGTCATGTTCGAAAACATATTTTAACACTTTATTTGTAATTTTATGACGATTTCTTGGCAAGTCCAGGGCTCTACGTTAAGGGTTGTCTCGTTGTCCTGGACAACCATTATCTAAACCAGGACAACAAAAAATTGGACCACAGGACAACCAATTTCAAAATAAAAGTATTGTAAGATGCACATTTCAAGACCCATTGTCATCTAAAATGAATCAAGAAATGTTTTCATTCATCAACATGTCAAGTAACATTTGCATTTTCATGTCTTTCCAAAGTCATCTATGACATTCTGTGTACCGATAGTTTCAAACCTTTCAGCACTTGTATGATACATGTATGGTTTTCTATTGATAAAGATACATAAAATACTTCAATTGCCATTCCAATAAACATTATAGGGCTTTTGTTTCAAGGTTAGAGTCTCTAAAATAATGATATCAAAATGTTACAAAATAACTTGAGCTTTTTAGATGACGAAATTTTAAACCGTATAAACATTTTTTTCTTTGTGACACTCTGGTCTTGTATAAACTCTACCTTTTAAAATATATGATATTATGAATGACATAATAAGCTATATCTGTATAACGCAATTGGAGCAAAATGTTGAGTAAGAACAACCTCATTGTAAGTCTGGAGATCCAAAAATTGGATGCTGGTGGTCCTGTGGGCAACCTCTCACCAGAGTTAACATTATCACCTTTTTAGTCATTGACTGCCTATTTGCCAACCATTTCTGATTTGAGGTCTTTCGAAAGTTCAGATAAAATGTCAATCTAATTTCTTTCAAGTTTATACTATCATCTATCAGATTAAAACGCATTTTTGCTTTCAACAAACAGAGAACATGACACTTAAATTTATGACAAATGAAACTACACTAATTAGTCAAAAGAAGATAAAGGAAAATGTTATTTACCTCCACAGGCTGATTCAACACACCAATATTGTAGCCAAATTGGTAAGATGAACCAAAGACAATGAGGACTGCGGCTAGCATCAAATTCTTGTTTAAAGGCTGGAAATATTTTCAATAAAAATTCACCTACAAATGCTTAAATTGTTTTGAGTGACTTAAAAGTTTAAATCATCATGTCATTTGATTTTTAGAAAAGAATTGACTCAATGGTGAGAAGAAGGATCGCAAGAAGGGTATTAAATTTTGCAAACTGCTACTTACTGCAGACAGATCTGGCTTGAGATCCTGGTGGTAAGTTGATGCACTGACGCTCGTGGCATGAGTTTTCACACTTTTCAGTGACTTTGTACTTGTATCTACTCTGTGAAATGGCTGGTCAGTACTGCCTAGGTGAAATTAAGTATAGGGGCAATGACAATTGTAATAAACTTATATGTAATAAGAGTAAAAAACATTGACCTGTCTTTATCGATTCATAGAAAGTAAGACCATGGATAAATCATGATGACATCTTTATGCAAGCTATATGTAAGTAGCCCACCTATCATAAGACATAGAGAAAATACATGTACGCATACCTGTTCCTGAGATTCGAGCCACATAATGGCCACTTAGAACTTTTCCGGTACCAAGACCTCCAGTGTCATCTGAAATAGCGATGAAAGAAATGATATCTATTAGTATTACAATCATCTTCAAACTAAATATTGTTATAGACTTAGCAATCAACAGCTACTTGGGTAACTTTATTTTGATTTTACTTCTTAAGTTTAAATGCCATTTGATATTTGATTATATATTCAGCTACTATTTCAGTGCTCTGTAATTTCCATAGCAGGAATGATATATTGATTAATGGATCTTGCTAAAAGTCACCTTAACCCCTCCATTCCACCGTCGCTAGCTAGTCGCAACCTGAAGAAGTCGCAGGTATCAGAGACTAGGTTACGACAAAATGCTGATTTTTGGCCCCAAAAAATGGTGTCCCATTCCACCGTCGCCAAAGTTTACGACTTGGTGGAGACTAAATCCCCGGCGACCGTGAAAATCAGATCTCGACATGGTAAAGAGTAGGTAGAGACAAGGTAGAGACTTAGTAGCGACATGTCCGTCATCATGGCGATGTGGTTACGACCTTATAAAGACCTGGTTAAGACCTGGTCTTGACCAGGTTTTTATTTAATCGCCACCAACTCACCACCAAGTCCTCATCATGTCTTTATCTAGTCTCCATCTAATCTTTATCTACTCGTTACCTACGTTGAAGTGGCGATCTGCTCCCGACCAGGGAGACTTGATAACGACATGGTAGAGACTTGATGAGGACATGGTCTCGAGTAGATAAATACAAGGTTTCGAGTTGGTTACGACTTGGTGGCGATCTTTTATTGATTTTTAGTCGTAACCAAACACCCCGCGACTTTTTTTAGTTGAGCTGCATGTCTGTGCAACTAAAAAAGTCGCGAGCTGTCGCCGGTGTGCCGGCGACTTTTTTCGGAAACTAGATAACGAGTAGCTCCCGACCTTGGAGACTAGATGAAGACATGGTAAAGACATGGTAGAGACATGGTGGCGACCATCAAGTCTCTATCTAGTTTCGGTACTGGTCGCGACGGTGGAATGGAGGGGTAAACAAAATTATTGTTATTGTTTTTTAACATTTATAGTTCCTGCCTGTTTCTGGAGTCCTCTTATCATCAAGCATTATCATTAAAAAGTGATCAGTTATTTTTCCAAACAAGAATTGTATTTTATGAAATCACAATGTTAGATGTAGATAATGAGAAAATATTTTTGCATTGCAAATTTGCAACCTATCATGAAATATACCAAGAGAAAATATTACTAACAATGCATTTTAATGTCATTTTGACCATGCAAAAAATCTAGTTATTTTCTGTCTCTCCTTAAGGGACAAGTTTGCTCAACACCCACCAACAGAGCCAACTGGGACCAAACCAATGACCTTTAGGTCAAGACTCCAACTACCTATCCACTTGACCACATCTGCACAGATTCACTAGATCTGCGATAAAATATGAAATATTGTAATGAGTTCCTTATAATTTGTTCATCCAGTGGATTGGTAGTTATTTGGTTCAGCTGTTCAATAAACTAAATGCTAAATGATCAGAATTCGCAAAAGAAAGAACCATCAGTGCCACCCATATATTTGAGGGTCAGTATAAAACAATTAGTACTGGTAAATGATTCATACCTGATCCTACATTTCCTGTATCTTCTTGGGGTATAGAAGAACCGACTTCTGTTGGATTTGATTCTAAAGCAGAATCCCAGCATCAGAATAATTGTTAACATCAATTTTCAATACTTTATACCAGGTAATTGTGTAGATATTTAAAAAAAAATGATATTGTAACGTTCAATCAAATGTTTATGGTAAAAAGTGATGAAATGAAACTGGTACGGTCGGACCCATCTCTGTATTACCGTCAACTGAAGTGATTAAATCAAAAGGATCTTGTGGGTTTGATTCTGAAATTTGCAGTTGTCCAAAATATTTGCAGAATTTGTTAAATTCTAGATTAAAAGTTTTATTACAGTTTAATATATTTTCTAATATATTGATAATAAAAAAGATAGAAATTCACATTTACATGATAATTGATTGAAGCACATGGCTTATTTAAATTATGTGAAGTTATTGAATATATACTAGAGCATAGATTCAGCCCTGGCTACACTTGTGTTTAAGCAGTTAGTCACTATTTAGTCACCCATATCATGAGACTATGCGAGTTACCTTCATTATTTATCAACTCTTCTGTATCGTTTTCACTCATTGAGGAAGCTGTGCTGAAAGTAATTTTTCATTTAAAAGACATGGTTATTCTTCCACATCATAAAAGCAAATTTACATCTATAATGTAGAGTTTTGCCAGTTTTGACTACTATTAGGAGATTTGTAGTCATCCTCTGTAATTCAATAGTTAAACTGTTAACTCAATGTTAAAACGATATATCAGCTACTATTTTACATACATTTTCAATTAGATCGAAAGTACTTAGACAGCACAGCATCGCTAGAACATTGACTTATGTGCAATAAGGATATGTTTACATTAGCAATTTTTACTTTGCAAGTAAAGCATTAAAGTTTTATTACATTGTCACAAAGTTGAACCTTAACATAATCATATTAATATCAGACAACACAGTAATTATAAAACCTCGGTTGCCCAACAGGACGCAGGGATGGATCCAGCGGGGGGGCTCGGGGGGCTCTAGCCCCCCCGCCTGCCATATTAGCCTTAAAGCCCCCCCGCCCCTACAATTTAGCCCCCCCGCCCCCCCCCCTTTTTCCCACCAACATACTTCATTTTCATAGGGTTTTTCATGAAATCCCGTAAGTGAGCCCCCCCTTCCTTATGTTTTCCTTACGTCCCTTTTCCAAAAACTTGATCTGCCCCCACGCACGGACAAATCCGCCCGCTCTCAAAATTTGAAAATTAGCCCCCCCCCCCCCCCCTCCCGCTCTCAAATTTCTGAATCCATCCCTGTCGGACAACTAACATCTAAACATAGGTGGGACGGTGATTGGGTAGGGATATCAGACAACATCTCACTAAGTGTGAGTTGTTAACATTATGAGTGAGCGAAGCAAACGAGTATTTTTGACCAACAGTGGCGTGTTTCTACATGATAAGTCACTAGGACAATCAGGTCATAGGCCTACTGATAATTTTAGAACACAAAGGTCGTAGTTATGTTGAAAAGTAAGCAGATGTACAAAGTACATTTTTATAGCCTTTATCAAATAGGGTGCTATATGTTGCTGCGCACAATGAAGAACCAACAAAGTGTGGGTGACAAAGGTTAACCAAAATGAACCAAACTATTGATTTTGAAATGACTGGTTTAAACTAGATCAGTTCATAATCAGGGTGCCACCCAACCTAACAACCGCGCCTCAGTCGATAAAGTTTTTTTATGATTGGATTTTACATCATTGGGACAATCTTGGATCTGTGACCTCAGATCATAAAAAAACATCAGAAATGAACTGCTGATGTACAAAACTATTGAAAAAATGGTATTACTTGCTGTGTTTAATAATTCAAAAGTTATGATTTCTAATTGTGTGGTGGCCATCTTGGACGCCATCTTGAATTTTTCAAAAGCCTCAAGGATGCACGCTTGATATCCGCCAAATGGCTTAAAATCAATCATAAAAAAACTTTATCGACTGAGGCGCGGTTAGGCTAAAATATCTCATTTCGCACCCTGACTATCATGAGTTGGACACAGAGTTTCAAGACAATTTTATTATAAGTGGGACATCTGGTGTTTAAAAATAATAACTTTACACTCTGTCAATGGGCTTATAGGCTTATAGTAAAAATTGTGCAGCAGTAGTATGTTTATGCAAATATTGCGTAGTAATACTTCTTAGTTGCTGGGCTTTGATCGACTGTAAACTGCACCTTAGGGAAGGATCATAAATAATGATACTTCGGAGTTGTCCAAAAAGTTGGGGGGGGGTCGTCCAACTTTTCTGATTCCTTTTGGGGGGGTCGCTGAACTTTTTTATCACGCTCTGGCATATTTTTTCAAATATTTTCTGCTGGCAATTGTCCAAAAATGCAATGACTATGTAGAGGACTTTTGCTTTAGTGGGGAGGTGGAGGGGTCACTCAATTTTTTAAAATGTTGATGTGGGGGGGTCGGTTAACTTTTTCTTTGAGCCTCAAAAAATGTACGACCCCCCCTCCCCCTACCCCCACCACCAGTATTTATGATCGGTCCCTTAGTCAGTAGATATCAGGGAATATCATACGGTCTATTCATTCACGAAGATTGCCAGAAGTATAGCGTGAGTATAGGAGGAATTATCTGGGTTGTCCAAAGAATGCTTAATCAACTTTTCTTTAGTCTAATTTTCATAATTTATTCATAAACTAAAGAATCTTAGAATGACATATTTATGTGCAATATTGCTGATATGGAAAAAATACTGGCTGGCAAAAAATTGTTTGTTTCAAGATTTTCATCTACTATAGACTATAGTATAGTAACAAAAAACATAGAATGTGGGTCGCACTGTCCGTCAACCAGCTTGAAGTTTGACATTGAGTCACCCTGACTAAATGTAGGTTGCCAGAGTGACAGAGACGTTCAGAATCAGACTCTGGCGACCAAAATGTGCTGTCTGAATAGCATGAATGGTGCATAAAATCGAATCACTCCACATACCATGCACGTACATGGTGTAAAGTTTAAAGTTGATTAATAATTTCCATGCACGTAAGAACTTACATGTGTGGCTTTCTGTATAATTCCTGTCAGCTAATATTTAAAGTGTTTATTTTTAGCGTGACCGTATTAGAGTCTAGATCTACCGTTGATTCTACGTCAATTTGTGTGTAGATCTATATGGACAAATATTGATTTATCAAGGTCTATACATGTACAGTATACAGCTAGCTGACATACACGTCGCTCACTGACGTATGTCAATATTAACGACCCATATGACAGACAAATGTAGACCAAACCTTTCAGTTTGGGTGAAACAAGCAGGGTGAAATACCTATTTTGAGATGTGAGAATGGCCCTTGATTCTTAAGAAATTTATGAGTAGTGAGAATGGGGGTCAATTTACTTTGAAAATTTTGAGAAATTGTGAAATTGTAAAATTGTGAACTCCATGGTTAGAAAATTAGTGAGAATAGCGTTGGATTTTTTGCTGAGACTTGAGAATGAGGTAGGGTATATTCCCACAATAACTTGTGTGGTGTGGGCTTTTTGAGAACGCAAAACTGAAGTCCTTGAATTTGACAAGCATATACAGTCAAAAAGAAAAGCCACAAAATGACACATTAAAAATTAGGCTCCCGCAGAGACCAATTGATTTCATTCATGTATAGGTCTAAATAAATAATATTTCACGGCGGCCCAAATTAGAAAAGTATGATTTTTTGACATACGGCTTCATGTTGATCTATAGAATCGACTGTCTTAAGGAGAAAAAAAATATTGTATTACGAACTGCAGTATTCGATCCAACAATTAAGACCAATTTGCTCACCACCCACCATCGGAATCGACCGGGAAACGAACTCACGTCGACTCCCTATCCACTCGGTCACCAAAGTGTCACTACATAACACTACAAAACATAACACTATATAACAGAGAGCAGCACCATGCTATATTAGGACACAAACACAATTATCGTCGATGTGATATTACTAGAAACAAACAATCACTTGGCATCATTAGCCATTTTGGTATTGTGAAATGCCTGTCTCCTTATTCTCAGAAATCATATTCTTAGACACAGCGCATGGTTCGTGTCAATTATCTCGAGGGTACGTAAATTAGGCTGCATTGCAGTGCCAGAAACACATGCTACGTGCATACACAGATCGGTCAGGGGGTCTTAGGGGAGGTAGGCTGCTGGACATCCCTCACTGGGCCCTGGACCTTGCAGTAATGTAAATCAAGGGGCGAGCAACTCCCATGCCGTGTAATCGTATAGATACTGTATGTGCCACATTCTTACTTTCAATTTTATATTTTTAAAGCTGGCATCAATATTGCCCATTGCATCGTTTAAGCATACTCGGTGAATACGGTTATCTCTTTCTCACTATACCTGCTTAAATTTGTCAGAATTTCATCAACACATGTTTTCCGCTGAACTCCCTTATAATTTGTCCCAATGCTCAGCATGCTCTGAACACAAATCAAACTGAAACAGCGGCCAATCAGATCATAGATGTCAATGGCTTCTGGGAATGCTTGCATTTTTTTTTTTTTCAGGTGACAGCCTTGTTTGATGTTTGATATAGATGACTTTACAATGTGAAAACTTCGGACTGGCTTTAGACTTGAAATGACTCCCAGCAAATAACGGCGTGGGGTCATGGGTGGTTGAATGAGGGGCTACTTTCTCAATAACTTGTGCGGTATGGGCTTTTTTGAGAACGCAAAACTGAAGTCCTTGAATTTGACAAGCATTTACAGTAAAAAAGAAAAGCCACAAAATGACACATTAAAAAGTCCCGCAGAGACCAATTGATTTCATCCAGCCATCTCATTTTTCGCCGGTGATCTCCTTTCATCTCAATATTGATGAAAATATCAAATTAACATTTTGCAAAGTCGCGTTTGACACTGACATAAAGCCGTGGAAGGCATGATCCAATATTTCATGTAGAGGATATCATTTTGAGAAATGAAGCTGGTGTCGTTGTGGTTTGATCTGTTTTGTTTTGTGTGTCTGAATTGCCAAGTTGTATTTTTCAATCAAATAAGTTATCAACTGAATTATGTATAAAATATTGGAATTAGATCTACTTATTGTTGTGAACTTTAATATGAAAAACAATTGGATGAGGGGAGAATATACCCTAACCCATTCTCAAGTATCAGAAAAAAAATCCAAGGCCATTCTCACTAATTTTCTAACCATTCTCATTTCACAATTTATAAATTTTTTAATTTCTTACAATCATTGTCTTAAAGGAAATTGACCCCCATATTGTCATTTCTCATAAAAAATCAAGGGCCATTCGCACATCTCAAAATAGGTATATTTCCCCCTCTTGGATGTACATCATGTGTCATAGTCATGTTCATTTACATAGTCATTCTGTCTATTGGTAGCATATTCGGTGGAAGCGTTATGCTTTTTTATCTTCAAAAATTATAAAGCTATCACAATGTCATCCAATAAAAGTATGGTTCTGGGATCAAATAAAAGAAAGAGATCATCATTGACAAAAGTCAGTAGCATCATGTGATGTCAGGCGAATGATGCATTATGACACACTACTGGTTGAAAACTGTGTCAAGTCAATATTTCACAGATTCTTCACACGTTGCTGATGCCCAACCAGCTTATGGTGTTCACCAATTCATCATTTACGCTCTCTGAGTTTTGACTATAACATTCAATGATCATGGGGCGTTTCAAGCGCAAACCTTAAGTTGACGTTACACCAGAGAGACCGGTGGACATCATTGGCAATACGGAGACTCCGTCATATTTCCACACGGAGGTTCGGAAGCCTCGTTAAAAGGCGTGTCCCGTGTAGAGGAGAACCACACCTCTGCACGTAAAAGAACTCACCTAGTTTGAAAACTATAGCTAGTGTGATCCCCCCACCCCCCACCCCTGAGGCTCAGTTGGCTACCTAGCCTGCCTCTGGGGTGGTACATGTACAAACACCACGTGGCCTCCCATTCACGCGTTGCCTCATAAGAGGAGGCCATTGCCTCATCTGAGACTGGCTTACTTGTGAATTACAAATCCAGATCCAGATCCAGACCTGACCGACCAGTTATACTTAATAACACGTCATGCTGGTTGTGACTCTGTATATCATACGGAAGTTCCATCTATACATCCGTGGGAGTTCTTTCAATGTCATAAGGTATATGGAATGGTGTGTACGGTACTTGCAACCCCTGTTCGAGAGAAGATATTCACATTTTGTTGATAGTACAGACATTTTAAACATTCTTTGTCAAACTGAACTTCCCTCAAGATTAAAACATGAGTTTATTTTCCTCTCTGTAAAGAACGACTGGATACTACTTGATAACACATTTATATGTTTATTACCACCGAAACATATTCCTCGGAAATGTTGATGTTGAAATAGCCTATGGTCCACTTTTATAAAGTGACCAGTTGTTATAGACATGACCCAAATCTACTGTAATTTTCATTGAAAAATCTACCCACGTGTATCAAAATATTGATAATATTCTGAAAAACACTGAAATTGATAAGTTGGTTTACACTTGCATGCGATTTTGCTATTTTGCTATTTTCACATGGCACCCATTATACGTTGTAGCATCAGAGTAGGATTATCTTTTCAGTGGACATATGGAAGGCTTCTCAACATCGTTATTTGTCACAACTATCATTCCATCTCATTGTGAATACCACTGCTTTGGCCGCGCGCGCATTCTTAGTTTCTATTCAATTACCTGATTTCAGAAACCTGGGTGTGCCACTGGGACAGTTTTTATGACTTGACTTGATGTATTTTCCATGACCAAAGTTTACACTCATCCATTATCCACCAGACGACAGAAGATTTTGAATCCATTGGAGTTCACCCAACCATTGGGGCAGGGACAATCTCCAGGCGTCTGGCTTTGACAGACGAGTCCAGCAGACGAGAAGTTTAAGCGTGTACATACATATAGTTCAGTGATCACGTGTCTACGACTCCACGTGTCCTTTTGAAGAGATTACAATGGCGGACACGTGTCAAGGGTACCTGCTAATTGAGACTATTTTATAAATGCTACAAAATATCTATTTAATGTGTAACACTGTGTGTATAGCATTGTCGTATGGTATAAGCAGGTAGGTTATATACAGTCAATGGTGCCTCTCCCTTGCTAAACCCCTCACATGTCGGCTCTGCTGTAATGTTCGGTTTACTATTTGGGACTCAAATTGGATTCTTTGTTCCGTGTTTGAATGTGATTCTGTGGCATTGCCAGGGGACGAAACATTAATGGACTTGGCCAAAGACACGCAGTGATGCATCCGACTTATTGAGTGTAGTGACGGTGTAGCAATTTTTTGTTGTCGTACCTACGATTCATCTTGTCTTTTGGTATGTTAATTCCGATTCAACATAGCTATGACTTTTTTTCCATGATGTCAGACACTTCTGAAGATAACAAAGTGAACAGAATTAGAAATCTGTCACGGCGACCTAGACTTTTGTACACTAATGGAAGTGGCTGTACTTTTATGTTTACAAAGCCAAATATACGATAATGTCAAGTTTACCAAAAAAAGATACCAAACCCAATATTATCCCATCTTTATTGCGTAAAATGTTGCATAAGTTATATAAATGAACAAATTAATGCGGGCGCGTCTGAACACATTGTCTTATAATTTGATTAATGAAGAACACCAATCAAAATGGGGTTCTTCATTAATGAAATTATATATCAATAATAAAAATATAGTATCAAAAATCTTTTACGGGGTGAGCATTTAATTCGCCCCACTTTGCATCTTTAGTCGCATGTTTCAATGCTTGTTAAATGCATTTCACAATTCCATTTCACAGGATCACGGTGAATAGGATGACCACGCAACTGCCGATGACATCCATCGATTGCGCTTGGAGCCCGGGCTTGGAGGTTTGCTACAAATATAATAGAAACTGTGTAGTGAGTTATTTACCGAATATTTCATCTTCTTGGCCACGTGCATCGGGTCATCATCTGTACTGGCATTGGCAGATCCAATGGACGCAGGGATTGGGCACCACCTCCCTTTATTTTGTATCAAACTACCATATTTTCATACGGCTTTGGCATGGTCGCTATTAATCGTGCATACGAAACCCATGAAACCTGGATCCGCCATTGGCTGGTAAATGCTTACAGTTAAGTAAATCGTGGTTCAATAACCTTCAGGCTGTGGGAAATGTTGCCCAGGCTTGCCATTAAATGAACTACCCATTCACAGCCCCACATACCCATTGTGCACTAGCCACTGAGTGCGTACAATAACAATTTATGTTGATTGAAATTTCATCAACAGAGATGCTCATTTCGGCGCGTTCTGTGAATGTCATATGCATGACGAGCATCCTTATTGCACTCTTACGTAACGTACAATAGACCTGGATTCACGTTTACTTCTCGTGCTCTCTTTACAATCCTATTACTATGCATTTAAAGTACACGAGAGTTTTAGATTGTATGCTGTTGTGAGCATGATACTACGCGGAGGCTGAATTATAACTCAAAACAATTCACGTAGGATTTATGATGGAAACTTTTGTGCACTGGCCATGTGCCCCAGCGCCATGAGAGGGGCAGAGGGTATGTAGACTACTATGATTTACAAACACGGTCATAATGCACATTACCATATAAAATGTCTATTATATATGGTTTAGTGTACAGTGTGTGTCAAACACATGTAGTATACGCACACGCTCTCTAAAGCTGCTCTCTCATGATGCTGGGACCCATGCATTAATTGGCCAACCACTTCAGCTTAATTTATCAAAATGTGGTACAGGAAACTGGAACATGGTCAGTTGACCACATCCGTGTTCCCACACAATTATTTATCTATCATTAAAACTAGTTTTATGCGGGGGCCGTGGGGGGGGGGGGGGCTTCCCCGGTTGATCTCTACACGCCTTTTCTCTCGACATTCTAAAAGGATATCGATATGGCATGGCCAGGCGGGTCACACAAAAAACAACCAATAACGTGTTTCTGGTTACAACATAACAAGATAATCTTTCATACATCATTTCTCGCAAACGCTCAACACCAATATATTTTCATGTTTACAAACGGCTAGGATTCTACTTTCAAATATCAATACAGTAACTTGTACCCATTCTAACTGGGGGCCATTCGGCGGTGCATCTAGTATTAAAAATGCAACCTGCTTTTGTTTCAACCGGTAGATAACGGCTGTTGATGTGTGGCGAAATTAACCAATTCTCACCTCAATGTAAGAGACCCTTGCGTGGACTACAAACCCCAGCTGACTCATGTGACACTCGTAAAATCCCCACACACCACTTACACCGGCTCTCAGGATTGACATGTCTAAATTGAGCATGCGAGCAATCCATTTGAACGTGTCCCCTGGAAGTGACGACGTGTCATAACATGGAGTAATATCAATGATAATCATATAATGTATGACTGTGTGACCTCAAAGGACGGAGACTTGGAAAGTACAAAATTCATTATTGTAATGTGTCTGCATTATTTGTACTGGCAATGGCTACAAATGCTATGCGGGTCTATTGATAGATGTGTTTACAGTCTTCAAACCTCAGTGTCCCATTTGCAATTAGCTTGTGTTTGTTGAGAACGCCTTAAATGTGAGCGGTTCACTTTACTTGAAAAGCGTCACCCAAGGTGACAAACCTGTGTTTACAGTAAGATCAAATAACCATAATGGAACCAAATAGATACCATTGTAGTCTAAATTAAACGCACCGATTATTCAACATTGTTAACCGATATTGAGAACTCTACCTACATGGTGTGATACGTACATTTGCAACACAAATATGGACCACATACGTGTAGCCATAATGGACACAAATTTAGGTTGCTGTTATGATCCATAGAAAATGTGTGCAGAATGGTTACTATACTTCTAGCTCTAACAGTGTGACCTGAGCCTTGGAAACAAGCAGAGGGCACTAGATAATAGCCATAATGCACACATATAATTATGAACTATGCCAGTCCATAATAAATCAGTGCACACGGATTGTTAATTCTAACTTGAAAACTGTAGCAGCAACAGTGTGCTGTATAGTGGTGACTAGGTCAGCTTTACCAGAGATGCACAAACCAGGTAACGTTTTTCATTCCAAACAGTTATATGTCCAAAATATGGAATCAGGTGAAATAATGTGAGGATTCTCAATATCGGTTAACAATGTTGAATAATCGGTGCGTTTAATTTAGACTACAATGGTATCTATTTGGTGTTTTAGAGAATGATTACCTTGCAAAGTAAACAAGCACGGTCACGTGCACTTTGATTGGCAAGTAAAAGAAAAACTACAATCATGTCTAGGGTGTCACAAGATCCCTTGGAGAGGGGGTCAGGTCAACTTCCCGAAGACTGTTTCTCACAACTTTCGCAGAATTAGCTTAAAATTAACTTCACAAAATATCTTTAAAACAGTTTTTCACTTTTCCAACAGAAGTTGCTTCTCGCATGACAGCTGAACACCCAATGACTTCTACTGCACTACCTAATCACAATGCTGAATATTAAACAGTACTGAAACTCTGCTGACATGCTCCACTGCTTCATATGACCATGAGGCTACCTACAATACTGCTTCATATGACTATGAGGCTACCTACAATTTTGTGACATGGGGTAATGTTACCAGTTTTCGGCCCCTTAAGGGCCGGAAACTGATTTTACGTCATATAAAAGCTAAGCACAAACATACTCGGTAATATCCTCAAGATTGTGTGTATGAAGTGGATACTACAACATATATATTATTCTAATGCTATGAGTAAGGGTAATCACATGGATTACTTATTGACAAGACCAAATTTAACCGTGATTTCAGATTCCGGCCCCTCTACATAAAGACTCAGAAAGAAACGGATTTTTAAATAAAGCCTTCCAATTCTCAGTGCAAACACAAACTACTCGGAATTCTTCGCTTTGTACATTTAATGCAGGACAAAATATTTCAAAATCATATACACCGACACTGCTGTCATTTTGCCTCGTTTTATCTATTGGGTATATGATGGTGTACATGCAGATATCAATTGGAGATAACATGTCCTATACCCAGGTTAAAATCACATACGCCACGCTTGTTTCTCACTGTGATATTTCAGCTTTTATGTATGCAAGATGGGCTTCCATCTTTGTATTGGTATCAAATCAATAACAGAAGGCATTTGAAAAACGTAATTGAGCTAGCCTACATGTAGACCCTTCTATGTGTTAAAAACAGCTGTGACGTGAAATTCGATATGTAAAGCACACAATATACTCAAAAAAAGGGAGAGTCCTTAAGATGCTCTCACGCTCCCTGTAGGTTTCTACACTGGGATTTAAAGCCTATTGGTGCATCATTATTTTCTCTACTTTCACACGAACGTGATTTTCCCCCTCGCATTATCTTCTCACATTCTTTAAAATGAAACTTACACTTTGCACAAAATTCAAGACGGATGCTGTACATTGGCGAAAAATGAGCCATGTAGTTCTTACTAGTCTATTTCATTTTAAACATTTAATGCTCAATTAAGCCCCGATCAGGTTGGTTAAGAAATACCTATTGCATAGGTACCATAAGATTTAACTTTAAAATGGATAAAAATTGTTCGATAATACAGTCACCTGGCGCGGGGTGGTGGGGGGGGGGGACATCAGCTGACAAAAGCTGACGGGGGGGCGTCAAAAATAGTCAAATTTTGGCTGACGTAATTTGTGAACCATCCCTTAAGCATAATTATGTTTGGATGGTGCCCATAACATGAGAACTGGCCTTAAATTGGAACATTTGCTTTACATATACATAGGCAGATCCAGGTTTTTCGGAAAGGGGCGCAATTAAGGAAAAGAGGGGCGCACTTACGGGATTTCATGAAAAACCTATGAAAATGAAGTATTTTGGTGGGAAAAGGGGGGGGGCACCCCCCACCCCTGGATGTGCCTATGCATATAAACCATTTATGGACGTAGAAAGGCATCCTTTGTCTGCTGGGATACTAGGTAACAATTGCCATTATATACATTGACGTGTTATATACGGATTAAATGGGCATCAGTATGCAAGATGTAGATATAATATATCTTTCTTTTCAGGGCAACATGTTTGGAAATTTTGTCCTGAAAAAAAATACGTCCTCACAAAAGAATCATTACCAGAGGACGTACATGGCGAGTAAAAAAGCAATGTACGTATGAATATACCAGAGGACAGTGGAGTAATTACAAAGAAACCATGGTTCAAATCAAAAATGAGTACATAGAGATCATGAAAAGCTGGAGGTTGATCCGTCTCAAATTGAATTCTTGGCAAAAGACAGAGTCAGATGGAGGGTGAAAGATGTGAAAGGGCGCCTAATGGCCCTAATGCGGGAGAACCTGCGAAAGAGAAAATGGTGATGATGATGACGTATTACACATGCCCGATGTTTGTTGTTGGAACACCTGCCTGGGGCACCTGCTAAGATGTCCCATCACATGGCAACGGGGACGTACATGTATAATGGCGTGTACCTTCGTTAAAATTACGTAACTAGGCAGTAGTTGCGTCAAAAAAGACGTGATAACTACGCCAGTACGTCGTTGACTGACGTAAGTGGATGACTAGTGACGTACCTAGACTATATATTCAGGTCACACAATAAATTCGCGCGGATTTACACTGTAGAAGAAGTGGAGTTGACAATGGCCATGTATGCAACAGAAGAGGAGATGGCGAGTCTCGCGTTGTTGCTCGTAGAGCTTCACGTTGAGATTATAATGGCGAGTGAGAAGCTAAGGCATGTGACGGACCTGCGCGAGCAAAAGAAAGACGCGTGCTATAGGCTGATGGCTCTGGGGTTATCTTTCGATGACATGACCAAGGTGGTAACGGAGTTTGAAGGTCTCGCCATTATCTTCAAAACCAAGAATTACCTCGAGGAGGACGCAGTGGTTGAAGACGCAAATACGAGACGTCTGCAGCCAAAATGAGACAGCTTGGAATGGTCGTGGCACCGCCAGACACGTGCCCCGGAGTCCGGGACATGTAACTCGGCGGTCAAGCGGTCGTCGCCAACATTCAAAGGCCCTTTTAAGGGCCACCTACCAACTTTAGCAAGTTTTTTTGTATTGATTTCGCAAGGCCTGTGTTCTACTAGTACTCCCTATCATAGTCTCACGTTCCATGCTCCATGCCCCGTGTTTCATATATAATTTATAAAATAATACAAAGTCCCATGACTCATGTAAAATGTCCCGTGTTT
Organism: Streblospio benedicti; assembly: GCA_019095985.1. NCBI lineage: Eukaryota > Metazoa > Annelida > Polychaeta > Spionida > Spionidae > Streblospio > Streblospio benedicti. Next base: position 9,946,262 of record CM032665.1, read on the forward strand.
CAAATCCTCCGGTCCATGACATGAGATGAATAAAACAAAGCCCCTGTCCCTGTATACATTTACACATAGTTTACCAAATAAACACACGCACAAAAACGAAGATGGTTATAAAATGGACGAAGCTTTCAGGTCCAACATTTGTATTTGTTGAATTATTGAGACTTTAATGATAATGTTAATTTTAATGTTTGAAAACAAGTCAAGTCAATACTCATATAGTTTATTTTAAACAGGATAATAAAAGTTCAATAAACATTTTGAGCTTTCGGCAATTGTTTCTTTGCCTTGTTCACAGCAAGTGATGACAAAATGTGATTGAACTGTTATTGTCCTGTTTAAAGTATAAATCATATAAGCTAAACACAAACTTACTCAGTACGCTAAGCACAAACATACTCGGTAATATCCTGATTGTGTGTATGAAGTGGATACTAAAACATATATATTATTCTAATGCTATGAGTAAGGGTAATCACATGGATTACTTATTGACAAGACCAAATTTAACCGTGATTTCAGATTCCGGCCCCTCTACATAAAGACTCAGAAAGAAACGGATTTTTAAATAAAGCCTTCCAATTCTCAGTGCAAACACAAACTACTCGGAATTCTTCGCTTTGTACATTTAATGCAGGACAAAATATTTCAAAATCATATACACCGACACTGCTGTCATTTTGCCTCGTTTTATCTATTGGGTATATGATGGTGTACATGCAGATATCAATTGGAGATAACATGTCCTATACCCAGGTTAAAATCACATACGCCACGCTTGTTTCTCACTGTGATATTTCAGCTTTTATGTATGCAAGATGGGCTTCCATCTTTGTATTGGTATCAAATCAATAACAGAAGGCATTTGAAAAACGTAATTGAGCTAGCCTACATGTAGACCCTTCTATGTGTTAAAAACAGCTGTGACGTGAAATTCGATATGTAAAGCACACAATATACTCAAAAAAAGGGAGAGTCCTTAAGATGCTCTCACGCTCCCTGTAGGTTTCTACACTGGGATTTAAAGCCTATTGGTGCATCATTATTTTCTCTACTTTCACACGAACGTGATTTTCCCCCTCGCATTATCTTCTCACATTCTTTATAATGAAACTTACACTTTGCACTAAATTCAAGACGGATGCTGTACATTGGCGAAAAATGAGCCATGTAGTTCTTACTAGTCTATTTCATTTTAAACATTTAATGCTCAATTAAACCCCGATTAGGTTGGTTAAGAAATACCTATTGCATAGGTACCATAAGATTTAACTTTAAATTTGATAAAATGATTGTTCGATAATACAGTCACCTGGTGCGGTGTGTGTGTGGGGGGGGGGGGGGACATCGAAAGCTGACAAAAGCTGACGGGGGGGGGGGCGTCAAAAATAGTCAAATTTTGGCTGACGTAATTTGTGAACAATCCCTTAAGCATAATTATGTTTGGATGGTGCCCATAACATGAGAACTGGCCTTAAATTGGAACATTTGCTTTACATATACATAGGCAGATCCAGGTTTTCGGAAAAGGGAGGGGCGCAATTAAGGAAAAGAGGGGGCGCACTTACGGGATTTCATGAAAAACCCTATGAAAATGAAGTATTTTGGTGGGAAAAGGGGTGGGGGGCACCCCCCACCACCTGGATGTGCCTATGCATATAAACCATTTATGGACGTAGAAAGGCATCCTTTGTCTGCTGGGATACTAAGTAACAATTGTGTGGAGCATTGCCAGTGTTATATACGTGACGCATCAGTACTGCTCGGATTAAATGGGCAACATATGCAAGATGTAAGATATAATATATCTTTCTTTTCAGTCTAGCAGACAAACCTGTATGGTTGTATGGGCATACGTGGACAATCCTCGTAGTCTGACGTCCTCACAAAGAATCAGTACCAGTACTGTAGTCCGTACATAAAGCAGTTAAAAAGTAGGGGCCTACCACGAAATCTCCATGCGATTACCAGAGGACAGTGGCGTGTAAACAAGCAATGCATGAATATACCATAGAGTTATTACAAAGAAACCATGGTTCAAACAATTGAGTAGGCCCACATAGAGATCATGAAAAGCTGGAGGTTGATCCGTCTCAAATTGAATTCTTGGCAAAAGACAGTCAGATGGAGGGTGAAAGATGTGAAAGGGGGCCTAATGGCCCTAATGCGGGAGAACCTGCGAAAGAGAAATGGTGATGATGATGACGTATTGGCACATGCCCGATCTTTGTTGTTGGAACACCTGCCTGAGGCACCTGCTAAGATGTCCCATCACATAGCAACGGGGACGTACATGTATAATGTATAATGACGTGTACCTTCGTTAAAACTACGTAACTAGGCAGTAGTTGCGTCAAAACGACGTGATAACTACGCCAGTACGTCGTTGACTGACGACGTAAGTTGATGACTAGTGACGTACCTAGACTATATATTCAGGTCACACAATAAATTCGCGCGAATTTACACTGAATTGGAGTTGACAATGGCCATGCATGCAACAGAAGAGGAGATGGCGAGTCTCGCGTTGTTGCTCGTAGAGCTTCACGTTGAGATTATAATGGCGACTGAGAAGCTAAGGCATGTGACGGACCTGCGCGAGCGAAAGAAAGACGCGTGCTATAGGCTGATGGCTCTGGGGTTATCTTTCGATGACATGACCAAGGTGGTAACGGAGTTTGAAGGTCTCGCCATTATCTTCAAAACCAAGCTTTACCTCGAGGAGGACGTGCAGTGGTTGAAGACGCAAATACGAGACGTCTGCAGCCAAATGAGACAGCTTGGAATGGTCGTGGCACCGCCAGACACGTGCCCCGGAGTCCGGGACATGTAACTCGGCGGTCAAGCGGTCGTCGCCAACATTCAAAGGCCCTTTTAAGGGCCACCTACCAACTTTAGCAAGTTTTTTTGTATTGATTTCGCAAGGCCTGTGTTCTACTAACAAACTATTTTTTCATAGACCCCAAAAAAACAAACATTTTTTTTGCCCCGTGTTCATTGAACAAACAAACATTTTTAAAATCATACAAAGTCTTATAAACTATATCTGCTACAAAGTCTGACACATATACAAAAAATTCATTTTTTTCTATATCTATGAGATACAAACAAACTATTTCCCTGGGACATATACAGAAACAAACTATTTATTTCAAAAAACCGAAGATGTTCGTCTGGACCGCCCCTTATAAAAATGGACGAAGCTTTCAGGTCCAACATTTGTATTTGGTGAATTATTGAGACTTTAATGATAATGTTAATTTTAATGTTTGACTAAACAAGTCAAGTCAAGTACTCATATGTTTATTTTTTAAACAGGACAATAAAAGTTCAATAAACATTTTGAGCTTTCGGCAATTGCTCTTGCCTTGTTCACAACAAGTGATGACAAAATGTGTATTGAACAATTATTGTCCTGTTTAAAGTATAAATAAACATATTAGTATGACTATCAGATCCAGGATAAAAAATGAACTTCTATTTAAAAGTTGATTCCCAAGCCCCGATTGGGTTGGTTAAGACTGTGCACACGATACATAGGTCTGTTCTTGTGACATGAGCCGGATTTTCAGACAGAATTTGCCCCAAACCGTGACCCAGTTTGTTGTATTTTGTAGACTATGTAATTTTTCTATTTTTTGCGAACTCAATAAAAAGTGACCCAGTTTTCTGTAGGTTTCGAACGAATGACGTAGCAAGTCTCTCCATAGCCTCGGACACACAGGCTGGTTATGATATCTTGGTTGGTGGCAACCACACAAGATTCTGGATGATCGAGACTAGTCTCTCGAACGCAGTAGTGTCAGTCTGGTTGATCGAGACACTGTGTCTAGGTCGCTGCACGTGTAAACTCATTTATGGATAGCGATGACGTACGTACATGTCACGGGCACATGCATCGTAGAGGGTAGAAGCCAACTGAGACTATTTTTGACTTATGATCTGTCCTCTTACAACTATTTTTATTCAGAAAATAATTGTAAGTTATATTCTGAAGAGGACAGAAATCGAAAACGTTTAACAAACATTTTGGATACTTCTTGTATTATTTTATCCAATCTTTTGGAACATAAGCATGTATTTGTATAGAAATGATAATATGATACATAATATGTAATGTATATACAATACCCAAACGACGATTGACATTGGTTATGTCAAGTCAAGTCCAAAGTTAAAAAATCCTTAACAGGCCTGACATTTGATTTAAATTACGGGGCCATTTTTTATTACAGTTATTGGTTGTACATTTTTTCTTTTCTTATATTCTTGCCATTAAGTCATTAAGAAGGAAATAAGTACATGACAGTCAATGATAATATCCCTTTATATATAACGGGAATTGTTTTGGGTTTTTTCTCTTACAAGGTCTGTTATCCAGTAAAATATCTCCCACACTTTTGTCACAATTAAAGCTCGTTGACAGATTCTTTTTGGTTTAAATTCAAAACACTAATTGTCTGCGTTTTATTCTTTATTATTTGTTTGGTCAATCACAAAATACAATAAAACTCTCATAAGTATATAATCTAAGTATATACATATTATAGATATTTAATACAACTGAAACTTTTACCAATTACTCAATTATATAACTTTACAACAATTTACCTGACACTCGTTCAGTGCGGCATATTTTTTTCTTTTAATGTAGAACTTAAAACTGTATATAATCATACATTATATACTATATATACTATTTATTAAGAAAAAAACATATCTACAACCTTTTAAACCCATGATATGCACAGCAAATATTTGCACAACTTTGTGATAATTAAAGACGTAGCCTATATCTTTACAACACCCAGTAGTTGATTATACACTTTAACCTACACGTATGTTTATGTTTTAACATCAGATGTAAGATGTAAGTTAAACTGAAGAGAGAAAATAGTATATTGACAACGAATCTGTCCACTCCGGCATTCATGATCGATCTTCCCACAACAGACAGAAGTACCGGGTGTTTTTTTTCTACAAAGAAGGGCTCAGCTAGAGCTACCATCACTGATTTCGCTCTACTGGATCCGGTGACCACTGCATTCCAGACGCTACCTTGATCTAATCCAGGAAGAAAGCGTCCCACTCAGCGCTGTCGGCGGCGGCAGGCGGAAGGTCAAGGTCGGGGAAAAGGGACATCACCGCACAGCCGTGTTCAGCGCTTGAGAGAGGGAGGAATGAATGAGGGGTTAAATGGAATTCGTCATGATTGTGGGCTTATTCTATAGTCGCAATTCACTGTTATCATGTTCTGATGTACTTATATTCACACGGGGTCATTTTAGCATCGTTGCAAAGCTATATCTTTTTTAACTCCTCGAGGAGTATTCATTCGCAACTGTGGCGTGGACATGCTTATCATTCACATCGGTGTTCACTCGCCAGGCACGTTTAACGCGGAGCAGAGTTCAACTTGTTAGCGATGAGCTAGTTTGCTCAACATCCACCAGCAGACCTGACCAGGAATGAAACACATGACCTTCTGGTCACGAGTCTAACTCTCTATATCCATTCGTTCACGGAAGCACACAGAAATACTAGTACTTACTATTGAGTTTGTGCATGAAAAGGCGTCCATAGGAAGTCAAAGGACACAGCAGGCAAATATATATAAAAGATTTACCAATCGTTTGTTTACTTCGCAATTGGACATTACATGCATTATGAACGTAACAGCAGCCAACAAGATAGGCTTTCATGAGTATCCAGAAATGGCCCATATGTTAATAATGGAATTTAGCGCATTTTCTTTGTTCTTATAGCTATAGACACGTATATGTACAGTAGTTAACGGCAGAAATAAAACTATCTACAAATATGGGCAAACATATGTCAATACATAAACAGATCCAGGTTTTTCACAGAGAACAGGGGGGGGGGAGACGCAACCACTAAATTCTATTCACGTGCATGACAAACACCGTGGAAGTGAGTTTTGTGTTGCTGTTTTTGTTGTTGCTTTTTTGTGGGTTTTATGTTTTTGTTTTCTTTTTGTTTTCTTTTTTTTCGTTCTTTTTTCTCTGTGTGTGTGTGTGTTTGTGTGTGTGTGTGTGTGTGTGTGTGTGTGTGTGTGTGTGTGTGTGTGTGTGTGTGTGTGTGTGTGTGTGTGTGTGTGTGTGTGTGTGTGTGTGTGTGTGTGTGTGTGTGTGTGTGTGTGTGTGTGTTTAAGTGTGTGTATGTGTGTGTTTAAGTGTATGTGTTTAAATGTGTGTGTGTGTGTGCGCGTGCGTGCGTGCGTGTGTGTGTGTATACTACTATGATTTACAAACACTATACCATACAAATTCCTACTACTATGCAGAAGATCTATATAATAGTAGAAATGTGTTGGTATACTGCTTGTAAATCATAGTAGTGTAGACACACAAATATGATGCTGGGGCCCATGGTTTCTATCACACGAATCAAATTCAGAACCTTCATTTCTAAATTGGACAGCAGGACCCCCTCAGCGTGGGAACATATTGAATTTTCTCAGCTGTTTACTGTTATGGTGGATTATGCAAGATAACACACATCAACGGTCACCCAGGAGCACTGGTTAATTGCATTTGCACTTATAGATATTCCTCTGCATGCTATTGATACCAAAATGTGCAAATAGCAGAAGGCATACATTACACAACTACAAACGTAAAAGACGTGCCAATTACTAGATGTTTGTTATGTAAGAAATATGGAACAGATCACAATGCTCGGGCTTTACTGGCAGGTTCAAAGTTTTGGAAAGCCCGGCCCCCCCCTGGGGAAAAGCTG
>CM032665.1:9963069-10006058 GCA_019095985.1 Streblospio benedicti
TACTGCTGAACGGAAAACCTTGAATGAACTAAAGTTTTGTGAATGGGTTTATAAACATTTATCAATCAAACGTCGAAGAATTTTTTAAATAATGTAATGTATTTATACCCAATCCCTACCCGTGCTTGGGATTGGGACCATACACACATAAGTTCATAGCGTATCAAGCCAAATCCCGCATTTAGACGAGGAATTATTTTTGGCGAGATAAAAAGAATCGCCTTGTACTTTTTAATGCACTGTTAACATCGCACGTCCTTATGTTCCAAGTAATAATCTGGCCAGTTGATAGGTATTGCAATAATTCAAACTTTTTTGAAATGCGTTGTATTGTGAATTGTTTCATTTGAGCTCTTCCCTGATGTAGGCTATATACCGTGTGAAACAAGCTAGACTGTACTTTTACTATCACGGGTCTAATCAAACTAGTCTATAATATGTACTTTGTATGTTTTTCTTTTTCTATGTTTACCTCTGTTTATTTACTTATTTATTTGATAGTTATATATACGTAAATGGAACACATGTGATGAGCAAAATAAATCAAATCAAATAAAAAAAAATGCGTATAGTGAACAAGAATTTACAACAATTTGGTTTTTGTTTTAATTAATTTCATATTTTAAGGGGTTTGGGCCTTCAGCAAAAGCTTATCTTTACATCCTATTTATGATTTATGGTTTACTTATGATAATTGGTGACTGATTAGTGACTTGTCACTAATCATTTATCCTAGTTTGGTCTTATTATTCAATCCACGGGTTATTGAGAATTATTGAGATATTGTATTACTGAGTACATCTGCAGTGTAAAAGAGACTCATTCCCGTAGACCGACAATGCCAATCATTTTGTATGTATTATACAATCGCCATCTAGATCCAACTGTTCCATTCCTCAGAATCATCCAGAAGAGGCAAATCCAGTAAGGAAAGAGGGGTAAAATAAACGTATTATATAACAGAAATTCTACGAATCGTTGATAGCCTTGTTTCATACTGTTGAAAAGTGCCTTATCACTAGACACACAATGTCTAGGTGACTGTCAACAGAGAGAATAATATGATACTGTGTATTCATATCATTATATATTAGCTCGTGTTTACATATTGTCATAAAAATGATGGTACATCTGAATCATAGCAGTCACTAAGCATTTCAATTGTTCATCTTTGAAGTTGTAGAACCCAAATGAACCCACAAATGACAATTATGTGGGATAAATGGTCACTGACTACACAATGTTTTTGCTAATGGATTCTCTGTGATTGTGGAAGTGTACTACACTAATAGGTTATTCAATAAAACAATCTTAATGAATATTTCTCGATGAACACATTAGTACATAAAGATTGTATCGGATACATAATGTATACTTGTAGGTAATAATACGCATGTGTTGTTTTATAACTATATTTCAGACACTCCATAACACTCACTGCAAGACTCTGTTTACAAGATGACGTATGAGCACCCTCCTCCAGAAGCTATTACCATATTACCGCCATGGGTGACCTTTGACCTCCAGCCTGACTTCAACGAGACGGGGAACCTGACCGACCTGGAGAAATGTGTGGACGAGATGCTCAATCTACCCATCTACGTGCACGGCTCGCTGCTCACCTCCGTCAGTGACAGGCACACGCATACACGCACATGTACACACACGTATGCCTACACCTACACACATGTGCGGCCAGACACACACTCACACACAAACACACACATGAGCACACAAGCGTTTGGAAAGGGAGGGGGAGCGAACATGCCAAAAACCCTAGTGAGAAAGGGGGTGAGTGCGCAACCTACGCTACCTGGATATGCCTATGCCACTGGCAAGGATACCCCGCACGCTAAACGCTACTAGTCTTGGCCAGTCGCCTTACGGTTCAACAATGTGCGGTATAACTTAAATCACCAATTGAATATCCTCTCCGTAACTTTGTACGAAAAGTCTACCTTGAACGTAAACATGATGACAATAAGAACATAGTTAAAATGAATATAGAACACAATGCACCCTGGTTATGATTTCAGCTAGTCCTGCAGCTCATATTGGCGTTCCAGAAGAAGCGCTTACACAAATGCGTCAACTGCTGCGGAGGCCGGCCCGGAATCATCGTGTATGTAGACCACAAGTTTCTTTTTGCTCCTACCAATTTATTTGAGTTTTTGCATTAACAAATAGTGTGTACATATTGCAATATGGGTTATTCTTTAAAGTTTGTTACGCTTGATTTGTTGGTTCTGATTCTCTTGTGTGATTGTTTTTCATATGATTTTGATACGGTATTCATATTTGTGTTAAAAAGGATGTGGAGTAGGAAAAAACATGATGCACCGGGCGGCATATGTCACTCATTCAGTTAAAGGCAAAATTTAGATAAGGTCAACTCTTCACGTATACTAAATATTGATTTTGATGTGTGTGGACTTTCTTACATACATACATGTATACGTCTAATCAGACAACTACTCCGTCTGTGGCGTTACACCAAAGTAGCTTTGTAAAGGTGAGTGCTGAATGGAATCCAATGAGACCCAGTCAAAAGAATAGTGCATTTACAGTAGAACATATCTACCAACACCACCCAGCGGACTGGCCTCAAGTAGTCTTGATAGGTCTCATTTTGGAGTGTCACAGTGGTCGCCGTGTAAAAGCTTGGGAGGACCGTGAGAAGTGGTCATATTATAAACGTAACAATTTCAATTGCCGATTCTTCTGTAATCATGGTAGGGTCTCTGATATTGTTTTGTATACACAACTTATGCAGCCCCCTGAACCTGCTGGACGAGCATGAAGACCGCTGGGCGTACATGTTTGCGTACGGCGCCATCACCAACACCATCGTGGCGCTCTTCGCCCTGGGCGGCTCGTTCTACCAGGCCAACCTGCCACCTTGGGCTTCCGGTAAACCGATGTTGTGCTGTTTCATATTGTGATAATCCGCTTCAGTCTATCACTTGGTACACTACGTATTCGCGCATATGGTCAATACTAGGTGGTATCCCTGCGATATTTGTGTTGACAATGAGACAGATTACAATACTCCTGGTGGCATCAATGACACCTAATTTCTTTTTAACCACTTGCAAATAATTATATTTTGAATTGGATAAGTGCCCTCTAAGTTACAACCCATTTGCTAATAACTGGAAACCATCCTCAGGATGATCTCTGACACGCATTTGTGGGTCTGCTTCCTCTTCATTGAGTACTCAATTAAATCACACTCTGGGTGTTTTCAGGACAGACATCTGTGGGTCGCCTTAAACTTCCTGCCATTGAGTACTCAATTAGAACCACTTCCTCCCCATATTTAAATCAAAGAGTGCCATCTACAACTCCTTGGTTTATAACCAGAAACCACCCTTTGGATGCTCACGGACACACATCTGTGCGTATTTTTCCTGTTCATTGAGAACGCACTTACAACCATGGACCTCAGCACCATGGGAGGGGGTAGGGGGAATATAATGGTCTACTACTAGTGTTTACAAACACTATATCATACAGTATACAGTATATATGACTAGTATATATGACAGCTGTATGGTATAGTGTTTGTAAACCATAGTAGTAGACCATTATATTCCCCTACACCCTCCCATGATGCTGAGGCCCATAGTCGCCTTAAACGTCTCTCCTGTTCAAATACCTTGCTGCCACAGTGCTGTCCGGGCTGTTGGCTGCGTTCGAGATCTGCGTGGTGTTCCTGCCGTTCTTCGCATGCCTGCAGCACCCACACAAGCTGACCGGCGCCGTCATTGGCTTCTGGTACTCAGGCTGTTGGTCAGTAGATTTATCTCGAGCGTTAGGATTAGGGTGTCATAGGCAGATCCAGATCCAAGTGGTACATGGAGCGCGCCCTCATCACCATTTTCACACAAAAATATTTCAGTTTCACATGGTGTTTGGCGTATCAGCCATACATCTTGCGTACAAAACCTCAAGTGTGCAACCCCTTTTTTCAAAAGATCTGGATCTGCCTCTGTGTGTGCTTGTAAATTTAGAAGTGGCAGGTGCATTCTACTCATTACTACATCACATATGTCCAAGCCACGTATATTAATGTACACAGCCATTTCTTAATTGTCTTGCAGCGCAGCTATTTTGTTTCACAATATAACAAATATAACAATTGGTACATGATCATGCAAGACATGCATCATTACTCATTGTGGAGGGTTATGTTTGATATGTAGTTTGACTCTTTTATAGTGAGTAATAAGAACAGATGTACTTGTAGATTATTTTCTTCAGGTTGCTGTTGATGAGTATCACTACATGGCAATGCAGGGATCCATTTCCACAGGTACTGTAATTGATACTCGTTGTAAATCCTTTTTTCTTAGTTAATGTAGACATCATTGTGAACTGTTGTCTATACGGAAGCGAACTATAGAGGACATAAAACTGACTTAATTTCTTCGTGGTACTTTCAAATATTTACATTTGAATTGACTTACATAAGAAATACATGTGTATCAGATGGCGCACAGTTGTATAAAATCATGGCGGCCATTTTGAAATTCAGGATGGCAGCTGAAATAATCCTCAGTTGACGTGAAAGAGCATATTGAAATTGACAAACACTAATATTTTGGAGCTTTTGTACCAACGTGAACGATTTTCCTCCAAACAGCCTCCACTATATGTGTGTTGTGTTTTAAAAAAATAACACCTTGCGTTTCCCACTCAAGCTTGTCCACGGACTAGGCTTCCTCATCCAGGGCCCCATCCTTTTCTGCCTCGGCTTTCTTGTGCTCAAGTTTTTGCGGAAGATCATAGAGAACTGCTGTTGCTGTAAACCCCGTGAGCCGGCACCTAGACGGCTGGCAGCACCCATACAGATGCAATATGTAAAAGACCTGCTTCTACGCACAGACCTCACTAAGTACAGTATAAACTCGTTATCTCAATATTCATCACCACAAATTTTCAGTTATCCCGAAGTTAGCTTATTTTTCAATTAGTTACATTGTGATCTCGAATTTTCTGTTATTTCTAAATTAGTTTCATTTCCATTTAGCTACATTGTGATCCTATATTAGTTGAGTATCTTGAATATTGATTATCTCGAACATTTCACTGTTCTCTCTACAACTTCAATTCTGCTATCACTGTTACTTACTATTTGCCTCCATGTCAATTTTACCCCTTTCCCTTGTACATTGATTGTAATCAGTTGGATATCGATGTATGTTACATATATTTTGAAAGCAAGAGAATCTTACAAAACACGTTTTTAACATAGATATTGAAATGCAGATTATAATTTTGAGTGCTCTTCCTTTTGCAGAGAGATTGATGGACTTCAACCTTGGTACAAAAGATTGGCAATCACTCTTTACAACTTTATAGCCAAATTTATCTACAGAAATAAAAAGAACTTCATGTACTCCACCCGAATCATGTGTACTGTGTTCGTAGTGCTTATGTGCACCTACCAAGTAAGTTTATAAATGTTTGATCGCCTTATATTGTAAGGTAAAATGCTATACTTTTGTTAACCATTTCCTTCTAGAGCAAATTTTTTCGAGTGCAGTTCCAGTATACATGATTAAGATGGATGCATAATTATGCATACACTGTATTATTTAATTAGCTTATCCATTTCAGCTGTTCATGGTTTACTATCTTTTAAATCAAACCGTGTTTTTGTTGTTCGAAACAAATTTGGAAAAGTTCTTGGACTATACTGGAATACCAGCAAATAGTACTGCAGTTGAAGCAGTTTGGCTGGGTTATAACTTTTTGTATGGTAAGCATAGGTCTATATAAAATTTCGAACGTTGATATGGGCATTACATGTACATAGATTATCATTTCTTTTAGCTATCACGCCTGAACGTTTTCTTTTTCATTTCAGTTGGTTGGGAGATAATATCGTTTACTGCGTTGGGAGTTTTTGTGATGAATGTTCTTTTGGTGCTGGGAAGATACAGGTTTGTGTAAATGTTGATGACTTTACCAGTTCACAACAATTTCATTTTAATCGTGCGATTCTAGCATAAAGGATACGATACAGTGGAGTACTTTAAATTAGTGCCATTTGGTGATTTCAACCCACATATTCTATGTTTAATAACCTTGTGTCTGATTGGCATGAATGAGTAAGAACGCATTTGCCTATACAACACTGTATTCTTAATAATTTTTCTTATATTATCCATGAACATGAATATAGGTGTCCACTAATTGCATTGGTTTCATAGCAATGAATTAATGGTGTGCAACTGTTTGTAGAATGCATAAACTACAACTCAACAAAGGGGATCGTAGTTTTCTTCCTCCTTCTTACAGCCATTCCCCAACCATTAAATTGGTAAGCTAACTGTTAATGCCGTCAATGCAATCATAAATTTAGAATAAACATTGTAAACAAAACTTACCTACATTTTCAAGTGAAAATTACATGTAGGCTCAAAAATTTCATATTAATATTTATATACTAGTATTATGATTTCAGTGGTACTCCATGATGTTTTCTGGTTACCAAATCGCCTACATGATATGGGGTTAGTAATTTTTATACTTAGTATCATCTAATTACCAGATTTATCACAGTAATCTCTCATCTACTGTCCAGCTTGAGCCAAACTTAAGTTATGATGTGGACATAGATCTCTTATGCATGTACGTACGGTGACATGTTGTAAAGTAACTACAACATTTATTACCAGGCAATTTGTAGACTCGAGCAGGGACATTATTATTCCTGGTATGCACGCCAATCATTCCATTCATAATTTTACTGGTATTGCACTAAAATAAACATAACATTTTTTAACAATTATAAAACAGCTCTTAGGCCCCTAAAGAGGACCAAAGGAATAACCTGTAAAAAGTGGCTATATTTCTACTAACGCCTTGCCCACCCTACATTTGCAAGACGGTTTTCTTGCAGCTTGCTCCCTGTCACCTCATGACATGCTGTTGTATAGATTTTCTGATAAATGTTCTCTTGTTCATTAGTCACATGTATAAAAGGCAAATAGTACCATAGATAATACCATAAATATTCTAAATGAAATTTTTCTAACTATTATAATATTTCTAACTGAAACTATTACAAATTTGCATATTCATAAGATTATATATCTGTACTAGCATACTTGATCCTCTACTTGACACTGTGCGTGGCCGTCATCCTCTTCGTCCTCATCATTGTAGCGCCTCTTGCGCTTGGCAACACTGCTGTCATCCTGTGGATACTACAGATTTTCATGTAAGCGGGTTCACTAATGGACTATCAATTAAAACCAATGTCATCGCAGTTCTTTAATGTTAAACCCAAACTTTTCAAGCAGTTTCATTATTTTTAAAATGCATAATTATGTTCTTCGTATGTGATAATTTTTTGTTGTTGTTTGTCATTGCTGTTCATTTTCTTTTTAGGTTTGTAGTTGAATACGCATTTATTTATTTCTGGGAAAATGTGCAAATAAAATTGACAGACATATATACTAGAAGAAGAAAAACATTTTTATTTTTATTTTTTCCTGTACATTGGCTAGAAGTATTAGTATTAGAGCAACCATTAGTTCTTTCTGAGAGGTTTCATTAAGGTGTCTTGTTATTTCCTGACTGGCTTATTTGTGTTTTAGTGTGCCATACGCAGTAAGTTTGATTGTCAAGTTTTCGCAGAAGTTAGAAGCCTACATTTTTCTGATACAACCTAAAATAAATAAAGACGACAAAGAGAACCCACTTGCTATTGAAAACAGGTAATTGTACATAAATAGCGGCAGGCTATTACATTTTATATACAATAACACTAGACAATTCATGAATAATAAATATTGGCATGCAGTATGTGTGTGATGACTTTACAAACTGTTAACTTACACATTGCATAAACCTACGCGTAGTAACACCGGAAGTTTTGAAATAATGTTAGGAATAACATATTAACTTTAACATATTCATATTTCAAATCGGTTGATCAATTACTACACTCTGGTATTGCATTGATATGTGACTCACTGGGTTTGCAGACGATTGTACCACCAGATCAACTATTACTACTTCTTGGCCAATGTGTGCACAGGACTCTTCTCGTGCCTATACCGTATCGGTGTAGGTCTCGTGTGTGGACTCTTCTTTCTCGGCAGACTCGACCGATGCGTCCTGATGCCTGGTTTTGAGTTTCTGGACTCGGGTACGTTAAGACAAGATTTTTGTTTATTTCGCATATATTTTTATTGGTTGCGTGGAGATTCGGTGGTACGTGAAATTGGAAAAATCGTGAATGATCAGTTTCACATTATAGAGCTGGTGAGATCAGGGTCTTGTTCAGATGAATTGGTGTATCCAAAACATCAAAGCATTTTTCCAGACAATTCTGTTTAACAAAACTAAAGCAACCTCGAATTGTAAATTGCCTATCTAAGATATTAGGCATACATGTGTGTAGTATAAGTTTCGGTCAGTGTACCCTGAGCAGAACGGATTTAGTTGCATTTTAATCGCTCCGAGTATCAGATGTCAACTTGACATCTGATACTCAGTGTGGTTTTAATTAAAATGAGACCTCCGGTACAGGCCGTAAGTGTTTTTTCTAAGCCGTGCTGGTCCTGAA
Organism: Streblospio benedicti; assembly: GCA_019095985.1. NCBI lineage: Eukaryota > Metazoa > Annelida > Polychaeta > Spionida > Spionidae > Streblospio > Streblospio benedicti. The sequence continues at coordinate 9,971,654 of CM032665.1, forward strand.
CAGGTGAAATTTAAAACCACGGACAACCCGAGCTAACCAAATCACGTATAGTGGCAAGTGTGTTTAAACATCCATGCATGTGCTGTGCTCCAAGTATGCTTAAAACTATACTTTCTCCTTGGGCATTGCGTTGGCATACCTTTGAAACGCAGAGAACCAATTTACTGTGAGATCAATAGTATATGTGAGTCTGTAACAGATAGTTGACACGATAGTGATGTGAGTCTGTTTTCTAAATGGAGGAATCATGTATGAAGCCTCAGCGTCGCCAGCCATCCATGAAATTAGGAGCGATCGGAGACTTCAAACAATGACCTATGTCTCCCTGGGGACTTGGCTCTGGGCATTGTTTGATGTCTTATTCAATGATACGTGGCTACGTGTGTGTGTTTTTTTTTGTGTTTTTTTTGTTGTTTTTTTGGGGTTTTTTTGCGACAACGTGTTGGGTGGAAAAGACTGTCTGTCCGTCCGTATATGATTAGGCTTATTTGGGAAAATGTAAGTATATAAAATATCCCAAAATAAACTAATATGTTATATTTAATACCATTCTTTTCACAGTATATTTTGTCTATAAAATTGCCATTATTTGCATTGCCAAATACATATGTCAATATCACCTAAACTAATATAGCAGAACACTTTTTTTTACGGCTGGCACTATTAAGCAAAAATGCATCTATGATTACAAGCACAGTACAAATTATATATTCTGCGACTATTTAAAGCACTAGTTATTGGTTTGCTGTAAAATAAACTGCCCCCGTTTCCATTGCTCAGTCTACTACTTTGTTAATTAGATGGTAATAATTCTAGGACGTTTGATTAACCACTAATAGACATCGTGTAACTTGTTTCACTAGGGATTATCTTAATTCAAATGTGGGGACTTTGTAGAACCATGGGTTAGTGTGGCTGTTATAAACGGGAAAGTTAAATAAATGGAATTACAAAATTGAATTGGTGTCTTGTAATTCAATGACTTTACACTTTACAGTTATTTTGTAGTTTAAATGAAACGGGCCAAGCCATCAGCAACATTCAAGCCTGGTTTGTCAAACATTTCTAGCATAGAAATCAGTGACTGTGTTAAATGAGAAACATTTCTAATTTGGAGAGAAATGGAAGTAGTTTACAGCTATTATTGGTTTTAATGGAGTAAATGCATGGACTTTTCAAATTGGAAACAATGCCATTAAAACGGACATGAGATTATTATTATTATTATTTTTAAACAGGCAGTACGGTTTGTGTATTTAAAGTGTGAACATAACATAAGCTGGTAACAGGGACAAACCGAAGGGGACATCCCCGTCAATTCACATCCGCTCACACAAATTTCATCCATCTCTTAACATCGGCCGTCCTCATCTATTTCGGGCTTATATCATTCCAATCACAAGGCATTGAAGATATTGTAACGCCGTATAAAAAAAATCGCTGGTTCCCGTAGACCGATGCCCCCACCCTTCAATTTTAAATACCCATGTGGCGTGTGGCCGGTTGGTCACTGTCCTGGTCAATGTCTTTATTGCAGGTTATATGGCCTACCTGGGGATGTTGCATGTGGAGCATTATCACAATAACCCTGTCCTGCGGGTCTTCTGTCACTACCTACTGGAAACTCACCAGAACAGTCATAAACCACGCTGTGTACATAACGCAACCGTGCAGCCGTTTGAGACTTCTCAGACGAAAAAGGAAGAACCAGCTGATATGGAAATGGGAAGGGAAGGTATTTCGTGTGGTTGCCTAATTCTTATTCCATGTATAACGTTTTAATGCTTTTCTTCTACTCTTTAGAAACATTATGATATTTTAGTGTTGGCTTAAAATACTCACCATAAGTCTAGCATTAGAGTGAAAGATATCAATCGTGTTTACTATATTTTTGTACTTTTCCTTTTATCAAGGTGTTTGTATTTATAAGTATCTAATTAGCCTTCATAAGTTTAAAATGTATTCACTACACAAAAATTGCAATGTGTTTTTAGAGTTACCCACATACAAACCGAACCGCTCCAAGATTGCCAGAAACCGGTGGTGGCTAGCCTACACGTTAACTTACAACCCTGAGATATCAGATTCTCGAAAAGTGGCACTAGAAATACAAAGACAACGCCAAAGGACATTATTAGTTATTTTGGGTAAGCAGCAGATGCTAACAAAAATGGTGGAAAAGCTGAAAAACACAGGCCAATGGCGAGATGCTTGGGAGGCGGATATCGAGGAGCTTATAGACGAACACGTGGACGAACTGTTTGACGAAGTTAAAGACCAGTTTTTAGATGATCAGGAGAAGGTGTTTGCAAAACGGGGGTTCTTGAAGACATTCAAAAAGATATGGGAGAGCAATATGGGGGACAGTGATAGTGGTAGTGGTGCGTCTAGTGATGATGCTATTGGTGAGAATAGTGACGCGGATATCGATATAAAAGAGGAGGCAAGTACTAGTTCCACTCCGTCTTCCCAGCAAGTGGAATTGAAGAGTTATTGTAAGGATTTACAAGGTGACCAGAAGTCTAAAGAATCTAATGATCAGTTACAAGAGAATCATAAATCATTGAAGGAAGAGATCATTCAGGAAGTGTCTGAACATGTTTCAGATGAAATAATCAATGTGCATTTTAGTAAGGACATATCTGGCGGGAATAACGAACCAGCTCATACTCATACTGCCAGGAACGACGTTTGTGATACACATTTGTGAATTGTGATTTTTTTTCTCCAGATAAACTAGTTTTTTCTACTCTATTTGCTCACAGTATCATAGTGTTTGGGGAGAAACTTCCTGTAATCCGCTACGTGTAGTATAAAATAATATTAGAGGTTTTTCTCTCATTCTCTAATTATTTTTTTTTGTAATTTGTATTGTTAGAGCGGCCGTGTTCAATTCAAATGTTTTACAATTTTGTGGTGTTTGTAATAATAGCCTTACAGAGTAATCCAACGTGAAATAGACGGTAGTATAATGAGAACCCTTTTGTATTTTTACTTGAAAATTATGCCACCGTGGTACCTTTCACGTGTGAATGAGAGACAGAAACCAAAATATGCAAAAATATAATACAACTTTATAATTTATGGTTCAATGAATTCACATCATTCCAAAACTTGTTTATAATTTATGATTTAATGATTTCACATCATTCCAAAACTTGTGTAATGAATATATGGAACTATTTATCACACTGTTTCAATATAATTTTTAATGATTATAATAACTATAATACATATTAGTCATAGCAGCATTTTAAAGTCACCTATTTATTAAAACTACAAACCTAAGATATTTATAAAGAGCAGCACCATCAATTTCAACGTATATTGCAAGACCTCGCAATACATTGCTGAAGCCCTCTTTGAGGGCAACCAACATAAGTTACACTAAGATTACCACATTGGCAGCATTTATGAACCTCAGCACTCATGTCATATTTACTGAGAAGCATGCAACCATGAAAAATCATTATCTGAATTTATTTAGCTATAATGTGTGTGGTATATGATTGAGAGACACTAATATTTGAACATGCTCAACTGTATAGATATTGCGCTGTGCAGCACGCTATCTATAACGATCAGCTTCCGAAAGAGTATTGCCCGACATCACTGCAAGTAGCAGCATCGAAAGCTCACAGGTAGCTGCTATAAAGTCTGGGGTCCTCAAATAATGCCCCTTGCTCGTCATTGCCCAGGTCGATGTATGCCACCAAGCTCATGCCTGATTCTGTAACCCCAGGCCCGGCTGGCGCCGCCGCATTGCTAGTACCTTTGTCAGTGTCGTCGGGTGTGTGCTTGGCACTGCTCATTCTCTCATCTTCTTGTGGGTCACTGACGACATAAACCACGCTCTTTGAAGGCTCGCTGCTATGGACTGGCGACTGTTGAGACTGGTCAATGTTTGTTGTCTTGGCAACAAACAGTTGGTTATTGAGTCGTCTTGGCGGGGTGTATCCGCGGCGACTGTCCGGTTCGGAATGGGTACTGTCTGGTTCCGAATGGTTGTCATCATCTGACTGGTCGATGCTTCGCGAGCTGGCAGTTGGCTGACTACTAGAGTCCGAAACTCTCACTGGACCTTCGATGTCTTCATTTTCGTCTATCGTTTGCAAATCGTGGTGCTTGTCTTTTGTTTTGGACTGGGCGCCTAGACTGGAACTGGTTTGTGTTTCACTGGTGACATTCATCATGTTAACATTCTCGTCCGCTACTTTTCCAATATGAACAGAGTCATATCTTTCCAGTGATTTCTTCAAAGTGTCCGCTTTGTCATTAACTTCTTTTCTATCCTTGCTGTTTGTGCTTTCAATGTCAATATAAGCAAAATCCGCGTCTTTAACAAATGCTCCAGGACCATGCTTCCGGGCAGAGGATTTGAGCTCAAGACCTTTCGATTTCTTAGGCTGACAACAGCAGTTTCTGATGCTAAAATAAACATTCACAACTGGTCAAATCACTTGCATGTAACATTGCCTCTTAAACTAAGAAGCCTTATTTTTAGAAATTCCTGTGTAAGTTTTAGGTTAAAAAATAATTCTGAAATACTACTATGGGATATGCATTGCAGCGTCTGGTTATACATTACAAAATGTAAGGTTATTGCCAGCATATTGCATAAAACCAAAGACAACTACATCAGTGAATTTTGTAAAAAGAACATTTGAATTAGAGACACTCTTTCTTTTTAATTCAAACAACTCAAAGCCTCTTTCAAAAGCCAAAATCAAAGGATCGCGCCCACTGATCGATCCAGTTGCCTTTGACAAAGATAGCATAATCAGGGCCGTAGGTATAAAGGGAAGGGTAGCACCTGCCTCCTATATTTGTGTGTGTGTGGGGGGGGGGGGGCTCAAACTATGATTGAAACTGAGATTTGAGATATTTGTTTTTATAATTACTTCTCTAGTAGAGAATCTCTACTAAGGAAAGAGGTATAAGTTATGACAATTTCTAGAGAGCGCATGCCCCAAAACCTCTCTAGAAAAGCTGTTTGCCTGCAATCTTGCACAACATATTTTGCCATCTATATTTTGCAATCCCGTATACGCCGCTGCCAACAGTTGACTCACTGTGCCTGAATGTAGGGCAATACTTACCATCCTGCGATGACGCCGACAATGAGGACACAGATGAGAGTGATGGCCACAGCGACGAACACGATTCCCAGGTCATCCATGGGATCTAGGACACACAAACATTGAATGAGAATTTTAAAGGATTGCTACATTATTACCATAAAAAACTTGTAACACATATCTAGGACATTCAATGGGGTCAGAAAATAAGTGTCCGTTTTTTTCAAGACATTCCAAAAGTGTACGTGTGTCTCGTGTCTATGGAAAAGGATTTTCAATGCTTAGAGGTAAAAAGTGGCTCAAAAACGGTCGTGTTAATGAGGAAGACATTAAGAAGATTGAACCCTTGAATCTAAGACCTCTCTAATTACCTAAATACAAATAAATACAATGTACCTCTAATAATACCTCTACTGGCTGCGCTTGTGTCATTTCCCATGGGAGAGCTGGAAGTAGTCACGTCCATACCTGTGACAGCAGACGATATAAACATTACTGACCGATTCAAGTTTTCGGAAGGGGGGGAGGGGGTGACACCCCCAGGATTTCATGGGTTTCGTACACGAGAAGACGCCAAAAGAGGCCAAAAAACGAAAATCATTTGTATAAAAAAGCGTCAGGGATTCCCTGTGGCACCCCTGGATCTGTCTATGTACATACTTTTCCCTGTATATGTGTCCAAAATAGGAAAAGGTGGTGGGTTATTGTCAGATTGATCGCATTGTGTAGCCAATGAATGGGGAGGGTCTTGAGGGTGCTATTATGGCTGTAAAAATATCAAAAGGAAATCACTGGTGTTTCTGTAAAGCGAACTGATTAGATGCATCTATAGGCTTTTTAAACATCAGAAAATTGAGTAATCATTTATGACTCTTGCAAAATTCATGCATGGCGTTTATTGATAACCCCCATCTGTTATTCATGAGGCCAATATTGACTTCTCATTCAATAAGTGTAGGTAGTTCTTGAACAAATGTTGTGGTAACGTGCTAGTACCAATGATACAGACGAAACTATGGCATGTATTCACGCGGGTGTTCATCAAATGTAGTATGGATAGAATGACCCAATAATGAGACAAACCCCGATACATGTCTCTCCCAATGGACCAATCCTCACAACTTAGTGACCTTCTGCGCATCAAGATAAACAATAGCCATAATCAGTGGGAAACTGAGCTAATACAGCCATACCTAAAATGCCATAGATCCACAAAACTAGCCTACTTTGAAGACCACCCCCTGGCATGTATTCTATGCCTTTGGTTCACTTACTGGTCGATGTACTGAAGTTCTGTGTGGCTAATGACGTGGCAGCAACAATGGCCAGAGTTGTCATTTTGGTGCTTCGTGGGGTCCTTGCAGTACTTTGAAAAATACTGCCATCTGATGTCCGCGCTGGTGGTTGGGTTGGTCTTGGTGTTGGTCTTGGTGCTTGTTGGGTTGTTGTTGATGTCTGTTGTGTGGACTTTGATGATTTGGTTGATGGCTGTGGAGGTTTAGTCGATGATGATATTTGTGGCAGAACTGTAGCTGTCTGTTGTGACGTCACGAGCGGCTTTGTTGTTATGACGTCACTTGATGTTGTCGCTTGATTTGTAGCATTCAGACCTGTAAAATAAATGTATTATATGCTGTTTTAATATATTCAAAGTAACACAGGGCCTTCCAGTCTGTGATGTACGTTAATGTCTATAAACATACCCAATTACCCATATAAATAGTAATGTGTATACTATGCTGAAACGGTTATATACATAATACGTCTGTATTATGTAATACCTGTTGTCCATGCAGTATAATTAATTGTGGCGTGATACTGTTAAGCATTTTCAAGCAAGTTGTATTGTCGTGCCCAGGGTAATGAACCTTTCATCATGCTAATTGTTTGAAATAAGACAACAGATCATTTAGGTGAACATGTTATAGCACATTTGCTATACATAGCCCACACTTTACAATGTCCTGCAGCAAAATGTGTCAATTGTGTGCAAAATATTTGGACAGCAACTGCATAATTGCAAGTGATAATGTGTTATAATTACACGAGTGATGTCACGAGAATTAATTACTTGGAATCTTTACGCTTTTACTTTGATTGCTGTAACAAATATCAAACATTTAGCCCGTTTCTATAGTAATCATTATCATGGTTATATCTCTTTCGCCATTTTTGTAAAAAATTCGCTGCTTTTAGCAGAGTTGTGTACCATTCTGACTGTCCGGATAACTTTATTGCATTATGTCACGATCATCCAACAAAAATAAACGGCAGGTGAAGCATACTTACCATTTTCTTGTAAGTATTATCACGGGTGTGTAAAATACAACTTCAATCTATCCTATCCTGAAGAAATACTCGTGCATGCTGTCTAAATTGTTATCAATGTAGAGCTCTTGGCATCAAAAGTGGTGCATACACACGTCATTAACAACATCAATTGTGATGATTTTAATTACTTTCAAATAATATCACCCGTCAAACCATTACATGATGAAATCATGAATATATTAGTACATGAATGCGGTGGATGTTTTGTACATGCCACCAGCTTGTCACCTGTAAAATTGTAAGCCTACTTATCATCATATTTCCGTGATCGGTCTTGTAAAACTTGAGGTTCACAGACGACATATGTGTTGTTTGGGGGTAGGTTAACGTGTTACTTTCGTAAAAGCCTCTGAAAGTCATAGATCAAGTTCAAGATCAATTTTTGTATTGTGAATCAAATACTAATATTTTCCTATTACATATTTTAGTACTAGTTCTACTTTGCACGGCCATTTTTCTCGTTGTATCTGCAATACTTTTGTAGCATCTTTTGCAGGTGAAATTAAATGTTTCCCTATAATACGCTTAAGTCTAAATTTTTCTGATCTTGGTACACATATAGTGTTAAACCAAGTCGACCCAACACAACCTACGCCAAACCATCCACAGAATACAGCATCTGAGCACAGCTGCGTTTATGCATTGAAATGATGCCGTAATTGTTTCTGTATCCTTATTATTTTTCCATCTGCATTAGATAATGTTAACTTTTCTGTTTATGAATTTATCATAAAAGTACAAACGTTGTCATGGAATCAGGCTTATATCTGGTCGTCATTGAATATATGGTTTTCACATAGTATAGCGTATGCCAGCCATTTTGATATACACACTGTGATACATGTGTGTTGCAAAATGTTGTACGGCAGGAGAGGGTTATCTCCTCAACTACAGATGGCTTTTGGGGTTGTTCATCCATTGCACTACATGTAATAACCTCGTGGTGTTTTTCGTTGTGCACTATGGACAGACTGCCGATTCGAATCTTCCCGTCCTGAAATGTTCTTGGGTTGATTTTAATGAATCCATGGTGTTTTTTGATTCAAATTTTTTTAAGATCCATTATATAGTTACTAATGAACAGTTAAAAAATGACGTCAATAAAATTTTTGTTTGTTGACATTTTTAATGGACTTTTCACACAGCGTCGAAGAAAATATGAAACTATTCATTTATGTTTGAAACGTCAACAACAAACATATTTGCAACTATTTCAAAAACCCCTAGGTGAATTACGTACTGTTTGGCACAGGGTTATAAACCCATGAACTTATGTTCATCTAAAGTCTTTTGTTTTCCCATTCACAAAGTAATTATATCAGATAAAACATTACTATATTACATGGTTCAACCAATTCAAGGTCCCTACGGCAAAGTGGTGAGAAAAATTGATAATAGTTTCCAAATTGTCTTATATATGCACATTCCCTTTGCCATAACAATAGTATCACATCATACATAACTTTTCCACCCATAATATTAAAAAAACACTAGCATAATTATTCCCCCATGGAAATGGAAAATCCTATGTAAATGAGTATCTCACATTGCTTCTAGTTTTTACTTGCACGCTAATGTGCACTTCTAATAGCCAGCATTACAAAATGACAAAATTCCATCGCATGGTAATGATGTAATTCCTGCACGGTTCTAATAGCACTGGTTCTCCTGCACTAATGATATTCCAGGCCATATTCAAAACCACGATTCCCTTGCAATTATCGTCTCCTTCATTTACTAAAAACACCGCGAACGCCACAGACACCGTGAAAGAGTCTTTTGCCAAATGTGGTCTGTGTCGTCTGCGTTTGGTAATTTTGCCATCAGTAGACACGTTGTTTATGCAGCCTGCGTGTGAGGGGCCGCACAGATCATAACTTGTCATATGGTGTACAAAGAACGGCTCTGTATGGTATATAGGATTTCTTCACAAGACGACACAGATAACGTACACGTACACTTTGATATTGGACTATAGAATTTACAAGTTATAATGCTTCACATATAGTCAATGGTTTGGTGTGAATGTAGGGAAGATTATTGTAAAAAAAAAGGACAGAACTAAGGGATCGTTCACAAATGACGTCACCCGGCCGGGGGCCGGGGGTAGCGAAAGATTTTTTTCGATGACGAAAGTTGACAGGGGGGGGGGTGCACTTGAGTGATGTCACCTTTTGAAAAAAGGTTGTAGTTATTCAATAGTATTTGAACTTACATTCTTACATGTTAAGTGAGTTGTGATATTTCTACTGGTTGCAATCACTTTGCCATGTTTACTTTCTCATACTGAAGAAAATCTACACGCTAGTTTTTAAAAAGTTTGCCAAATTGAAGAACATAACTGCAATTCTAGGTTTTCAAACTGAAGAACAAATCAAATTCATATCAGTCAGTCACTCATAGGCCCAAATTAATTAACACTATAAAAATGCACGTAACGCAATGAAATACACTACTAACCTATTCATGGTTTCATAATTAGCCGACACATGTACTAAAATCCGTTTTACTTTCAACTCTTCCTCACAAGTGTGCGATTAACTCTGAACGTCCCCTCTAATACCTGGGTTGATACTGGTCACTGTTATCAACGCCATCTCTACCCCTTGTCTGACCTTGCGTGGTGACAAGGTCCATTTGCCACAAGGAAATGCTTGTTACACACATACAAAGGGTCACTTAAAGTGTGACTACGGTTAATTTCATCCCCGGTGGCATTGCAGGCTCACCAATTACTAGATCCAAATAGAAGTAATGCTTTTGATTTACTGTTTTTGCATTTCATATGTGTGTAGCTTTATCATTCTGCTCAAGTAAACAACGTGGAAGTCCCAGATTCAGTTGTTGCAAATGGATTTCAATTACTTATATAGTAAAATAAACATATAGTTTTGTATTGACGACTTACAGGTTTAATACGTTTGACTTGAGAATGGTGTAAGACTTTCTAACAATAAACTTTTGCACTTTGCATTGACTATTGAAAAAGTAATAAGATTTTAATTTAAGCTATAAGGTGGTACTTAATCTCGTTTTGTAAAAGCATTCTGAACAAAGATGCAAGTATTCCTAGGAACAGATATTTTTATTCATTAAACGCCTTGCTGACAGACTAAATAATGGAGGAGACTTTTCCATACACAGACTACAATAGAACCGAATGTAGAAAGTTGGGGGCGGTGGGGGCGGACTGGGAACAATGCTTTTCGCTCTGAAAAACCACTGATGAATACAGACTGCTACTTATACTATACGTCATTAAGTACACATTATGTAGGCCACGAACATTCTCTGCATTGTTACGCCCCAAACACCTCGTAAGAAAGGGATATAAAACCAATCGTTAAACTAGGTGATATTGTGAGCTGATGGTGTCAACCTTTAAATATGTGTGTGGCATTTCATGCATTCTGTAGGTGTGTTGCTATTTCTGTTTGTTTGACTGATTTTGTTTTGTAATTGAGATGTGTGTTTTCTCTTTTCATTATAGTTCCTGTTAATAGTTTTCTCTCCCACGTCGCCTCTTCATTGAACCCCCAGCATGACACGTTAATTGCCTGTGCCTGCCTGCCTGCCTGCCTGCCTGCCTGCCTGCCTGCCTGCCTGCCTGCCTGCCTGCCTGCCTGCCTTACCGTGCCAGCCTCCCTCTCTCCTTTCCCCCTCCCTTCCTCCCATACCTGTCTGACAGATGAACTGTTGTCGTTCCCCGCAGTCGGCGGCTCGCCACCTGTAGCCGTCCGCGGCCGCAAGCAGCACACAGCGGTCCGCCCGCGCGGCCGCCGGCTCGCCGGCCGCCCAGTCACTGTAGCCGGCCGCGCCACCTGTCGGTTAACACACCGAGGACGTTATGAACACAGGACAGTCCGTGTGGTTACGCTCTCTTTTTGTTTAGAGTACCTTTTTTTTTTAAATTTGTCTTGTTTGTTGTTTATTTTTGTTTTTATTTGTCTTATCTTTGTAATATGCTTTTCTTATTAGTGAATGCGTCACAATAGAAAATTCTGTGTAAGAAGCATTGTTTCTGTATGCTCAGTTGATTTTCGTCATGTGATATAAAGCAGTGGGTCTCATGATTCAATTATTTTACTTTTTTATAAATTTTTTCTTTTCTTAAAAAAACCCTCTAAACTTCAAATTTTAATCGATTTTAATCGATCATGAAAAGGAACCTGTAGAGTTGGAATTCGATTAAAATTTGAATTTTATAGTTTGTTTCAAAAGAAAAGCAGGTAATACATTAAAATAGTTGAATCATGATTATTTCTGTAATTGCTAACGATATAATCGAACACATTTCTCTAAAGTAATAAGCTGTACCTGCGGTGACCCAGCGCATGTTGGTGCCGCCGATCCAGAGCCCGCCGCTAGCCGTGGAGCAAACCATATCCCGGACAGTCGTCTGCTGCATCACCTGGATCGGTGTTCACGGGGACGTTATAGACACAGGACAGTCGTGACAAAGGCATGTCATAGGTGGGTTGGTGCGATTTTTCTTCCTTTCCTTTTTTTTCAATGCAGTAGGCCTACTTTGTCATGATGTCAAAATATTGTAAATTTACATTAATAGTGCTCTCTGAGCGCTTCTGATCTCATTGGCAAAGTGTCAAATTTAAAACACGGGTATTCGACAAGTTCAGGGGACCCCCCGGAAAAAAAGGAAAAAGGAAAAAGAAATCAGAAAAGTTGGACAACCCCCCACCTTTTTGGACGACCCACCCACCCACCCCCTCGGTATCGTTATCAATGATCGTTCCCTTAAAGAAATATGAGCACCTTTTGAACACAAATATTTTTGTTTTATACGGTGACTTTGAGATGCAAGTGCAATTGTAAATAGTGGGTACTCGGAACTGGAGGGAACATTGAGATTAAGGCTATATCAGATAGTCTCTAGTGTTGATTTAATACCATGTGGTCCAATTTTTTAATCCTACATGACGGTCTTGAGACTATGTTATATAATCCTAACCTCACTTGGAGTAATAAGTCTGGTGACATAATTAAATATAATGGGATAATTGCCAAGTATCACAAACGCAGCATAGTTTCAAATAAAAAAAAGAGAGTGTTCATTCATTTCAATACTAGATCAAAACGTGCTCAGAGAGCCAGGCGTCACAAGAAAGAAAACGCAGATTCACGGGTAATAACGATATTTATTTGTACTATATACTATATTTAGTTCGCACTTTCATTATTCTGCTATAACTAACGACGTAATGATGAGGCGGTTGGCGACTTTTCTTTCCATGTCATATTTGAATTGAACCATTCATGTGCACTTGACGAAGCGACGTCTCACTTGCAATCCTGCTTGGTGGAACCGTTTTAATCTCAAAGCTTGAATCTTCCAGCGACATTACAGTGCGTAACCCATCCCCACTCACCTCGGACGTGATCTCTATGAGGTGACCTCCGCTTAGTGCGCACTTCATCTGCGCGCCGTGCCAGGTCTCCTGCGCGTAGTACAGGCGGTGACACCCGGGCGAACCAAGATGACATTCTGACGCACTACCTGAAGGGGTTAGCATTAATAGACAGAAGTCAGTACCCGTAGGAACAATGGGATCACTATCAACCGCAGCAGCAGCAGCAGCAGCAGCAGCAGCAGCAGCAGCAGCAGCAGCAGCAGCAGCAGCAGCAGCAGCAGCAGCAGCAGTTTTAACAACACATCATGCATGTTTTACATCAGATAACAGTATTTACAGTGCAGAGTAGGGGCTTATTGAGGTGTTTCCTTTATTAAAAAATAGAGCACTGCAGTGTGCTCAGTCTTTCACACATAGTCTAACTACGACCTTGCATACGCGTGTTTTCTTATAGATATATGAGGGTACGCTCGTAGTACCATATTCGCCCGCTAGAGAGAGCGCTAGTCAATTTGTCTTGATCAACCACATCCCGTGTTGGCGTAAACGAGATAACGATTTTAAATCAATTGCCTGAATGTTTTACGAGAACATTCACGTGGTTTGCTTTGTTTGTCAAGATAACAGGCAAAATTCATAGATAAGTAAGCTCGTGTATGGCCGTTTGTCACCTGTCTGGCACACGTAGGAGCGCCGCTCGCTGCACGGCCGCGCCGCCCACCGCCACGTGGCTCCGTTCTGTCCAAACACGCAGACGAGACTGAGGCACTGCGGAGCCGCCTCGCCGGCCGCAGGGGCAGTGAACGACGGGAAGAACTGCGGCAGCGAGTAGCCACCTGCGAGTAGGAGAAAGGCATGCAGAGGGGCGCATTATGATGTGACTAGAGAAATTGTTTATTGTATCGCATTCGGTTTCCATTTGTCTAGCAAGCAAGGACTTACTTTTAGTTGTGCTCTGAGCTAAGGGAACATTCAGTATTTATGACAGGGTAGGGTAGGAGGATTTTGAAAAAAAATGCTGGGGAAAAAAAGGATAGCACCCCCCCCCCCCTTGAAATATCTCAGAAAAATTGGTAAACGCCCCCCTCAATTTCATGTGATAAAAATTGATGACCACCCCCCTTACAGATACAGTTAACGCAAATATTAATACATATTGTCAGTTAACTCACATCCTATTGGATGGATACCCATAATATAAAAACCTGTTAATTTTAGTACAGAATCTCTCAAAAATAGGTGTAAATTTTCTGTGAAAGAAATCGATAGCCCCGCCCCTCTAAACATTGCGACAAAGCATCTTGGCCCGCCCAAAAATCCTCCTACACCACCCTGTCACAAGTATTGAATGTAGACATGTATATAGTAAGCCAAAGATTTATTGAATATAAATCTTTTCATGGACACATCCTCAGCATAAATGAAAAAGTTGTTATGTGTAATTGGTACATGTACAACCATGGTAGTACTACAATGTACAAATACATTGACAGTAGAACCTCCCTATTAGGACCACCTATGGGACCAGTGTTAGGTGGTCTCAATAGAGAGGTGGTCTCTATGCGGAGGTTCATTTTAGTAGCTTTATGAAGGTTTGGCATCGCGAAAAGTGGTCCCATTATAGAGGTGGTCTCAATGGAGAGGTGGGCTTAATTGACTCTTAATTGGAGGTTTTACTGTATATACTGGATGGTCCCTAAAATAACCAAGGCGTACATGTATGTACACGCTGGCGCATTCTTAATACAGTAGCTGCATTATCATTACCTTGCAGGTTGAGCACAAACACGTCCGTCTGGCCGCCGCACGCCGCGTCCAGCCGCCCCGAGCAGGGCGTGGAGCAGTCGACGCCCGGCGCCGACCGCGCGTACGCCGCGCCGCACGCGCACTGGCTGCCCGCCTACCATGTACATGTAAATGTAAATGTACGTGCTGCCGGTTGTGCCCTATACTTTAGTTTAAGTGGTACCGTGGGTTTGAATGGCTATGGCGGAGGGGCAGGTGTTTTGTTTGAATTATATTAAGTTGTTTATGTCTGTTTTTTATTGATTTGGATTTATTTGAGCATTAGGGCGGAAGGGGGATTGGAGGGCAGTGTGTTGTATCTGAAGGTTACTAATTGCTATACCGATAAGCAGGATATTTTCAGCAATCAACTCAAATTATTCACAGATACGATATAAATTGGAAATAAAACACACGTTTTGTCCACTAATTCTAATACTAAACGATTGTATCTTTACTGTATTGCTATAAAACTATTTGACATTCTATTGATGATAGTCTACTTCCCACACATTACTAGTGAGAAATACACTGAAAGTTGGGCAAAAATTAAAAAAAAAATGTAACCAGAATCGGTAGAGAGTAGCTTATCAGCAGAGCACAGCACAAAACGCACAAATTATTGGGTGTCAATTCGTGTTTTGTGGAGACTTTGACTCCGGCTGCATGACTGCTATCTAGATCTGTGCTCAATTTGTTGTGATTTCTCCAAATGCAGCTCTGCTTTGACCCACGTGTATCGTTACATCTGATGACAGGTTTGATAAACACAGCCAATGTTACACAGTTGAAGAATGCTAGGATTTTTTTTCTTGTGTTTTAAGTGGAGAAAGACATGCAAACACATTAGAGGAGATGTTAACATCAACGACATTATGGATTACAAAATCGTATGTAGCGCCATGATAGAATGTTATTCATGCTCATATCAGTTAGATACTCGTGTGCAACTGCATATTGGTAATGAAAATTAGTCTGAAGGTGGAGCCATGTATGTATTCATTTATTCATTTTGTCATTATCATCTCTATTTTTTTTCGCGGTGAGGGGTGTTGGCCAGTTATATATATATATATGCTCACTAAATGCGCTTTCAGATTCTCAAAAGCACTATATTACCCATATTTTTCACATTTAATTTACCATAAGAACTGTCCATAAATAACAATAATGAGACCTCGCTACTCGGTTCACAAACTACTTTGTGGTTTCAAAAAACATGTGGACAATCCATTAGAAGATGTGCTGATAGCAACCATGTTGCCGACATGTACCAGGCGGCTCGGGTAAATAAACTCCTCTCTGGTCGGACGCTTGTAACTTGTGCGGCTACTAGGATATACAGCATTAAGATATGCATGGGATGAGCTTAGACGGTTTAGACAGAGAAAAGCCCCTTATCCCACACGAGAAATAGAAAAGAGTCTTATCCATTATGATTGTTTGGCATTCTCCAATATCCCGCGGGGATTTTGTGTTCTCTTTTATTGGGAAACCCATATCTGACACATTTTGAAAACTTAAACATGTTAGATTCATCTGCTTCTATTCTTTCTCCACAATCCTACTCAATATATACTAACTACTTCATCTCAACTACTTGGCTGTAATTTATTTGCTAATAGTTACTGTATCGTTTGCACTCGACACACTTGGGAAAACAGCATCTGGTGTTTAGCGTGGCTAATGATTACAACAACGCAAAACAAGTATACCAGTTAATTTGATCGCTAGTGTTTGTACAAAACAAAGGCACGTGGCCAGAGCAAGTCCTAATTGCTGTAGTCCTCCCACTGGCCACTCATACTGATGTTAACTACATCAAAATACATCCACCAGGTGCAGTTGTGGGGCCGATTCCAATTAATGTAGTTGTAATGGCGTAATCAGAGTACTTCTACCAGGAGTGGTATTATCACAGACCTTGTATTAGATTATTCTATTACAAGACATGTGGAATGGGGAACGCTTCAGTTTCTTGTGTAATCGAAACTAGAATAGCAGGATAGATGGTCAAATATGACTTTGGAACTGGCTGTATTTTGCTTTCTACTTTTAAGCGTTATTTGTGATGGTTTTTAGATGAGCTGTCTTCTGTTGTTGTTGTGTTGTTGTTGTTGTTGTTGTTGTTGTTGTTGTTGTTGTTGTTGTTGTTGTTGTTGTTGTTGTTGTTGTTGTTGTTGTTGTTGTTGTTGTTGTTGTTGTTGTTGTTGTTGTTGTTGTTGTTGTTGTGTTGTTGTTGTTGTTGTTGTTGTTGTTGTTGTTGTTGTTGTTGTTGTTGTTGTTGTTGTTGTTGTTGTTGTTGTTGTTGTTGTTGTTGTTGTTGTTGTTGTTGTTGTTGTTGTTGTTGTTGTTGTTGTTGTTGTTGTTGTTGTTGTTGTTGTTGTTTTATTTCATGTTTCTTTTGCATACCTGCTGTCTAAAACAAAATGCTCTGCTATTGGAGTTGCTATCTGGTATCTTAATCAACTGATAATATTGTATTATCTCGTGAAATAGTTAAAATTATTGTAAACGCATGCATCGAACACACGTAGTAATACACTTCATTATACAAGAAAGTAATAACAATGAATGAATACATTCCATAAGTTACTATACGAAGTCTTGAAAGCAGTTGTTGAAATGCTATATCTGTGCAGCGCCATGGGATTCAAATGTAAATGAAGCTGCTCTGGTTAATAATTTGTCATTTGTGGTAGTGATAATGATACTCAAATACTGTAATCAGCCCCACAACCCCATGCACACGAGTCAGACTGCTAGCGATTCCGTGGAGAACAGAATCATTTGTTGCTGCACCAGGGATTTCTCTGACATGGATTCCACCACTACAAATGAAAGCGCCACTCTAGTATTGGACCGAGATTAGTGGTCTTTAATCTGCAAATTTTTATATGATGAATTCCAATCGGATAACAAAACAGACTTTTCTCAAGAGCAGGACTTATGTTTGGGGATGAAATACACGTGCAACATGTCGTTTGGATAAAGTTGTATTTGTCTTAGTCAACAGGTGGTTGGATTTTATCTCAGCGTGTAGTTTGTTAATGAGCTAATTGAGGTGAAGTGAGGTTATCTGTGTCCTAATGGTTTAAGAAAGCAACCGCAAGAGAACATCATTATTGTCCATTTTCTATCAATGTAACTTTACGTGGATATACGTGACTACAGTTAGTTTTCTATGTATACTTGATATATGCATATAATTAATATGCAATCATAATTTGGTTGAACCATGTTAGTTTACAGTCTATGCCCCAGTCTGACCGTCCCGAATGGTCACAGCTAAATCTTTAATGCGCAGAAGCATATGAAAGCTACATAGAACGAATTGTTCTGTATTTCAATGACACGTCTGCGATTAGATAAACAAGGGGTTAATTAACTACAATCGATTCGGATACACACTTTGGGACTCTTTGACCCTGGATTTCTATCAGCATATCTTGTGTTGGTCTGTTGTTGCTTCCTTAGTTTGTACTGATGTTAAGTGAAAATTGAGCAGAAAATGTAATTGATATCATTTATCTGTATCCATTCTGTATTCATAGGACGTATCATGCCACTATTCTGCGTTGTATAATTTAATAAAATATCTTGAAATATATATTTTACAAATTAACACACCAGTTTGCTGCTATGCTTCCTTCAGAATCTAATTATGCTAATTGTACTAGTGCCGAAAATATGTACACTAAGATGCGCTTTCAAGTTTTGAAATTTAGTAATACTTCTCGTGATTATTCGGTTTACATAGCTTTTATTTATATGCATTGTACATTGTATAGGATATGGAAAATTACAATGCAGTGACATTTGCTTCATTATTTGCAGGTGGTGTATTCTACAAATGCTGTTGCATTTAACAACTCAGGAGCTTGCAATGATAGACCTACACATCGCTCGCCCAGTTTGAAATGAAAAAGAAATTACCAGTTTTTGGAGTGCATCGCCATGAAGGAATGTGTCCACTTAAAATGTGTAGGTGCGTTTTCCTATAGGAGCCAATAGCGCCTGCGTATGATGGTGGGATTTGCAGTCATAGATATGCCATCGCACAAAAAGACTATTCGCCTTGCGTTTTTACTGTGTTGCTTTTTTGTATTGACCAAGTTCCTCATCCTACGATTGGAGGATTTGGAGGAGTTACGCACGGCTGGAAGCCAACATGCCACTCACTATAACGTAACAAACAAAGTATTGCAGCCACGACCCGGTACAGCACATTTTGCTGTAGGCCTACACAAAAATGCTTCACATTCGATTGAAGAAGCGGCAGAGGAGGACAGGTACGAATATTACGAGGACGCTGTGCCCGCTAGTTACACAGAGGACGTTATACCCTACAGACATCGTATCTTTCATCGAAACATACCGTTTGACTACAATGCGGTGATCAACTCGTCTTTTAAACAGCTCTGGCCACTGCCGGCATGCCTCACACAAAATATGCGAAATTCAAGTTTAAAGTACTTGAAACCAAAGCTGAATCTTGTGATTTTCACTGCCTACCGATCTGGCTCGACTTTCTTGGGAGAACTGTTCGATAAAAACCCACACCTACTATATATGTTTGAGCCTTTGAAACTCATGGACGTGGTTGACAACCACCCACACAGGCAGCAGCATCTGATAGATATACGAAACAATATCAGGGTGACCTTGACACAGCTATTCAATTGTGATTTTAAGCCGGTTCTACAGTATTTGAAAACTCATTTCGCATATGAATATTCTTCTAAAATGTGGTTGAAAAAAGTATTTAAAGACATTTTAGAGGCCATGGGTGTCTCTGCAAATACGATATTGGTTGACAATATGCTCAAAATGGAAAGCACCATCTTGGGCAAAATGCGAAGGATATGTATGATATATAGATACAAAGTAATTAAAATTATCCGGGGTCAATATCTGGCGGAGACGGCAGATATTCTCACGGAAGTCCCGTATACCCGGATGTTGTATCTAGTCAGGGATCCTCGTGGCGTTATCAGTTCTCGCGTGAAAATTGACAGCTTCAAGAGAGAGAATGCTACAGCTTACCTTCTTGAAAATCATGAAAAAATTGTTGCCCAAGCAAAACGGCAATGTGATATTTACATAGAAAATATAAACTATTTAAAGTCGATAACAAGTCATCCAATCAACTGTTCACAATTTGCCAGCAAATTTCGTATAGTCAGATACGAGGATGTTGCGTACAAGCCTGTGCAAACTTCTGAAAAGTTGTACAACTTTTTGCAGCTGTCTCTACCCAATGAAGTCAAGCGCTGGATAGAAGTTAACACGCGTACGAACCAACGTTTACTTAGTGTTCCAAAATCATTAGTCCCCTACGTCACCTCCAGGGACAGTGTTCGTACGGCGGAGGCATGGAGGTACCATTTGCCATTCAAACTGGCAAGGGACATTGATAATGTGTGCGCAGAAGTGCTTGACCATTTTGGCTACAGAAAGCTCACAGATGAAATTTCGTACCTTAATTTGTCTCACAGCCTAGTTGGAAAATTACTAGCTCCCGAGGAAATAACTGGCTTGGACTGAGTGGGATATTTACTTTTTTAAATTCTTACTTTAGTAGGAATATCAATTCTCACAGTATTAAGAGTCATTGGGCTAAATTACCTCAGAAAAGGTATAGTCTATAGCAATTAAAAAGAATGACTCCATTGGACTGAGTAGGTAAATATCTACGTGTAGGCCTACTCTTATTCTCTACGTTTTTGTAGAGGTAATAATTATCAACTAGCAATAGCCCCTGAAAATCAAGAGCAAGGGTTCCGACAGCGCCCACCCTTATCCTGATGTTACTTGCACATGATACCTTCACTCCAATTTTAACAACATCCGCTATGGCCAACTGTTTTAATTGTAAAAATAGTATAGCTTGATTAGTATTGCAATTCCCCGAAGGATTACGACCGCGTCGCCACATGAGCAATACACACATGTTGGCGTCTGGCTGGTCTTGCTACGTAGGCAAGTTTTTTTTCTGGTCAGGGCTCCCAAATTTATATGTAGATCAAAGTGTCAACGGGTTGATTGATTTACTTTTCTTGTGAGATGTATGCCTCTGACACCCCTTAAACACCACACTGGATAGAAACCCAATTTCACTCCTGGGAGACATTGCTGCTCTGCCGTCATACCATGAGTGCTGCGTATTTGGCGTCTTGTCGTCTGCAGTAGGCCACACACGTCTCCACCGTGAGGTCCTGCATGTTCACCGCCGACCCCAACCACGTGGCCGATGCCGTCTTCTCATAACAGCCTTGACCCTGGAGCGGGGTGCCTACAAAGGTGCACACTGTGTTTACTCATGTACAATCACCGGCATCAATACAAACTGTGTGCTTCTGTGGTGTGAAGTGGATAGGGAGTTGGACTCGTGACCAGAAGGTCGTGGGTTCGATTCCTGGTCGGGTCTGATAGGGGTGGGTGATGAGCAAATTCATTCCTAAATAGTTGCACTCTGCTCCGTGCCACCTACACATTGATTAGGCACAGGTTATTATGTTGAATAAGTATGAGACTGATGTAATGATTGTGTGTGTGTGATTCGGCATTGTGTGCTGCCGATGCAAGTAGGTGAGAAATGGTCAATTTATCAACAAGTGTGCAAATGACCTGGTGTAAAATGTCAAGTCGTGAGCAAGACTTGGATCACGATTATATACCAACACATTTACATTTACAAATTATGCAGACACACTCGTGTGATAAATACATTAGAACTCCAATTAAGACCACCTCTAAAATGAGACTTTCTCAATAATAAATTCACGGTCCTAATTCTGAATAAAGTAACCACCAACATGGACCTGCATTTCTTTTGAGAACAATTGAGGGCAGTACCCTCCGTGGTTTAAATAGAGGGGATCTACTGTAATGGGTCATTGTAATTATATGCAGACACACAGGTTAATATATAATAGTGAGACTTTAATGTATTGATATAAAAATATATGAAAATGTCGAAAATTATCATTTGTTAAAATTGTAACATTGTAGGTTGGCTGCTAACCCAAAGGTAGTATGGTCTAGTGTAGCATTTGTAACAGTACGATCAACAATAAAACACATAAAGACATTTGAATAAAAAAAGTGTGCGTTTTGTATACCCATTAACAGCTCAAATGGTATTAATAACAAGCATATATTTCTCATGGAACTGTTTGTCTAAATGGTATTTTGAAGTTATGATTTGTTGCCTTGCATACATAATGCTGTAATAAGTTTAGCGATCAATCTCTATCCGTCACATAAACATTATTTTTGACAATGTCTTAGTTATTACGCCAGCACAATATTCAGATTATTCCTTGCCTCAAAGAAACTATTGACGTAATGAAATAGACCTGTCTGTTACCTTGATAGAAATACTTTTTAACTGTTGATATTAAACACAGTCTTTATATTTTGTGACCATTTTTTATGATGTAAAGATACATATTAAGAGTTCACTTATCAATCATGCATCATCATGAAACGCGCGGTCCGTATTCTTCATTACAATAAGTTTAAATCAAACGGGTGCAATCATTTTATTATCTTATCGTAAACACAGGATGATAAAATTAATGTAACATTCCTAAGTATATTACAGAAAATCCCAGGGCATGTTGGAAACCGTGTGGGTGGGTGGGTTTTCTTCGCACGTTTCTTTTTTTCTCTTCTTTTTCTTTTTAGAATATGAGGGATAGCAAGAGTTTGATATGCGCCAATGACTAAAAACAAAAACAATAAAGATGAAATATATTGGCGAAAGGCTGGGAGGGGGCCAGAGGGGTAGGAAGTGCCCCCTGCTGTTCCCGAGCATCTTCTTGCATAGGACTGCAATAAATCTGTCATAATGCATGAAAGTGGCACCCACTCTGATACAAATCTACAAACACGTTTAATGAAACTTACTTTACTACCTTCATCAATTTTATTTAGTAACCTAACTAAACGGGGTAGCTAACAAGAAAAATAACGCATAGTATTTCCGTCGTCGTTGCCTAAAACACATTTTGTGGACGTCTTGAGATTGACATTTAGCCTATATTCATCCGTTTTACGTGAGGGGGTGAGGGTGGTATTTTGTTTGTTCCTAGATTGTAATTGGGATAGTTTGTTGTGTGTCACATTTATATGTTGCTAGTATTCTTATTAGTTCTTTACAAAATGTGAAATGAAAGTTGATACGCTGCTCTATGCCAATTTCTCATTCTTTAAATAAAATAAGTCTTTGCGTTTTGCATACATTCGATGATAATGAATTCTAAGGAAGTGTTAAAGAATATTTTCTGTATTCCTTCTATGCATAATAAACTCTTTTATTTTTTATTGTTCATAATCAGATCTTCTGTATTGACATGAAGTGCAAAATGCGTCCATTCTACGTTTACCAACCTACATTATATATTATAGATATTTGCTGAGTATAAACATGCTGCATGATTTACTATAGTAGTTTGTAAGTACTATATATTCTTTAAACATATAGTTCATTGTGCATAGGGAAACCGACTAAACAACATCTACAAAACACAGCATGTGCCAGAAGGGCATGCAACATGTTCATACTTAGCAAATATTTACATATATATTAGCCCCAAGTAAAATGAAAACGCATTCGGCACTCCTTGGCTTTGCTTACCGTCATGAAGCCAGTGCCAGTCTGAGAGTTCGCCTCTGATCCCCGTCCACATGTCCCTGTTTGCATTCAAGCTGGATAAAACTGTTACCAGCCAGTTGTCTGTTTCCCTACAAAAGAGTAAAAGCTCAACTGTATTATGTGCAAGTGAATGAATATCTATTCAAATTGATTTAACTCTAAGTGGGCCTTCCAGCCACAACAGGATCTACACTATATAAGAGATGGCTCGAACGTAATACATAATAGCACAGTGATCCAGACCCGCCCTTACCCACACACTAAAAGCAAAAGGAAAATAAAATGGATTGAGCCCCAGTGAACATGCGAGTGATACATTCATACAAACTCGTTTAAAACGGGAGTTGTAAACTTTATATGGAAAACAAACTCCTTGACGAGGTAAGAGCATCTGCATAGGCAGTTATGCTAGCTTAATTATAAATCTATATGCTTCTTCCAGAAGCCAGTAGCTCAATTCAACCGCAGGGGATAGAATTTTTCTTTCTATTTTTTCATTACCACACATATACATGTAGTTCTATGCAATAAGGAAGTACACCCCACATTCACCTACCTGTTGGTAATGGCAAACAAACAAAAATGTATAAAAATGTATTTCAAAACTTAAGGTGACTGGTTTGCTAAATGCAATACATAAACCATTAGAACTTATAAAGATTTAGGGTCATTTTGTCATTTCAGTACTTTGTACCATTACAGTAGGCAGATCGGGGGGGGGGGGGTACATAGGGTTTTTGGCATGTTCGCTATTGATCGCGCGTACGAAACCCATGAGATCCCTTAAGTCTGCCCACCCCACCTCACCCCACCCCACCTCACCCCACCCCACCCAACCATTTAAAAGAAACTGGATCTGCCAGTAAATCACCGCGTGGTCCCGCCTCGACCCACCTGTCAGTGACGGCAGCGAGCCCTGCTCCCAGCCCTCCGCAGACGCTGGCCGCCTCCGCCCACGTCTTGCCCGCCGTGCACCGGCAGAAGTGGTATGTCGTCTGCGCACGCTCAAACTGGTCATCGCAGTCGCACACGTTTGTCTGGGCCTCTGACAACAAAAAGACTTAATATGTACAGTAAAACCTCCAAGTCTACGTATATAATGAGACCACCTCCATAATAAGACAACAATTTTCACTTCCAAACCTATAAAAATTGAGTCCAATGGGAAACTCCATTGAAAGAACATCTCTTAATTATGATCAGCCACTTTAAGTCGGTCACTCACGTGGTCTTAATACAGAGGTTCTACTGTACATCAGATTTTTTTTCTCAAAGGCAGGTTTTCCCTCATGACTGGCTGGCTGGCTAGTTGGGTGGTTGTTTGGGTGGATGGTTGACTGCATGTCTACCAGTTTACCGAACTGTCTGCACATGTACGTTTCACCTGGTGCTATGTCCACGTTTGAGTGCAACACGTACATGTACTATACACTACTGACGAATACTATGAATATTTGCGTTCATTCTACACTGTGGTTAAATGTGTAGGTGGGTTCCTTGTTGGGTTCCGTGCACATTTCTGGTTGTTATGTTTAACATAGATTTGGTATAAAGAAATCTAGGATTGTAACTCTAATCCTGATTATCCAATACACAGTGGAATACAATATAGAGCTATATAAGCTCACCACTAGCATGTGTTTTTTTTTTAAAAAAAGACTGTGATAATATTTAAACACACCAAGAAACAAATACAATAAAAACATTTAAGCTTTGTCACCATATACATCTGCTTTTTAGATTTATAAACATACCCTGCTGATAAATCAGTCTAATTGCAATTTTCAGTCCGAAATCTAGATAACACCTTTAATGAAATGAAACTTGAATCAACTTCATACATATTTGTGCTTCTTTAGATGATAGATATTTCGTGACATGTATGCTTCAACTGTTTTGAAAGTATTTATATAGGAATTGGAGAATGAGAATCAATTTCATAAAATGATTTTACATAAAAAGTTACAGAGGGAAAATGTTACATAAATATGTTTTGGCATAATCGGCTATTTGCAATAGTGCCATTTCTCTAGAGTTAAAATAACATGTTATAGATGTTAGTACAATAAGAACCTATAGATTATGCTAATAACTACGTTCCATAATAAAACTGAAGTCATGAAGTGTGCTAAGTATGTTCTAATAATAACCGTAGTAATAATCTCAGACGGGCTAGAAATAAAACACCGTGAAGTGAAATACTAAAGGGTTGCAAGTGCACCTACCCAGACACTTGATTTTTTTTTAAACTTATACTTAACAATTTGGTCGATGTTAAATATAAAGTAGATTTTATTAAATACTATTCTATAACTTTATGGATTTCAATATGCAGATGTAACTAAAGTAGGGGATATACTTATGACCAGGCATTTTGTATGCAAATATTATTTAAACACATCAGAACATATTACCTGCCCAGTTAAAATGGTAGCCATAATGCAATATCCATGTTAAAAACATCCATTGTTTTACCCCATTACCCATCTCCATCAAAAATACTGGCCACTTTTGCCGTCAGTTTTAAGCGACCCTTTTTGTGAACGCTTCGCCGGTGAATTGCTTTATGATTTCCCTATGTCTTTTTATATAAAAAAGAACTATCAAGTACAAACTGTAAGCAGGTAGGCATAAGAAACGGCATTTAATGATTTCAGTGTTTGTTAACCCTTACAGCCACTCTTGCATAACCTTTTGCAGGCCACCGTCAAAATATACATTATAGTGGCATGTGAGATTTGGGTAATTAATCAAGCTGGTTTCAAATTTGTTTTTATAAAACCTGCCTATGTTTTGTTTCATTTACCCCACCAATACAATAAATATATTATTGTGTTGTTTCACTTGCATCCAATGTCATAGATTTAAGTGTTATTAACCAAATACTATTGCAAGTTTTTTACACTTCGTTGTTTATGAAGTCTGTCTTTTTATGACTTGTTTCAAGTTATTCCATACTTTTATTTTTATGTGTATGAGAACAAAACATTGAATTCATGTTAGTTATTTTCTCGTCTGTCTACAAATATAGCAACAGACATGCACACTGTACCTTGAAATGAAGAAAAAGGACCAACATAAATATCAGAACTTTACTTTTCTTGGAACCAAAAATAGAATCTACACTAGAACCTCCAATTAAGCCCACCCCTATTTTGAGACCACCTCTATAATAAGACCACTTTTCACGGTCACAAACTTTCATAAAGCTACAAAAATGAACCTCGGTACAGAGACCACCTCTCTGTTGAGACCACCTGACACTGGTCCCAAATGTGGTCCTAATAGAGAGGTTATACTGTATATATTCAAACTCATTTTTTACGTGAAGCCCGGCAGACCTCCACACATGACCAGCTGGATGCCATCATTGTACTGGGTAGCACTGCAAATTTATATTGTTTTTGCTCAAAATGATGCTAATGGCTGTCTATTGGCGATTTAATTCATGAGAAGATTTGGTGACGATCGCCGCCATCTTGGAGTCGACGACGTCATAAAGACGCCAAAGTTGTGACATGGATTCAAAAATTAATTTCCCAATGTAATGGGTCTAATAGTAAGGGATTATGGCCGATTCACCACTGTGGGTATGTGTACATAAGAGCCATAATGTAACCACCTCTATAAAGACACCACCTACACTATGTATGGCGGTCTTAGAAGATATATTCTACGGCATTGTGTAATTATCTAAATTTCACATAATTTTA
Organism: Streblospio benedicti; assembly: GCA_019095985.1. NCBI lineage: Eukaryota > Metazoa > Annelida > Polychaeta > Spionida > Spionidae > Streblospio > Streblospio benedicti. The sequence continues at coordinate 9,998,592 of CM032665.1, forward strand.
GCTATGCTTGTGTATTGTGTACGTCAAAAAGTGAAGGGTCAATTGTAATCAGCTTGTAATTTTGTGTTTTCGAGTTATATGGCTGGGGTGTGGGCGGGTGCCATCAGGATATGGGTGGGAGGTGGAGGGGAATTGTCAGAATGGGGGTTGAGCATTGTTAGATCAGTCGTGAGTGTTGTCGGGATTAGGGGTTCTGGCTGTCAGGACAATGAGAATGCTGTATACCCTTGCTATGCAATATTTGATTTTTAATTGCGGTGGGGTATGTACTACTAGTATGTAGTGATACAGTGGTGTGTGCTGGAGTGGAGGTGTCATGGCAGTTCGAATGCTGTAAACCCGTGCTATGCAAGCAATGTTTATTGAATAGTGGGCGGTGGCGGGGCATGCATAGGCGGTGATTACTTCAGAAACAGGGCATGGGACTTGATTGTCCGTTATTGCTTTCCCCATAATAGGTATAAGCTTGTAATAGGTGAATGTCCGTAATGACATGCCAAAGCATATACTGGGTGTTCACCTGCTTCACGGTTTGTATTTGTAGGTGGTGCATATGCATACTGGTGATTCGTTGTAGGATAAAAAAAAACTCACAAACATCTTCATGTAGACCACACAACATAATAGCCACATTAGATATGAAAAAACAACAACATCATGTGTGTTTATCTCAAAGATGTACCTGATTGATCTGTCACAGATTCAAGAGCTGTACATGATATAATTTAACCGGTTAGACCTCATAGGTTCTTGGAATAATATTGTGATCTGAAGACAATGCTGTAAGAAGTTACTTTCAGTCAACTCTAGCTTTCAGAATGGTTTGGTTTGAAAACATCCTAGAAGGTCTACACACTCTACTACCCATCCATCGGTTGTGTATAGTTAAAGGGGTCACGGACGATAATTTTAAGCTTTTCCTAAAATATTAATGTTGTTTCTAACGTATTGTTGCTTCAATGTTCTTTAAAAAACAACAACACATTGTTGTGTAGGTGAAAATCTTCTTAAGCTTACTTAGATTCTTTTCTGCCTGTAGGTCGATATGCGTCGTCTCTGGTCAGATCCACATCCATATGCTAACCTCAGCTCCACGACACTTGATAATGGAAGCTCTGTTATTTATCATAGAGTATATTTTGGGTGCTCAAGTGTGTATCATAATCAAATTTATGTTATCAATGTCAGATATGGCACTCCGCTGGGAAGAAATTAAACATTCTTAGTTTTCATCAAAAACCTACTGCAAGTGGTCGGGGAAGGCTCTATTCATGTTTGGATGCCACTGTGATCATAGTGCGCACAGTTACGGAGGCGGCACATAATCACCATGGAATAAGGGCTCAGCAGGGCTGAAATTTAACATGCTTAGTTTTCATGTTGCATTTAGTCAGGGGAAGCTATAGGCATGTTTTGACGCTATTCTGACCACCAGTGTGCATGGTTACAGAAAAATCGGTAATTTTATAGCGGCTTAATATAGAATTGTAAGAATGATTTGTTTTGTTTTTTTGCCTCCGTAACTGTGGTCACAATGACGTCCAAACATAACTAGGAGCGTGCCCTGGCCCCCTGCAGCAGGTCTTTTTTTATGAAATCTAGAGATCTATAAACGTCTAATTTCAAACGATATTAATTTTGTTCGACCCCGGTCATAAAAAATCAGTGATTTTTTAGGCCCCTGTGTATACGTGCCCACCATGGTCAGAATGGAGTCCAAACATGATTGTAGCCTGCCCTGACCACCTGCAACAAATGTTTTTAAGGGGACTATATATATATGAATTCTTTTCTTAGGATTTCATTAAACTTTGATTTTCTCTCATTATTGCTTCAATTCTTACAAATTACACCTTATTTTGTAGATAATTATCTAATCTAATGACACAACATGTTTTGAATTGTATGGATCGATGACTTTTTTTAATAAAATAATTAGTGAAAAAATTACAACTTTGCCTGCGAAGCATATATGACAGATGTTAAAACATCGAAATGACCAAAATCACTATTCAGTTACAAAATTTGTACCCTTATCTAGAAAACCTTGCCTCAAATTTTTTTTATTTTTCCTCAATATCATTTTACATATATTTTAAGTTTTAAAACCACTTATTTTCCTAATTTTCTTGCAAATCAATGCAAAAACATTCATAATTCATCAACGAAATAAAAAAAAATCAAAATCTCTAGCAAGGTTTTCTTCAGAATGCATATATCTTCAAGTATAGACACGTTTGTGAAAATTTGATTCACGGTTAAAGAGAAATATAAAAAGAAAAATTCATCCACTATGCAAACTTAGTTTTGAGAAAATGGGCTTTTAACATGGCCAATCAATATACATTGATAGTAGTTGCTGTCTATTCTTCAATTCCCAATTGCGCAGAAAAGTTGCGCACTTGTCTTTTTTTATTTGATTTTGAGACACAAAGGTCCATGGGTACTTCCGGTATATGTTAGGGACCATTCAGTATTTATGACAGGGTGGGGTAGAAGGATTTTAGGGCGGGCCATGAACTTTTGTCACAATGTTTGGAGGGGGGGGCTATCAATTTTTTCACACACTTTTGAGGGAGGGGGGGCTATCAATTTTTTCACTACAACGTACACCAATTTTTGAGAGATTTTGGACTAAAATTTACTTATTTCTATATGTTGATATTGATCAAATAGAATTTGATTTAAGAGGGAAGCCTAATACATTTTCATGAATTAGGGGGAAAATCCTCATAGTCATGATTTTTACATCATTCATTTACAAAAAATAGCCCCACCACATAAACAATTATATATTTTTCAAAAAAAAAATTTTTTAAATATTTTTTAAACACAAAATGTTCAGAAATATAGGCATATCTGTGGGTACATAAATAGAAACAGTCAGTCACATGTCACTTCTGTAAATTCGGTGGTTCTATCTTAGACTATTTATCAATGTCGCCATAGCCTTCTTTTTTCATTTTGTGACCTTGTATTCAAGCAATTGAGGAAAATATTCTAACATCTATATTTGAGATTGTGATTTCTTCTGTCATGAATGATATTACAATAGGTACAAGATTTTACCAAGTTTATGCCAAAATCCAATGTTGTCAATCCATTTTTAAAGTGTTGACACAACAAAGATGTTTATTTCATTGATTGGATGATAACTGTAGCTACCACCTCTCTTTATAAAATGATAATTCAACAGAAAACTATTTATGCAATTTCTTGAAATCTTCACTTATTATGAAATATAATACGCAGTACGTAATACTTGCTGAAATGCTGAAATAAGGTCCGTGGTACAGTGAAACCTGTCTATGTAGGCACCTTTATATTTAGGAGACCTGTATTGTATGGACACATTTCTCTTCTCCAATTACTACAATGCCATATTAAAAACCTCTCTGTTCAGGACATCTGCCTTACATAGACAATTTTCATTTTTTACAAAGGTATCCACATGGGGTAGGTTCTACTGTATTTCATTGTACTACTTAATGGCTTTAATAATCCCCCAGACTATTTCACTTGAATAATACAGAAAAACCACAACAAGAGTGCAGTGAGGCATTAATAAAGTCTAATGGGAGGCTACCAACATTTCAATGAATCACATATTGGTTTGTCTGATGATCTGTTGGGTTTGATGATTATCATCCCCCATTTTTTATTGCTCTTTACATACTAAACAAAATCTTGTTACTTGAATCAACTTATCATGATACATATAATTTTGTCATATTTTTTTGATCAGTGTGATGTGATGTTTTCTGGAGCCTACCAAAAGTAGTCCGAATCTCCTTCATGAATATTCACACATATAATGAACTACTAATGAGCTGTGGAAAGGCCATTTTGTAATATCTGTCATAAAAGCTAGAATCATATTTGAAATTACTATTTTTGCATTAAAAGGATATATTTAAAAATTCTAAGGCTTGGGCGATTTAAAGAAATATCTCCTCTATACAAGAGATGTGTTTCTATCTAATGACACAGTATCAGTGGTTCAGTGTATGTACCTAAACATGTCATCATTATTTCACAAAAAATGCTTTTTGAAAGCATTTAAAAAAAATCCACTTCTGAAAAAATTGAGAAAAATTCTTAAATCATGTTATACCAATGATTATGAAAATCGTCTATATTAACTAAAAATTAGAAAAGCAAAAAAAAAATGTTCTGGGCTTCCCCCTTAACTGACAATGATTGTGCTAACTGTTGAGGGGGGTCATCAATTTTCAGGCAACAAACGCTCCGACTCGCTCTCCGGCAAAAACGCCACAATAAAGTGTAACACGAAAGCGCCATACGATAATTTAAAGCTGGCGTATATGCAACTAATGTTCGTAAATCTATTAGCTGATTATTCAAAAACTACTTGACGAAATTTGATAAATGAGAGCTCGTTGGAAAGCTCTTTCAATACACTTTTAATCAATTTCAATACATAGTCAGTAAGATTATAAACTGCCAACTATCCAATGTTATGCATTCTGTATACATGAAACGGTTTAGGTGCACACTGATATTGAAATAGTACACTTTTTTGACTGCAAGACAATGCCGGGGTCTATTTGCGTCAAAAAGGTCCTAAATCAATACATATACTTGAATCCTAAAGAACTAGACCCAGGTCATCATTGTAGGTGATTGCTTGAATATTTGTTAACAAATTATGGTGGCAAATAACACATAGTAGCCTTGTTACTTCTTTTCAAATATAGTGTCTCCTGGGATCTATTGGTGTTAAAATGGGTCATCAATCATTACATATACTAGAATCAAAGCAATACATATACTAAAATGCTAAATATCTAGACCCAGACCATCATTTACGGTGATCTTGTAAAAACGTCCTTACAAATAAAGGTGGAAACTAGCACATAGTAGCCTTGTCAGCCTTTCTTTTACAGATAGGGTCTCCGGGGGGCTATTGGTGTTAGAATGTGGCCTGAATTAATACATATACTAGAATCATTAAGAAGTAAACCCAGGCCATCATTAAAGATGATCTTGTAAAAACTTTCTTACAAATTAAGGTGGAGACTGACACATAGTAGCCTTGTTACCCTCTTTTTTACAGATAGTGTCTCCAGGGGTCTATTGGTGTTAGAATGGGTCCTCAATCAATACATATACTAGAATCCTTAAGAAGTAGACCCAGGCCATCATTAAAGGAGATCTAGTTAACCCCTCCATTCCAAATCATTAAAACCTGGAAGTCGATCTAGTTAAAAATGCTGATTTTTGGCCTTCCACCGTCACCAAATTAACTAAATCCCCGGAGACTAACACAAAGTAGCCTTGTTACAATTTTATTTTACAGATAGGGTCTCCAGGGGTCTATTGGTGTTAGAATGGGTCCTCAATCAATACATATACTAGAATTGTTAAAAGAGGATAGACCCAGGCCATAATTAAATTGGTGATCTTGTATATTTTTAAACTTTCTTTTCCAAATTAAAAACTGGAGACTAACACATAGCTGCCTTGTTACCCTTTTTTACAGATAGGGTCTCCGGGGGTCTATTGGTGTTAGAATGGATCCTCGATCGATCAATACATATACTAGAATCCTTAAGAAGTAGACCCAGGCCATCATTAAAGTTGATCTTGTAAAAATTTCCTACGAAATTTAGGTGAAGACTAAACATAGTAGCCTTGTTACCCTTTTTTACGGATAGGGTCTCCAGGGGTCTATTGGTGTTAGAATATGTCCTCAATCAATACATATAGTAGAATCCTAAAGAAGTAGACCCAGGCCAACATCAAAGGTGATCGTGTAAAAACTTTCTTACAAATTAAGGTGGAGACTAACACACAGTAGCTTTGTTACCCTTTTTTACAGATAGGGTCTCCGGGGGTCTATTGGTGTTAGAATGGGTCCTAAACCAATATATATATTGGAGTGAACAAGAACGAGGCTGAAGAGTATGGACGTTTCTTTTACGAGCTCTGAAAACGTGAAAAATTGTGTAGAATATAGAGAAAATATTATAAGTAACATTGCAAGATATTGTGGATAGTGTGGATAACACCAGCTAGTGAGTGGTCGTGATAGTTGGACGTCAACTAACATTCCAACAGTGAGTGTGTTTATAGTGAGCAAATTATCGCATAATTATATTTCTAATTTTACTGCCCATCTCAATAACAGTTAAACTGCATAAATATGAGGTGTGAGGGGAGACCAAATGAGGAATGCTCTGTGCAAGGAGATAAGGTAGTGAGATGCTGCCAGGGGGATATGTGGTTATGTAGAGCTTGTGAGATATTTAGATTCCCAGAAACTGTAAGATCAGGCGACGCTAGTAGATACTCTCGAACTGAACTCGAACTGAAACAACTAAGGCAGAAATCAGCCGCCCAACTACTACGTCTACGACTGCGTCTACGACTACGTATACGACTACGTCTACAGTGAATCATCACATCGCTGTAGAAAAGAAGACAGTCCTGCTGCCTCCTTTATCAGGATCAGTGGGGCCTTCATATCAAGAACAAGGTAAACATCATCGAACAAACACAGCTAAGAAACCTGTTTTAGTAGACCCATATTACATCAATGAATGTCTGTTCTTTATACAAAATGGAATGGAGACAATGACACAAGATAGTCTGATCGCTACATGTTAAGTTTTTACAAATCAGAGCAGATTATGGACGCTAAATCAGTGCTCTACGACACAGTAAAGACCAGACAGAAGATTGTACAAAGGAGAGGTTGAAAATAAAGACAGCAGTAATATTGTAGATTTCTTAAATGTATTTCGAGAAACTGAAATAGAACACACTCCTCGATATCTAGCTCAAGACATCAACTCTTTACCTAACTCTCAACCTAATCTATATTCAGATACAGCAAGTCATAGAATAGAACTCGAATCTAGAGAGAATAGTGTAGAAATTCGGGAGTTAAAGAGCGAAATGCTATATATGTTTGAACAACTGCAAAAGCAAATTTCATCATTGCAATCTGAAAATCACCATGCTGGGAGATCTCATGTCGGTGAACATGTTATAGTCAAAGAACTTTGCTTTTAAAATCAAGGTATGACCGTCAAGTAGAATAAGAACGTATTTTTTTTTCCAGATTATGGTAACATGGTGTATTTGTGTTAAGAATCTGATGGGTGCCACCTTGGCACCCTTGAGCAATTTTTGTTATTGACGTCGTAAGCAGCACCCCGTTTGAGACGTACCCTTTGAGTATGGCATATCATGTAGATGATATAAACATATCATGTTTGGTATCGAATTGAAGCATATTGTCTACGGAAGCTAGTAACATATGTAAAGATTAAAAAAACTGTCAACTTCGATTGCTTACAAGCATATATTTAAAGTCAATGCTCCTCAGTTGTTGCTAATGCAATATGATATTTTTATGTTCCTTTTACCGTACAGTGATTTACTCATTTCTTCTATCAGTGTAGTCTTAATATTAAAGTGTAGTTGAGAACTCCATAGATA
>CM032665.1:10006158-10056140 GCA_019095985.1 Streblospio benedicti
AAAGATATATAAAGAAGCCCCCAATGGATTAACATCTCATGAACGTAACATAAGAAAATGTTATGTGAAGCGAGAATTATTGCGTCGCTTCAGCTCAGCTGCTTAAGCAAGCATTGTGTTTCGTTCGTTTGTAACTATGTAACTAACTAACTATGTAACTAACTATGTATGTCTCTAGACAAGCTAGCTGGCGTACCGATGAACCGATTTTGTTCAACCTTTACACTACTAATAGGATTGAGACGACACCGAAGTGATTCGATTTTGAGCAATCTGCCAATTAAACTGCACTTTCCACAGGGCAAATATAGTCCAATTACAACATTCTTATTATTATTGAATGGACAATTACAAATCAATATTCTATTAGCTGCAACTATTAGCTGCAAAATAGACTAGTTGGTGCTCTTTGCTATTTGGTATTACAGGATCAATAAATAAACAGTGGCATATTATTTGTGGCTGGTATATTGAAATGGTGTACTTTTAATCATGAGTTCCAAAACATTTTAGTAAACAACTTTATTGTCCATAAGTCAACGTTGTGCTAGCGACTATACATCGTTTCAGTATATATTTTAATTGCCTATAAGTCAACGTTAATCTAGCGACGCCGTGTTCTTTGAACACTTTTGATCTACTTGAATGTTGTTACTTTTACTGTACTGTCATAATATATATATGTCATCATTTGTAATACAAGAAATGTATAGAAAGCTAAGCTTATGATTTGATTTGATTTAATTTAATTTGATTTAATTTTGTATTCTTGTCGCTGCAATGTGTATTGTTTATATGAATAATTGTGGTTCACTAATGCATTTTGGAAAACCATTATTTCAAAACAAAAAAACCATAGAGTTAGTAACTATTAAAATTCTTTTTTTCTAAATTCTATGGAGTTGTTATGTTTAAACTTTTATTTTAGAAATTTACTATACAAAATAGACAATGCCATACGGTAGAAACGAATTCAACACACACAAATTAACCACTTGATATTTAATGCTGTTCACCACTTTATTTTACAATCAGGAATCTCTTTATAATTCACTTACATTGCGAAGAATGTTCCCGTTGAGAGGTCCCTATATGGGGGTCCAAAAAAAGCCAAGTCGTGTGGCAATTTTTAAGCAATTGAAAAACGTCTGCGCGTCAATAATTTACAGTATATATATATTTTTTATTGAATTTTTGAGTCGTAACTTCATTGATAGCTCATTCAAACTGTCTTGATGAGCTATTCAGAATAATAGTTCAAATCCTTTTTCAGCAGGTCGTTTGTGAGTTACGAGCAAAAACAATATTGGACAGGTTGATCAAAATGGACAATTTCCGACTAGAACTTTTGTTTGGGAGATTCGGGTCGTATGATACACCATTCGAAAGATCGTAAAGAATGCTTTCCAAAGATATCTAAAAAGATTGACTTTTAGTTTTCTAGATATAAACGAATCAATTTTGTGTTTCACCTAGTAGCATGTACTAAAACACGGCACGGAACAAAATGGGACACTGTGGGACGCTACAAGACCATAATGAGCAGAAATGCATCTATTCTTTGCGCTAACTTGTATGTATGCTACTAATGTGAGCACAAAATACACATATTGTGTATACTCTATGAAAATTTGTCATTATTATTCACGAGATAAAATTATATGTAATTCTTCAAACGTATATATCGAAGGCAAATAAATATTCAATGTGCTAAAGCGAAAGTAAACGAATTAACAGTTATAACCTATCAACCAATATAACAGATGGTCTTAATAGTTAGTCTATTTTAGCATTTGAATGATTTCTTATTGACTTTTTTGTTAACGTTAGACCGCAAAAATATAACCAACAAAAATATAACCAGCATCCACAGAAAAATGGAGCTGGTGACGCAAAATATAACCAGACGCAAATTATAACCAAGGTGTATAGCCAGTCACAATTCCAATATCGTCAAGTGGTGAGTTCAATCACCAAATTACCGACTACTCTGTTTTACAGTTTACATGACACCCACGCATATCTTTAAGAAGAGGGTAGACTCGATTGCATAATGTCTAAAACTGGTTTAGAATATGTAAGTTTACTGCTGCATTTGTGGGTTGTGTATGAGTAAAATATTGGCAACAAATCTGTAGAATGTGAAGTCTTTACATATGCAGGGATGTGTTAGACCGCAAAATATAACCAGCCGCAAAATATAATCAATTATGTTTTGCGGTTAGATATTCTTACAAAGAGTCATGTTTTTTGGTCATTTCGTTTGTTGTTCTGGCCTCAAATATTGAGTGGTTCATTTGGTAATGGCGCGCTTCTGGATGGTTATGTCTTTTTGCCTCACTGTGGCCATTGCCATTGCAATATGCAGCAATGGAACCATGAAACAGAAGCATGTGTTCCAACAGTTCAGTTGTTCACGATGCTCCATGATTAATGCTGTCGTCCTGAAGGAAATGACACACATCTGTCTGGTTCTAGGCCAAAAACCGTGTGCTTTCGTGGCCGAGTGGATAGGCATTCGGACTCGTGACCAGAAGGTCGTGGGTTCGATTCCCGGTCGGGTCTGATGGTGGGTGTTGAGCAAACCTACCTCTAACAAGTTGCACATTTCTCCATGGTACCTACACGTTAAATAGGTACCGGTCAGGCGAGGGAACGCTAATATGGTTGGTTAGCACTTCTGCGCTACGGTAGCCGAAAGATGTGTTGTATGCTCCCAAGGGAGTTAAGAAAGTTGTGTAACAAGAATGCCAATTGACCTGGGCTGACATTCCCGTATCTTTTTCACACGGCCGTACGTACGCCAATCCCGTGCGTACGTTTACGCCTGAAACTAAAGTGGCATTCTCATACACATAGTTGCGTCCTAGCAGTCAAACGTAGCTGCGCTTGGGCGTAAGCTCACACGTAACTTTAAAGTGTCCATTTCGTTACTAAATACGTCAAATCCACACTTTTCTGTGAGTAGAGACTTCTACTAAAACGATATCCGAGCACATGCTTTCATGTTTACATTGTATATTTTCCCATTTATTTGATACAAATTGTTCTATATCTAGTTTAACCATTAAATATTGGAGTTGTTTATTGAGTGATTATTAACTTGAATAAGCTTTGATAAAATTGTTCTCATAAACAGCCTCGTCATAACTGAACAGACTCACCCTGCAGACTGTGTCATATCATTAATCAGTTAATCCTCGTCTCTGTTACGTCTCTGTTAAATACCATGCTCTGTAAACGCTGTTGCGTCTCTGTTAATGCGCTCTGTTACGTCTCTGTTCGTCTCTACGGCGTCTCTGTTCGCTGCCTGTTACGCCTCTGTTAAGTCTCTGGTTAAAGTCTCTGTTAAAACGTCTCTGTTGCGTCGTGTTACGCCTCTGTTACGCCTCTGTTAAGTCTCTGTTACGCATCCATTCGCCTCGTCGTCTCTGTTACGCCTCTGTTACGTCTCTGTTACGCCTAGTGTTACGCCTCTGTTACGTCTCTGTTACGCCTCTGTTACGCCTTCTGTTACGTCTCTGTTACTGTTACTGTTGTTACGCCTCTGTTACGCCTCTGGTTACGTCTCTGTTACGTCTCTGTTACGTCTCTGTTACGCCTCTTGTACTCTGTTGCGCTGTTACGTCTCTGTTACGTCTCTGTTACGTCTCTGTTACGTCTCTGTTACGTCTCTGTTACGTCTCTGTTACGTCTCTGTTACGTCTCTGTTACGTCTCTGTTACGTCTCTGTTACGTCTCTGTTACGTCTCTGTTACGTCTCTGTTACGTCTCTGTTACGTCTCTGTTACGTCTCTGTTACGTCTCTGTTACGTCTCTGTTACGTCTCTGTTCGTCTCTACGTCTCTGTTACGTCTCTGTTACGTCTCTGTTAAACCTCTGTTGTTCGCCTCTGTTACGCATTGTTTTACGCATGAACGTCCTTTAAGTGTGTGTTAACGCCTCTGTTACGCCTCTGTTACGCCTCTGTCACGCTCTGTTACGTCTCTGTTACGTCTCTGTTACTGCGTCTGCTGCGTCTCTGTTTACAATCTGTTACGCCTCTGTTACGTCTCTGTCAAAACTCTGTTATATCTCTGTTTGTCTCTGTTACGCTTCTGTTACGCCTCATTGCAACAACAAACATTTTTAAATGCAACAACAAACATTTTTTAAATCATTTTATTATGCATTCATTTTACATGAACCAAACCTTTAAGTCCTCATAACTTATGCTTAGAATATTATTGGATCACCTATGCTCAGGTTACACACTAATCATGCTCTTTCAAGTCAAACCAAGTTGTTCGTACTACGATGGTAGTTTGAATAATTTAAAAGTTTTCCATACTTTTAATAGTTCCATAATTTTATTGCTATATAATTTGCTGGAAATAAACAAAATTACAATGGATATTTCCAATGACTGCATTTCTTTCAATGATTTTGAAGGGACATTCCAATTAATTTACAATTAAATGAAATTTTATTAACACAGATGTTTGTAAAATCGTAACAAACCATTATTTGCTGCGTTTGCTTATATTGGTTATTAACAGGTTTGAATCGAAGGGTCCTATAATCTAGAGAATTAGGTCACATCATCATAACAATGTTAACCTGTTAATGATTTAACCACCTTCAAAGTACAGTAACAACATATTGATATCTAACTTCACTATATAAACTATTAACCATGGATTTATTTTGAACTATAATAAATGCTGCAAAATTATACATTCGCCAAAATAATGGTCTTTACACGAATTACATTCCATTACATTTGGCAGTAGTTATTTTCGCGCTTATGAGGTTAATTATTAGAAATTATTTACACTTAAATCGCGTTCTCTAATGAAAATTACAAGATGGGGATAAACCATTACAGAAAGTTTCAACATTTTTAGACTAAATTAGTGATTAGAAAAGCAGTGTTTACATGCTTTTATAAACCTTTAAAAAATTCTCACTGTGGGAATGCGATCACTGCTTAACCAGTAAGGCTAGAACATTTTAATTCTCTAATTTTCCCAAAAATGTCTTTAGAAATATTCTAATGTTTTCTCTAAAAATAAAGAAGTCCTAAAGTATACCTGATGAAAGCTTATGAAAACCATAAACATCCAATACAATTGAAACGTGTTCCTTCCCTAATATAAGATGGTAGTAGTATCCTAAATTTTAGTTGTGTTACCATATCAAAAGTACCCTATTTGCAAATTCAAAGTTTGGAAATGCTGAAAATTTGTGGAATTGTTAGATGTCTTTCTCAGTTCTTTAGATGTGGACAGTTGACCTCATAACAGCGATGTACATTTTTATACATTGTATTAAAAAAATAAATTGAGTAAGAATTAATGCGTCTATTGACTAACCTGTACTAGAAAACTGAATTTTCGAAGGAATTTAAACTTCCTCATTTACATAGTAAATCCTTAAAACCTTCATTCCAACAGGTCCAAATTTGCCAGCAAGGTGGAATTTTATCAAAAATGAAATTGAGATTCTCTATGCCAGGTTATGGTTTTTAGTTTTGTTACAAAAAAATAAAGGCAGTTTATTTTAGAATTTAGATCTACTAAACCTTTTGTAGCGGTGTGCCATTCCACTTTAAATCCTTAAAAGAAAAACCAAATAAGTGTGTAAGGCAACCACAAATTTACTATTTTAATTTTTTTCAAACTCAAATATCATGTTCTAATTTAGACCAGTTGGAATTGAATTTATAACCATTTACAATATACGTAAATACTTTATAAACAGGAACTCTCTAAAACAATTCCATTATATTTGTACGGCTGAGAGATAATCATGGACTCTTTTTTTTAAACAATATGGTCCTGCTCAGTACATTACCACCCCAGTTTTATGACAATATAATGTATAAAGAACGAATTGATGTGCCCCTAGTTTTGCTGGGTCTACATTACCATCAACACTTAAAGAGGAAGCCTAAAATATTTTAATTTTTCCAATTTGTAGGTCATGTACATGATTTTCATAAGCATTCATGAAGTATGATTTACTAATTATTCATTTTTTCAGAGAGAAAACCTTAAAATATATTTAAAAACATTTAGGAAATTAAATGATTAAAACATACTAGTCTTCATTTAATCAGTGATCTTATACACCAAGAATTTTTGAAAGTATTCTAAAAGCATATAAACACCACGTTCTAATATCGAATCATAATATGAATTAAAAAAAGTAGTCACAAAAATTTCTGTGTCTACCCCCATCTTTTCAATTTTCATTAGAGTACGCCATTTTAGTGGAAATAATTGCCAAAAATTAAAACAATGAGCACAAGAAAAAAACAGCCAAATGTAGTGGAATGAAAATTTGCGTAAAGACCATTTTGTTGGCAAATATATAATTCAACTGCAATTACTATTTCAAATTAGATAAATCAATTACTAGCGGTTTCTATAGTAAATAGTAAATAGATCAATAGTAAAGGTTGTTAAACTATTCACAAATTAATATTTTCATTACGATTTTAAACAATCTCTACATTAAAAGACCCTTAGAAACCTTCAAATTGAACAATTCAAGAAGAAATATATGTAAAGGCAACAAATACTGAGCCAACATCGGGAGCAGAGTTGGGGCGAGATTAGTTTTAATTGATTAATTAATCAATCACAATTTGTGTAATTTAGTTTAGTTTTAGTTAATCAAAAAACTTGAAAATTTCAGTTCAGTTTAGTTTAGTTTAATCATAAATTTCCATTTTAATCATGATTAGTTTTGATTTAAAAAATCTGCCAAAACGTGTTATCATATAGAACTTTTACAGAGAGCTTAATTTATAGTCAACTGCTTGCTTATCAGTGAAAATTTGTCTAAAAGTGACCACTATGATGTAATTGGGTTAATGGCTTGCAAGCTTTCTTTGTGTTCAGCTATAGAAAAAAAAACAATTTCCTGTGAGCTTTAATTCCAATGGCTTTAGTTAAGGAGACTTGCTGGAGATAAAAGAATTTGGAGGAAAAAAAATTCTTAAAATGTTCTTGTTTTTTATTTTAGTATAAAAGTACATTCATTTCCCTTTTTAAAAATGTATAACACTTTAAAGGTTGCAGGAATGGAATTTGGTTTATGGACCATACAAAAGATCATACAAATACAATGAAAAATTCAGTCAATGTTAATTTTGACTGTACCGAAATTGTATACATGATCTTTTGTATGGTCCATAAACCAAAATCTATTCCCGAAACCCCTAAAGTGTTATACATTTTTAAAAAGGAAAATGCTTGTACTTTTATACTAAAATAAAAAACAAGCACATTTTAAGAATTTTTTTATCTCCAGCAAGTCTCGTTAAGATAAGATAATTAGTTTCTATTGACCATACAGTTAGCAGTTTCTTTGATTCTGCCTTTAAATAGATTGCTTACCATTCTTGATTTAGTAAAAGGATGGTAGATTGTGTGTTATCATTTATGTTGTATTGGTTATCAAAGAGATATTGCCTACTTCAGACAGTAAGGAAATTTCAGAGTGTTGTTTTCTTCTATTCTATGGTGTATAAAATGTTGTTTGATAAATTTAAAACTATGCTTCACAAACAAAGTTTTTGTTTAATCTGTATGTCACCATCATATAAAATGCGGAACGCCTGATTTGGTATCCATTTGAATGTTCACACTTGTTGTTAAGAGTTGGGACTAACAAATACATTTGAAAATTGATAGATCGATAACATTTAGTCAATTTTCAGAAATACCGTAAATCCTTCATTTGCAAAATTTAGTTTAGTTTTAGTTAATCAAGCGATCATTTAGTTTAGTCTAGTTTAATCATAACATTTTGCCCGAGTCACTTTAGTTTAGTTTAGTTTAATAATGAAAATCGTCATTTAGTTTAGTTTAGTTTTAATCCAAAAAAATTTAGTCGCCCCAACTCTGAGGTCCGGGAGCATTCTTCAAATATTTGAAATACATGCAGTTTTTAATTTTAAATAAAATGTCAAATACTTAGTTTTTAAATTTGTAAAATTGATACTAGAAGACTTCAAATGAGATTTATGTTTTATGATTTATGTTTTTTGTGCAGGAATGGAAAATTTAAGAAGTTTTGAATTAAGTTATACCATAGAAGTTATTGCAGTTAATGGTTTGATTTCCATAAGGGTTTATCGATACATTAAAGGTTGATTATAAACTAATTTTAATAGCACGGTTTAAATGAAGAAGGGAAAATCAAACTTTTAATGAGATTAAATTGTACAGATCTGTTTGGTCAGAAGAACATTAGTTTTTGATTATATGAACAGAATTTTAAAGTGCACTGACAATGTTGTGAAAACAATTTGCAATAGTCATTTTTCCACTTCTGTAATAATTAAGTTTTACCATAGGATTTCAATGTCACATTAACGTTAAAATTAGTTAAATTATTTTTGTCTATAGTGTACATATTTATTCATTGGTTTACTATGGATAACCTAGCATAGATTATTATTATTATATGATATAAATAAACAAAAGTATTCAATTTATATTTACATCAATGCCATTGTACTTTCATTTGGATAACTTTAGCAGGGATTAATCTTTTCCAACATATTTCCCAAGTAGTGCTACTTTATAAAATATACATAGCACTGTGGAGATTTCTTTGGTTAATTTTCAGAACATTCAGTATACGTAGATATGCTTTTCTCCAATTAAGATAATTTGTTACTCAAAACATACTGCACTTCATTGCATATTGCATATTATAGCTTGCTATTTCTCCGTTCCATATTTTAATGTGCACATATGCAGGGATATTGCAAGGATTTTCCATACTATTGAATTAAATTATTGTATTTTTATCTTTCAATGTTCGTATTAGGTTAGAAACTTAATGTTTTTGTTGAAAGCTTTAAACCATCTACTTTACGCCTGTATTTTATGGACAATTTTAACTTAATTAGAGGGAGTACATTAAGAGTAATAAAAATATTGAAAGAACTAAGTCATTAAAAATATCGAATGTAATTTTAGGTTTTATTCCCAGCACATTGTATAAGAATAAAATTATGGGACTAATAAAACTATTCTTTATATATTCACTCATGGGTGATTGTGAAATTTGTTTAATTCTTTAGTTAATTTTGTGAAATAATGTTTGACAAAGGACCTGCATCCAATTAATCAATGTGCTAAATGGTCTATGTCCATGATTGAAAAATTAAATTTTGAAATATGAAGATGTTCTATCAATTTTTACAAAAACCTTATCTGAAATGTTGGATAAAATCCTTTATGATCTTCAAAACTTAATTAAAAGTATATTTTTACAGAGGGTTCCAGTCATCTTACAGTTTGATAGGATGCTCGGGAGCTCATAAAATCACAACTTTACAAGACCTCACTTATATTTATATAAAGGATATGGAATACCCCTTATCATAATATTTTACAGACATCAACTGCTTGCAAAATTTTAATTATCTAATTATGATCTATTATCCTTCAAATTCGTTAAAGACTATGAATATTTCAAATATCTTCTTGCAATTTAGCACCTACTTTCAGAATTGTAATGCAATGAAATTATTAAACTGCTACAAGTGGACCACTTTTTTCATGCATGGGCCTTTTGCAAACTTAAAAAATATCAAAGTGAAGAGTTAACGCTTATGGACATTATACTGTACAATGTTAACAAATTAGCAGTCATTAAACAGCAAAGAATCATCCCATGGAGTAAATGATTGCTACATGGTTAAAATCCCTCTATTGCGTAAAATCATATTCAAAGTGCAAAGGTGAATAACATAGACAAGATGTCCTATCCACAGACATATCCCAAACCAGCTATCACTAGGTTCAAGAATCATAATCTAGGTAGATCTCTTATGAGGTGACAGGTTCCTAGATAGTTCAGCTCAGCAGAGGGTTTTGTCCCGAGACCCGTGCTCGCCCTCAGGAGGAATATAGTGTTTGTGTTCAGGAGCTGGTCTGCTTGCACGGGTGCCATATAGAGCCAGGGAACGAGTCATCACCTTAGCAATAGTTCATCAATGTGGGATCTCAATGTGCCAATAACCAAGTACGTGCAATATGACTAAAACAATATGTTAAGTAGGGAACATTACCAATAGCATAAATGTATGCATGCAGTGACGGAGCTACAGCCCAAGTTATCCAAACATGAATGTTGGTAGGCTTGTATTGCATCTATATTCTAGAGTCCTTATGTGATCATATCGTAAGTTCAATTTTAGTCAGTTCGCATTGTACAATATAACAAGTACGGCTTGAGGTGAGCCTCATGCTGGAGTTCAGTCTGAAAGGACGTGGCCAGACACTTAGGTTGCAGTGTCCAGTGTATTCAAATGCTGTGGCTTATCATTTATCCCATACTTGGGTTACATATATGAGCCAAGTGTCTGATCAGTAAATTTTGGTATGCCAGTAGTATAATATACGAATATAGTTTATTAGAATATTGTACTGGAATTTGTATGGAAGGGAACACATGAGCTTGCCTTTGAAGACTATGCGTTGAAACATCTGCTGACATGTAGTTGATATTATAGAATAGATTACATCAATAAAAGGGTCTGTTTGTTACACAAAGGTAGTATTGGAACAGTGGAACTTCAGAAATTTGATGGATGAAATATATTATATTAATTACTTCACAAATAATAAAACAACCCCCGAGATAGGGCTTCACAACTACTTTGGTGTTACGGCACCAGGAATTTTTTTATGTTACAGGATACGTTCTCAAGTCTATCCACAGTTGAGACTAACTGTGGAACACTACCACCATCACCAAGTTCTTAAGTAAAAGCATGTGCATTCCATTTTGCTATCCTTATAGAAAAAACAGAAAGCTCTTTTAATTTTGATTGGGGTTGTTTTATGATTTTCTCTTCATGTACATGTAGCAATGACTAAATGTTACAAGCAGATGATGATTACACTGTATCTACTGAATCTGGGTGTACGTATGGACTTCAGAAACTGATGTTTCAGAACCACAGTGATAGTTTCACCTTCCATATGATCAGTAGATGTACACCTCCATAAAGAAAGCCCTTATGAGATATGATGATAACCTTCAATAAGTTCTGATGAAAATTTGTGTGTGACCAGCAGGAATAACTTTCAATCTTGAATGGAGGAATTTACCATATTCCCATGGTTTAAAACCGATGGGGTTATTACCAAACAAACACTTTTTGGACCTTTTGGAAATGGAAAAAATTCCCACTTAAAAGCTCAGAGCCATAGATTCGAACACTACGCCCAGCCACCATTTCGGCAATAAATAAACTTTGGATTTTGACCGTGTATAGAATCACCAAGTTTCTTAACCTTGGGTTCTTACGTGTGAATGTACGGCACTAAATAGTACATATGCGGGTGATGATGAGTATATTGACCATGATTGTATAGTGTGAGTTGTACAAATTCTGAAGGCATAGATTTACCCATTGATAATCTTTAATACTGACAACACATAAACCAACATTTGAAAACCACCCTGCCATTCTCTTACCTCTTAATGCCACATATAATATCTATTCATAGTGAAATTTCTTTAGGGATGTGATCTTTTTCATGTGAAAATACATTTTATCCATAACAATTAGCTTGATTGGCATCAAATGTGGCATACATATTCAATTCAATGAATTTGTCGTTTTTGTCCATTTTAGGGGTAAGCTTAGCAAAACTTACACATCTAAGTTTTGATTATGTTTCACTATCATAATCAATAATGATTTACGTAGTAGGTAAGAGAACAAAGTTTGTTATTAACAATGTTATTGCATTTTCTAAACGTTCAACTGATTAAATTTTCAACAATTTGATTTTAGTACGAAGTCTGAGCATAATTTTAATGTAATATGGTATTTTCTACTCATTAGATCAACAAATAATTATGCATTAACAGCAAGCATTATCTCGAAATGTAATTTAATCCATACAAAAAGGATTTTACATGATAAAATTCCTTCGATTGGCGTTAGAAAGGCATAGACGTCTATATACTCGTTACGATGATTTTGTCACTTTTATCAATTTTAGGGCTGGGGAAACTTAAAAGTCTACTGTTACTACAATTTCACTATTACATATCTTATTGTATTTCATATGAAAGGTAACAACCCGTTCAAATACATGTTTAATGCCTTTTCTCAATAATAAAGCACTAATATTGTTAACAACGTTCAAATTTTGAATGAAGTCTCAGCACAATTTTCCGTAATATGGTATTTTCTACTCATTAGATCAACAAATGATATATATTAATGGTAAACATTCTCTGGAAATGTAATGTGATCAATGCAAAAAACATTTTATAATATATAATTACTTAGATTGGAGTTAGTAAGGCATGTTTACTCGACTTTATGATTTTGTCGTTTTTGTCAATTTTAGGGGTGGGGGAAACTTAAACCTTTACTGTTGCTACATGTTTTACTCTTACATATTCTATTGTATATCATATGAAAGATAACAACATGTGAAAGTTTTTCAAATACATAATTAATGCTTTTTCTCAATAATAAAGCACTAAAATTGTTAACAAACTTCACATTTTGAGTGAAGTCTCAGCTCATTTTTACGTAAAATGGCCAATGATTCATTGAATACGCGCCATCTTCCATGTTTAGTCAATATATTGCAAGATAAAGTTATTGCAAATACTGTTTGGAATAATACATATGAGTTTTGTGTTCCTTGATTGTAAAATATGAGTTCTAGCTGTCAATTAATAGAATCTGGACTCTTGTAATTTTGAGACCTTGCAAAATCATCTAAAATTGAGTTTAAAAAATATCCACAAGGTATATTTTGGTATACTTCTGGAAAAACATGGCAGAGATAGTGTCTAACAATGTCCCACCTTCATCTGCTTTAAAGCAATTAGTTCTACGTTAGGCCCCTGCAGGAGCTAAAATGATTCGCCTACAAAGGAGACAGTGGACCACAGACATCTTAGAGTGGCTGGGTGTCCGTTATGGAGAAGCTGTGAGGGCAGCTCAATGTAGAAATAAGTGGCAGACCATGACATTCAAAGTCCGGGAGAACACGGAACCCACTAGGTACTAGGTACCATTATGTTGGGGAATGTATAATTCAACTGCAATTACCATTCCAAATTAAATAAATAAACTGTTTGCGGTTTAAAGAGTAAATTTAGATACAAATATGTGGTTACTCTACTGTGAAGGTTGTTAAATCATGTACAGATTGATATTTTATTCACGATTTTAAACAATGTCTACATTACAAGACTCCATAACTCTTAAGAATCATATGTAAAGGCAGCAAATACTGGTCTCCTATGATTTTACAAACATCATCTGCTAAATTAATATAGATGTCCCATCGAAATTATTGAAAGAACTCCAGTAATTCAAAATATCCATTGCAATTTTAGGTTTTATTTGTACCACACTATATAGCAATAGAATTATGCAACTAATAAAACTATTCAAACTATTCTTACATTACAACTAGGGATTGAACAAATTTACATAGATTTCTGTTGCTTCAATTTTGGTTTTAATTTTGTAAAATAAGTGCTGCCAAAGACCTCTATCCACCTATTAATGCAAAATGTGCTCATCTATGTAAAGAATTGTAAATTAACTTTTGAAAGATTACTTAATTGAATAAACTTTTAATTTTATTAACTTTTACAAAAATAGCCATTAACACAACACCGGGAGCATTTTTCAAATATTTAAACTGGGTTTTGATTTTAAATGAAACATAAACTTTAAATTTTTAATTTGTAAAATTACTACCAGGACACTTCAAATGCGATCAATGTTTTTTGTGCATCAAAAAATATTACATTAGGTTACAAAATGAGTGGAAGATTTGAAAAGTTTTCACTTCACTCCAATAACTTCTGTGATACAATTTTATGTTTTTATTTTAAGGTTTTATTTGACAAATTAGAGGTTGCTTATAAACAAATTTCTAGAAGAAATTAAGAAGAAAGTAAAACTTCTAATAGGACTTTAAATTGAATAGATCCTTTTGTGGCCAGAAGAAAATTAGCTTTTCCAACATATTTTCCAAGTAGTGCCATGTATAAAACGTACATAAGGTTGTTGGAGATCTATTTTCTAGATTATCATAACATTCAGTATACATAGCAATGCTTTTCAGCAATTTATGTAATTTGTTATTCAAAACATCTTTCACTTTATTGCATATTGCATATTATATTTTACTATTTCACCGTTATATATCTTAATCTACACATATGCTGGGGTGTATAGTATTTTCCATCCTATTTAATCAAATTATTGTACTTTTATCTTTCAATGTTCTTGTTATGTTACAAACTAAAATGTTTTTAGTTGAAAGCTTTAACCATCTACTTTAGGCCTGTAGTTAATGGACAATTCTAACTTTATTAAAGGGTGTAGCCTACATTGAAAATCTGTATGCGATCTTTGGACTTTCACCATAATCATAATGTGACCCGACATGAAGAGAAATCGGAGTTGGGAGATAGGATTTAAACTGTACCATATACGCTACCCAGTCAATGTTAGCCAAGAAGTAAATATTTGAACTTGGTATGTGGTCCACATAATCATAATTGAAATGAATCCCCACTTCAAAGCCCTTCAGCGAGTGTAGCACCGCGCAAAGTCCCCGGGTGGCTCAGATTCCGTCTGCAAACGTCACTAGTGTCCTCACGATTGGCTGCCTCTGTCCGTAGCGGACACCATGGTCGGCGCTGCCTGTAACCAGAAACACTGTATAAATGAGCATGCTTAATCAAAACAGTTACTAGAAACAGTACAATAAAGAGACCATGAATACATCATCAAAGATTACAGAAACAAAAAAGTAAGATCACTTGGGAATTAAATCATTATGCAACAGTAAAAATTCCTTCAACGATTCACACGATTAATGATCAATATACAATGAATGATATCAATCATATAAATACAAAACTAAAGGAAATATTGTATTTGGAAAAAAAACTTACATCATCCTCCAATTGGTCCCCGGGTCGTCAGTTTGCAGGCACAAGCAGGTTAGGTAACAGAGCGGACGCCGCCGGTCGTCGAGCACCGAGACAGGGATGGGGCCTTCAGTAGCGTGCTTCCTTGCCACCGCTTTCACACTTGTCCACCTGTGACGGGGTGGCCCCTCAGTAAAACTCACCGGCAACGCACTCCTTATATAGTCCCGTACTGTGGCCTAGATCGCATCACATGAGGGGAGTGTACGCGCAGGCTATTGGCTCGGGCGATTGGGGATTTGGCGTAATACGCGCAATATTGAAAATACCGGGGCTACCGACCAGCCCGCCGTCGGTGGTTGATAATCAGATGTGACAGAAGTCCACGTAAAAAGTCAGTTTGTACTCGTCAAATGTTGCGATCAGTGTAGATTTTTTTTAGATTTAACAGCATTTATTAAGAATATTTACAAAATGCAGTAAAAGACCCTTTGTTACGGGTTACAATGAAATGAAATCAAGTAGTATAAATAATATAGTATAGTAGAGTAATAAAATAATATCTTTAATAGTGTTAATTACAGAGCACTTCCTAAAATATTGTTTCTTATTTCCCACGCCTCTTGAATAAACTTTATAAAACACATATTAAAAACATCACTTCTGTCACTTAAAAGGCATTCAGTAATATAAAAATCATTAAATATGTTAAACTCATTGTTATATTTAGAAATGTTCCTCCACAAATGCATACGGGCATCTTCATAAAACGGGTAATATAGTATAAGATGTTTTGCGGATTCAAATGCCCCACATTTGCAGCATCCATCACTACGATTTTGTGCTTTAGGTTCTCACCTATTGGTAAAATGCCACATCTTAATTTCAACTTTAGAAGCGTTGCACTGTAGTTGGTAAGTGAATTTAGAAGATAAGGTGCACATTCATATGATGGTTTATGGAGGAAATAATAACGAAGTGATGATGATGTTGATCTTATATGTTGTATACAGCTTTAATAAAACATCGTGTAGTGATGAACA
Organism: Streblospio benedicti; assembly: GCA_019095985.1. NCBI lineage: Eukaryota > Metazoa > Annelida > Polychaeta > Spionida > Spionidae > Streblospio > Streblospio benedicti. Next base: position 10,022,139 of record CM032665.1, read on the forward strand.
TACTCAAGTTTTATTCAATCAAAGACATCAATACGGAAAACACAATACTGTTGTTATTAATCTTTATTATTTTATTTATGGTGGTTTATAGTATTGATATAAATCCTGCTACCACGACGTTACATTTTACACCAGCTCATTAGCGCATGCACTTGTCGATTAATTGATCATTTATCACATACGTGCATTCGCAACACATTCATCGCACAATGCTTATCACTCACACAACCACTCACACACTGTTAAATAAAACAGAATAAAGGGAGATTTTCTGGACCTAAAATAAACATAGAAAGTTACCAGCCGTAGGGTTATATACACAAACTGCAGTACAAAAGCTACACACCAGACATACCCTCTTATGTCTGGCGTCCTATGTACCGGACGCTTTAGAATTCATATTACAAAATCAAATTAAATATTTATTAATGCTTAGATATCTTAAAAGGCTGCTTAACAGATATACAAAACAATTATCATCAAAACTTCCAAATTATTTCATGGTCGGGGCAGTAATGAGTTGATTTATCTGGTTGAAATAGACGTAGAAAACTTAAATTTGTACGTTGTAATGAAATACTGTGTGCGCCTGGTTGCGTGTACACATTGCGAATCATGAACGCAAGTGTAAAATGTAAATAGATGAGGTCATCGTGGGCTTATAATGGTCCTATTACCTAGGCCAGTGCAACTCCTTTATACCTACTTTTTACTCTGCGAGGATGCTACAATCCACGCGCACTGGAGACCCTAACATAACTTACAGATTTTGCTTAACACAGATTCCATGGGGATGAGCCTCCCCGCATGTACGAGAGATGAGCTTTCACATGGAAACTATCAAACATTAATAAACACAAGTATCCAACAATATCCATGTGTGCTTGAACTGAGACGGCAACGGCGGGTTCTCCTTCACGGAACTCGCACAGAGGGCGCCAGGGCATGAGCAGAGTCAGGGGACCAGCGACCACGTCTAACTCAGTGGAATTCGTACCATCTAGAAATCTGAAAATATGTAACACAAAACGTCTCTCTACACGGGATACACGGATTACTATAGGTATGAGGAGAGATTATGAATATTTTAGGCTTTATTTCTACTGGCAGATTCGGGTTTGTGGAAAAATGAGGGTGCAACGTGTGCGTTTCTGAAGTTTCGTATGCGGAAAAGCTGGAGGGATTGATGAAATCCTCATAAAAACACCCCTTTGACCCCTGAATCATGGATGACGTAACACTTTCATATCGGCTACGGAGAAGTAATTACACACATAAAAACAGTGACGTACACGGTCATTGTGACAGTTTTACGTCATAGACAATCACTTTTCTGGAGCCTTCATAAATGCCCATTTCTTAACATAAATTGCACGCGTGTGTTCAGAATCGTATTGTGGTTCTTATTTAATCATTCCCATATTTAGCACATTTAGTGTGTAAATGGCTGTGACATATGACGATGGGAGGATGGTGATGGAGGTGTATTTAATCAGTCACATACCTGTATGCTGACGAGAACTGGTTCGAGGGATGTGGGACAGGAGGAAGAATGGGGAAGGAAGAGCATTTAATGTGTTCCGGATATCATCTGTTTCAACCCGAGCAACGCCGGGTAATCCAGGCCTACCAAACACATTCTATGAATAGAGCTAATGAATAATGTATTAGTTTGGGGCTGTGCATGGGTAACATTGTACATATACAATTACCAGTTTTATGATGTCATGTGAAACACTTCTCTATAATCTAGAGGTTGTGGAATATAAACGAGTGGCATATTATTGCTAATAATAAGGCATCTATTGCATTTGATTGTTTTGATCTTTGATACATGTGTGATTAAGAAGTAACCATCCGAGCAACGCCGGGTTTGGGCAGGCCTGAATCAGCTTTGTACTATACGGGATTAAACACTTCTTGTAGTGTATCTCTTTCATCGACCATTTGATCTCAGAGGGCAGCTATTTTCACCATAGCTTCAATTATTTTTTTTTCATGAAATTTGACATCTAATGCTTTTTTTCTTAGATTACTGAAGCTCAATTATTTTTTAAAGCTGTTTAAAGCCATATTTGACAATTATTTATTTTTTTCTAGCCAAATGAAACCTTATTATTTTTTCACCAATTTTCAGCCTTGCGTTATTTTTTTCAATATTTTTGCTGCCCCCCCTGAGAATAAATGGTCGATGCCTAAAGCTATAACATAAGGGTACACTTGAAAAAGAGAAAACATAATACTCCATAATATTTAGTACTGTATTTAATTAAACAAAGTCAAAAGTCATCTATATGTATTAATCTAGGCCCCATTTTAACACCAATAGATCCCCGGAGACGCTTGCTGTCAAATAAGTGCCACAAGGTTATAATGTATTAATCTCCACCATAATTCGTTAGAAAATGTTCATAATTGCATAACATAATTGTCTAGTATCAATTCTAAATGGATTCTAGTTTCTGTATTGATTGCCCACGCCTTTTTAACACCAATGGACCGTCGGCGACCTTTACAAAGTGCCACAATGTTATCATCGATTACCTTCCATGTTCATTTGTAAGAAAATATGTATTCATTAACATTAAATTATGGCCTAGTTCGAGCTTTAAAAAATTATTTGTACTGATCAAGGACCCACTTTAGCACAAATGGACCCTGCAGACCCTTGCTGTTACAAAACGCCACAATGTCATCATGTATTCGTCTCCACCTAATTGTTAGAAAATATACACACAGTTAATACACGCATGTACAATTGTACAACAAACTATCAATTAGATAAAAACATATATTTAAAGAGCTTTGAATTATAACACCCAGCTGAAGATGTAATGTTACTAATCTCATGAAGTACTGTCTGAGAACATTTTGTTTAAACTTGATTTCGATCCTTTAATGTTGAAATTAACAATGGTACACAGCAGAAATCGATTGTACAACCTAAAACAAATATCAATCACATTGATAAATTAATAACAGTTGATAATGCTTATTACATCTAATACTTCCCATCTCATAACATGATGAAATTAATCATGAATACGCCAGCTTTACATTAACGTGTGTTACACCTTTTTGTTAACCTTTCATGTTACCCTTTTTTGCCGGAAATGAAATTGAAAATTTTTTCACAGAGATTCGAGGGGGGCTATTAATTTTTTCACAGAATTTTTGGAAAATCCTCCTACCCCACCGTGTCATAAATACTGAATCGTCCCTAACAATGCATGGAACGAGGCCTGGATTTTCATGATATAGGCTCACTCAAAGGGGAAAAGAACATCATATACCATTGGAAAGCTTACAATCTCAACTTTCCTTCCAACCATGTATGATGGCAATGCATAACAAGTAGCTTTTTATCACAAAAATGTGTTTGAAAAACACCACTTCAAATTCATTCGGGCGAATTCTGTGTCTTTCAACAGAGCATGATTTTTTTGAGTGTTTGGGACCACAAGTTGTGTTTCATGATATGCAATGTGTAATATTCCATTAAAAAGGATAGATTGTCCACTTTGTAGTGATGCGTATAGAATATTTCTAACTCTTGTTAATATAGGAAATTAGTTAATTATACAAATGTGTCTTACAGGCACTTGTCATTTCAAAAACAATTAAAAAATACTCTTTATCAATGGATCCCTTTCAACCACTCCAATTCTTAGCGAATGGTGACCTAAACCTCATTGAATAGAACTGAAACTTTATTTTCATTGTATAAGGACCACTGAAATAAGAAACTAGTTATCGCATACCATTGGACTGATTACAATCTGATTATAAGTAGGTGCTTTTGGAGAGCAATCGTACTTAACAAATAGTCTTTATTATGCTCTATAACTTCAATATTCAATATTGTTAAAGTTCCTTTGGACTGTTTCACAACCAGATCCAAATTATCTCACAGACACTCAAAATTAAGGGATATGGACTAAAATCAAACATTGTAATAGGTTTCATTTAAGGGTACTATGAAGTCTTTTTGGGAAAAATATTCTATTATCAGCTTTTTAATATTTATCATACTGTAAATGAAAAGCGCCTCCAGTGAGGGCAAACCAGTGTTTTCTTGTTCTTGTTCTTGATTTCTACGTCGCAGGAACAGTTACCACTGTTATCGAGGCGACGGGGGAGAGCGCATGAATTAATGACTCCGAGAGGTGAGGAGATGAGCAAACTCCTCAACAGTACCTGCGGTGACGGTACTTTCCACCAAATGGTTCCACTCTAAGGGAGTTTTTACAAAGAATGACCCCATGTGTTGTGGCGTTTTGCTTGGGGGGACTACATAACACTGGCTGTTCATACTGATAGACCTCTTGTTTGGTTCCGCGGTGACGTGCCCTTCATATCTTCTGGGTTGTCGGATAGAACGGCGGCCTTCACGTACAGGTGTTAGGAACTTTTTATACCTGGAAAAACACTGGAATGCCACTGTCTATATATTGACAAAAAATCAATATTCATATTTCAGCAGCTAACAGCACCAGGCTAGACTAATGCTGCTGCCTTATGATATTGATTTTTCCATGCCGGCTAAGCGCGTGTTCACACATACGCGATATCGCTTGAGCGATGGAGCGACGAGGCGACGAAACGACAGGCGATATTTTCGGTATATCATATTTGCATTGAGCCGTTCACACATACGCGACAGAGACGAGGCGATATCGCTTGAGCGATATTTTCGCTTCATGACCGATAAAATCGCCTCATCGCTAGGCGATTTCCCTGGAACACGATCGTTATTTCATGTAGTCTAGAATTTTTAATTGATCTTTTATATAATTATTGACGAGCACTGTTTAATTGATTTTATTTGACACTTAGTACACCACACAGTATTGGAATCGTTATTTTTTTGAAAATTTGTTTGAGAAAACCAAGAAATAAGACTCTGCCGTAATAATAAACCTGGTGCAATGGCATCATTTATCTCTAGTTCTGCTTGCAGAGCATGTATGTCTTGCTCAGCCATGTTTAGCGTCGACAGTACCTTCAATGATTCAGTATCCGCCAATATATAAACTATCTGAAAAAAATAATCAATTGAAGATTTTTCATACATTCAAGGAAAATCGCCAGTAAAAATCGCTTGCAAAATCGCGTGTGTGTGAACACCAAATCGCCCTTCGCCTCATCGCTACGTCGCTCAAGCGATATCGCGTATGTGTGAACGTACGCTAAAGCGTATTGAATACTAGTGAAATGGACCTAATAATGGGCCCAAATATGGACCGTTTGGGCCCTTGTGAAATAGAGTTCTTGTGGTCACCATTTCCAACCGACATGCCAAATTTGAGCATCCTAGCTCAAACGATGCGACCTCTAGAGGGGTAACGAACTGGACGGAAGGACGGACACATTTAATTGGGTACAAGCCAGTGTATGAAACACTGGAACTACATGAAAAGCGCCCCCCAGTGAGGGCAAACCAGTGTTTTATACCTGGAAAAACACTGGAATGCCACTGTCTCTATATTGGCATAAAATCAATATTCATATTTCAGCAGCTAACAGCACCAGGCTAGACTAATGTTGCTGCCTTATGATATTAATTTTTCCATGGTGGCTAAAGCGTATTGAATACTAGTAAAATGGACCTAATAATGGGTCCAAATATGGACCGTTTGGGCCCATGTGAATTAATGGTCTTGTGGTCACGATTCCCAAATGACATGCCAAATGTGAGCATGCTAGCTCAAACGATGCGACCTGTAGAGGGGTAACGAACCGGACAGACGGATGGAATGACGGACAGCAATTAATTGGGTACAAGCCAGTGTATAAAACACTGGAACTATGAAGGATGAAAAGCGCCCCCAGTGAGGGCAAACCAGTGTTTTATACCTGGAAAAACACTGGAATGCCACTGTCTATATATTGCCAAAAAATTCAATATTCATATTTCAGCAGCTAACAGCACCAGGCTAGACTAATGTTGCAGCCTTATGATATTGATTTTTCTATGCTGGCTAAAGCTTATTGAATACTAATAAAATGGACCTAATAATGGGCCCAACTGGGCCCAAATATGGACCGTTTGGGCCCATGTGAAATAGGGGTCTTGAGGTCACGATTTCCAACTGACATGCCAAATTTGAGCATCCTAGCTCAAACGGTGCGACCTGTAGAGGGGTAACGAACCGGATGGAATGACGGACGGACGCAATTAATTGGGTACAAGCCAGTGTATAAAACACTGGAACAACATGTTTTGAAATGAACCTTTTATCTTCAATAGTTTTCCCATTACAACCGATTTTGTGACGACCAACGCCGAGTGAAAACGATGACTCATTCTTTTGCAGGCTCATTCCAGTGTTTTATACACTGGACTTTGGGCCCATGAGGCTGTCCTCGGTGGTCCTAAGCTCACAGGCAGAGGGTAACGAACCGGATGGAAATGACGGACGGGACGCAATTAATAGTGGCTGCCAGTGTATAAAACACTGGAAACAACATTGCTTGAAATGAACCTTATCTTCTCAATGTTCATTGATACACTGGGGCCGATTTGTAGAGCCAAGCTCAACCGGGACCGCCCGGTTCGAGCTTACCCCTCTACAGGTCGCATCGCTTGAGGGGTATGCTCAAATTTGGCATGGACGGTTGAAATGGTACCACAAGAACCCTGGAATTAATTGTGGGCCCCATCCCTTGGGTTTATTTAGCCCATTATTAGGGGTCCATTTTACTAGTATTCAATATGCTTAGCACATGGAAAAATGGTGGGCACAACATTAGTCTAGTTTCAGCCTGGGGCCCAGCTGCCGAAATATGAATATTGATTTTGACAATATATAGACAGTGGCATTCTAGTGCTTTTCCAGGTATAAAAACACTGGTTTGCCCTCACCGGGGCTCCCAAAAAACGGCTTTTTTGGTAATAGATGAAAACTGACCCATAAATTGCAGGCTATATAGCGTTTTTATACACTGGCTTGTAAACAATGGCGTCCGTCCATCCGGTTTGTTACCCCCTTACAGGTCGCATCTTTTGAGCTAGGATGCTCAAATTTGGCATGTCGGTTGGAAATGGTGACCACAAGACTTATTTCACATGGGCCCAAACGGTCCATATTTGGGCCCATTATTAGTTCATTTTACTAGTGAATCACATTCTTATTACTATTTGAATGCACCATTAAAATCAATATTCTATAACCACAAACTCCAGACACATCGGCTCCAAAAAATGCATCCACTTCTTGGTAATAGATGATACTGCTATAAATCAATAATCAGAAAATATATAGACAGTGACATTCCAGTGTATTAAACACTGGTTTGCCCTCACCGGGGGCACTTTTCATAAGGTTATATGGGCTATAAATTCATATAGATGTATTCCAATAAATATTACCTGAAAATTAGTCACCCGACTTTGCTGCTGGGAGTTTAATTCCCAGAAAACTCCATGCACACATTGCAAGGAATTTTTAAAGGTGAAATTCTCATTTCTCTGAACCTACAAATTGTGGCCACCATGCTATATTTTTTTGTGTGAACATATTACCGGGTACGCAGTTGTCCATGAATAATCATTTAATCTGCCAATTTAATAGACTCGACCAGCCAGCCTCACTTTGACGGGGCCACGTGGAGCTCGCTGTACATTGGTCTGTGTTGCGCGAGACTACCAATTTAATGGTATCCATGTACTGCACATATTCTATTGTAAATTCTTTTTGTGTAAAAAATCCTAATTGCCCAGTGTAGGATACACGTAGATGTCAATAAATTAATATCTACAACTAAAAATGTCTGCACTTTGAAAGTTATTTACTAGTAATCATTTTCTAACTTTTCAACGCATGGCATGACTTTCATCAATAGCTAAAAATAACGAACAAGAACTGGATTTTCTCATTATTTTACTTTTTTTCTCCACATTATCACATGATTTTTAACTACCATCATAAAACAGCACATTAATCCCTGGATACAATCCACATTTGAAATTATACATTAAATGCATACTCTGACATTTTAATCAGCTTATGTTTTTGTAAGTGAAAGCAATATAAATCAGTTCCTCCGCGCCTTGAGTATTGAAAACATCTATTTACCCTTACAAAACCATATAAAATCTTATGAGAACCACGTTGCAAAAACTACAAGTATAATCTATTTACCAACTATAAGAAATTTATGCATATGAAAAAATAAAGAAATAAAATACAAATTATTGTGAACTGAAAAGCTAATATGTATAAATTTGGAAAAGCGACTGTGCACTTCATGATTCAGATTGAGCAAAATTATACAATTTCATATTACCCACTCACACAAAACATACCTAAAATGATAACAACTGTTTACATCAATAACCGACAATTTTGCACTGCAGTCAAACATCATTTACACCATTATTACATGATTAACAAAGTAAGAAATGTGATCAATTATATTTCCGAAAACATTTATCCATAAATAGAAAACGAAAAGAACTCAAGAACTCATTCGACATGCGTCTTTCTAATTGTAAAGCTTTAGAGATGCATTATCAAAACAACTGATAATGTATGAACACATCCATGTTCATAACACTGAAATCATAACAATAGCCTAGCATATAACACAACTTGTCATAATAACTTAACACTAACCAAAACTGTACAAAATATAATATGGACTTGTATTTACAGGAATGCATATATTATTGGCTAACCAAATTGAAATCACTACCAGTCATAACAAAGTCTTGTAAAAATTCACACATCTGATCAGGAGAATGTGCTACCACATACTTTAAGAACACTGTAATTTCCTAGTAATGAAGCAAATTCTACAAGGGTGGATTAGGTGGTGGCAGCACTGGAGGCAAGTCAGTAGGTGGAGGGGGAGGTTTCTGAGGCTGTCCACTAGGTAATGGTGGCATGTTGCCCAATGTGTTGGAATCACTGCCCATTTGAGCCTCCATGTTTTTTGACAAAAGAGCTATTGCTTTATCTACACTCATTTTAGCTTCTTGAAGAGCTTGAGGGTCAGGGTATTCCATAAGATTTTTTGTAGACATTGACTCACTTTTAGATATTTTGCTAGGGTTATTACCTTCATGAGATCGACTTGATGGACTACGGTTTCTCTTCCGGCTTTTTTCTCGATCCCTGTCTCTGTCCTTGTCTTTTTTGTACTTATGGTGACTTGAATTAGATATATATTGACCACTAAGGTCTTTATTGAAATGAATTTTTAAGCCAGATGATTCAGCAGTAGTACCAGGTAACTGCTTATGGTCATCTGTACTTATTACATTGGTTATGCGCTCCGAATCACTACCAGACCCAGGATTGGAACCGAACGTAATTTTTAATTTTTTGATTGGATATTGCGTAGGCTCTTCAAGCTTAGGCTCTTCTCTACTAGTATGATGTGAACGTCCACTATTAGGTGAATGAGATCTTTTATGATGCTTATGTTTTTTATGTTTTTTATCCCTGTGTCTATGTTCACGGTCTTTGTCTCGGTGCTTTTCCTTCTTTTCTTTACGAACATCTTTATCACTCATTGGTGAATTGCTCATAACAGTCTTATTAATAGTCACTTTCAGAGATCCTGAGCTTGGAGAATCTTTAACCTTTGGCTCGATTAATAGACCTGCAGCTTCAAGCTCTTTCTTTCTGAAATTTGGCACGGACTCGTTCAAATCTGTGGAGAGGTTGAACCGAGTTGAAGCAGAATCACCTGCAGCGTAATCTGATGGTGACATGGAAAGCTCACCTGGTTCTTTGATGTCATCTAGTAATTTCGGTCGAATTGGCTCAGCTTTCATCACCAGTTCATTAGGAAAAGATAAGCTTGTTTCCCTTTTAACATTAACATCTGGTTCCTGCTTGACATTTGCATCTTTGCGAACAGGAGGTCCATGTGCCTCATGCCTATGCCTTCCATTACTGTGCGAACTTTCAATCTTTATAGAGCTTGAAAATCTTTTTTCCTGTGAATGCTCATTTGGATGACCTTCCTTCTTAATATGTTCCAAAACTGAAAAGTTAACTTTCATTGTTTGTGCTTCATTTATTACATCAGTCTCTAATATAGAGTCCATTTTGGAACTTTCTTCCCGTTTTACACGCATCGACAATTCAGATGGATTCATACCAGGTTCCTTTTTAACAAGAGGTGTACCTTTGGGACTAATCTTAGTGCCATTGTCTTTAGAAGTATTGGTGTCACTATCAGAGCTATCAAATCTTTCTAGAATTATCTTTGGTGAACTTCCTCTCCTACTTTCCAACAAAGTGCGATCTTCAACAGATATTGATGGCAGACGATTACGTTGTTTTCTTTCAGAGGAAACTAACATTCCTCTTTCTACAGGTATTCTTTGTTCTTTTGGTGTAGTGGGTTCCTGACTGTCCTTGCTTTCTTGATTAGGAGACATTAAGTTAGATCTTGAGGGAGGAGAAGAAAGCATAGGTTTTGTAGGTGATGCAAGACCAGACTTGGTTTCTTTTGGAGTAGACATGACTAAAGCTTTCTCAAATGCAGTCATATCGGCAATAGGTTTTTGAACCGACTTAGGACCTGAGGGTTTTCGATGGGAAGAATGAGGATGTCTTTCTCTGTGAGTTTGAGGTAATGGACGGCGAATTTGTTCTGCTTCTTTGTCAAGCTTTTCACTTTTATCTGGAAAATGTTTAAAAGACCCTGCAACTACTTTTTCTTTTGAATCAGCAGCACCAACAGATAGGGAAAGCGCCTGACTCGCACCTTGCGTTTTCAAATTGCTAAGGATCTGACTTGGATCTTGCATTTTTGAAATTGAAGGTGGGTGCTTTTCTCTGGGATTGCTTGATTTAGGTATAATACTTGAGGATGATTTCAAAGAATTCATATCCTTTTTAGCAGGAGTAGGCAATGATGCATCTTTTGACATGTCCATGAGATCGATTTCTAAACTCTCTTTAATTGACTGATGATCCAAAAGAGGCTCAGGAGTGCTTGTATTAGATGTTTCTAATTGCATTTTATCAAATATATTCGATCGTTCCTTGGGTTCTTGAGTAGGGACAGGTGGTGGTGGAGGTGGTGGAGGTTGCTCTCCTTCCACGGTAGGTTTTTTAGCATCAGGTGCACTATGTGATTGAGATGGATGACGCTTATGTTGACTGGATTGACTGCTTGAAGGTCTACGATGGTGGCCATGAGGGGCATTTGGATCATGAGGCCGTCGAACAGGCGCACCATCAGGAAAGTCATGTTTAGTACCACCATGTTGAGGAAGACCATGATGATGATGCCTCTCTCTACCATCATCTACCTTTTTCTTTTGATGCCTCTGAAGATATTCCTTCGGAGTAATACTTGAAGTATTGACCAAGTTAGCTGGTTCTGTCTGCACCCTTCGCATGCCCTCAGAAGAAGGTGGTGGTGCTCCATGTTGCTTGGCATGATGCTCTTGGTTTGCTGATGATTGTGTAGCAGATGGTGCTGGCCGGTGCCTGTGCCTGTCAGGGGGCGGTGGTGGTGGTGGTGCTGACATGCCCATGGAAGGAGAGCCACCACCCATCTGGTCTTCTCGACCACCAGCCTGAAATATGAAAATTTTTGCACCTACGTTTGTCGAAATGGTTCTCAAATAATAGATTTTGTATTTGTATGAATCTAATCTAGAAACTTGCAACTTTTACAAGAAAAAGACTATCAACAATTATCAGCATGGATAGCAAAAAAAAGAAAAAAAATCAATACAAGCTCAGTAAACAATAATAAAGCTCACTTCAGGGAATATATCTCATTTCAAACACCTCTAGCTAATGTGGCCAGTGCTATAACAGGAGCACTAGCCAAATATTATTGGCACCAAAGGTTATCCACTAATGCGCTGACAGCAAGTTCAGAACTACACATTTTCAATCATAACTAAAAAATGGTAATGAATATCAAAATAAAATTATAGGAATGAAACGCTATTTTTTTGCCAGATCTACATTGCAAATTTGATTATTCTGATTGGTTTACATAATGGTGAACACTTACATAAAAATGGCATTTTTCTAGTGTCTGTGAGAGACAGAGTCAGACATTTTGAACAAGTCAAAATTGGGTAACAAGATTCAAACAGCAATGTTTATATTTTTGATTTGCATACACATACACATGGGTAGTCACATAATTGGTGATACTAAAATGTGTATGCAAATCAAAAATATAAACAAACTTGGCTGTTCCAATCTTGTTACCTAATCCCCAATTTTGACTTGTTAAAAATGTTGGACTCTGTCTCTCACAGACACTAGAAAAATGCCATTTTCATGTAAGTGTTCACTATTATGTAACTAAACCAATCAGAATAATCAAAATTGCGATATAGATCTGGCAAAAAAATAGCATTTCATTCTTATAATTTTTATTTTGATATTCATTACCATTTTTTAGTTATGATTGAAAATGTATAGTTCTGAACTTGCTGTCAGCACATTTAAGTGATACAGTATCGTATATGCAAACAAAGAAATTAGCCCTGAGACAAGTCGCGAAAATAAATTGTCGCGGAATGGCCCTATGGGCTCATACTCGAAATATTGTAGTAGCTAATATTAATAGGACCACAGTACATGTATTTCATTAAAAAAAACTTGATAGAAAAGGCAATCGCCAAAGTGGCAGGTGCAAATTGAAGCCCACTCGCCAAATGGATTAAGCACTAGGTTTTGGCTAGTGGCGAGTGAGATATATTCCCTGTCATTTGTATATGTAGCTTCAATTACTAAATGGTAGCCCCCACAAAAAAGCTTAGGAGTATTTACGATAATTGCAGTGTAAACCCATTGTCACATTAAGATTGGTAAAATGGTCAAATATCTAACACCTATAATTATGAGTGCTATGATTAACGGCAGCTGTAGGCCGCTTTCCCCCCCCATATAGATTGACTATGACTATAGCAGACATGTCCTTATGTAAACAGGATTCGGAATGTGGTAATCATACCTTCCAATTCAGAATTTTCCTCTTTAGTTTACTAGGGCATCTGTCAAGAATAGCCAAAAACTCCCCAGTAAGCTCTTCGAGAAGTTCTGATGTGACTTCCCTGTCAACATAGCTAAACCATTCTTTTCCCTCACTGGACCGTGGTATCTGCAATTCAATTTAAGAACAAATTACGCCTATAAATAAAATGTTTGATACTGAAATTTTTTAACAATAGAATTTCAAAGAGAAAAATACCTGGTAGTCTGACCACTTGCAAGCTAAGTGCATACAGACGCATGCCACCACCGTTGGTTTATATATCAAGCACATTTGAGTGAGATGAAGGCTGTAATAAAAATGATATAATAATAAATGTGTATTGAATATATATAGAGGAAAGCTGAAAAGTAAAAAAAAAAAATAAGTATTAACATATAACCACAGCATGACACATAAAGGAAACAATAAACATGACTGCGATGACATTCATCAATTAACAATTTATTCGCTTGATTTATTGGTTCCTTTATAATGCTCACTTAATAGGCTTAAATATACAGGTAGTAATCAATTGCTTTTGAGATAATTCTCCTTTACACAACTTATTTAACACTATACAGGTGACATTTTGTCAATACTGCACATGGAACATATACATGATGTTTTTCCTTGAAAGATGGAGGAAACCAGCATTCCAGCATCTATGTATTTTATGGCCACTGCAAAGGGTAAAATTAGATTACAACACACATAAGAAATTAAACAAAATATAGACAACATTAATTTTACATATTAGGAAAACTTGAATTATACCACATCCTATAACCTCATGTTAGTTAAAACATTACATCCAGATCGGGTTTAAAAACTGCAATGTAATTTATTTGGATAATGCATTATTGTGAAAGTTATTCTTAAAACATATTTTCCATTACCTACTCACAGAAGCAAAAAATAAGAGAATTTTTCGAAGTTGCAGGTCATAAGATTGTACCTACATAAGTGATCCACAGAAAAAAGTAAATACATAATCCACATACCCATAGTTGTATTATGTGGTATATCTGAACAAATGTTAAGAAATAATGCCTCCTTTGATACATTGGGAAATTTTGTGTCTCATTTGAGAAACAGTAAATTTTCTAAGCTATTGGGACTTAATAATCAGTAGCCTAAATTCCAAACCAAACATTGCAGCTTTTAACCGTTTAAACCATAAGTCGAGTTCCCCGACCTGTTGGTAGCCAGGAAATAGGACGTTTGTGCCAAGTCCTTGCTTGCTGTATGGATGAAGCAGACGCATCACAACATGGCAGCATCAGGTGGATCCAATGGCAGGGCCCAAATGGAACGATGAGGCAAAGCATTAGTTTTGAGAACCAAATCTTTGGATCCATGGAAAACTACTTAGTATGCTTTTTTCTCTCTCATCAATTATCAATAGAGATCTTTACACTAATAAACTTAAACAATTACTTTTTAAAATTTCTATATCAAAAGTATGAAAAAAAACATCAGGTGAAATGCAAAACACTAATATGATCATGTATAGAGTATTTAAGTGAGCTGAATAATTTCAATGCAAATTTCAGGTACAAATATAATGCCAAAAGGTAATAAATCACTCAAATAACAAAATACACACAATAAACCACCAAAACTTATAAATACCTACCATTATTTTTTGTATAAGTGCCATGCCCTAGTTTTGAATATGTCAATTATTATTCCATTCACTTATCCATTATTATATAAATAATCATTTAATAAAGAATTTTTCAAAAATGCAAATTTTACTGACCTTTGACTAGAGTACAAGTACGAACAACATGACCATGTGGGTGGTCAACAGTAATATCAAACCCTAATGTCTGCAATAAGACATTCTCATTTGATACCAGGTCATGTGCTTCAGCAAGATATTGCTAAAAAAAAGGGGGGAAAAATAAGTCACAATTTTAATACAGATTCATTTGGTGAACATTTATTGCTTACAAAACTACTTAGGTGGCCAATAGCAAATATTACATTCCAGCCAGTAATAAATCATTGAGTGTCCCGAACAGCATTTGCATCAAGGCCGTTTATAATATGCTGTCATCACATAAAACAATAATTTTCTGTGACTATTTCATTTAATTTTACAAATACAGTTCCTCATTTATATGTTGAAAAATTCTAGACAAAGCCACATTGATATTGATCTTCTCAAGGTGGTCTGGGCTGAGGGTTTGCATTTTGACAGCATATGATCTGTGGAGTTACACACAGACTTACAAATTTTACATGTACATTAAGATAAAACATTTGATGTCAAATTCTATTGGTTCATGTTTAATAGTAGTAATAAACGTATCTCAGTTTTATTCCTCTAAATAGCACTAATATCACCAAAATAATAAAATTTAAGAGTATAGATCTAAAAATGTTCAGCTTGGCTGGTCAGGAGTGACTACAGTAAATCTCCCCAACAACGGAGCAGTGTTCAAAGGAAAATGCCTATAACGGAAAGAAATGCTATGCATAAACTTATCTTCCTTGATATATAAGTAAACAATGGTGTAATCAACCAAATGCCCTTTACAACGAACTACGGAATCCATTTCGGGCGTGAAATAACGGAATTTTCTTATTTTAAACAAAAGATTTTCGTTGTTCTGTGACCCATTTATTCCCGCTATCGCATGTGATTTCATTTATGTCGTAACAAAGACGCAGTCTCAATCATCCACCCTTTGGTGGCGTGCATTCACCAATATGCAATAGTGGGTGATTGAACAAGGCTAACAAAAATGCATTGATTTTGCGCATGCGCTGTTGAACGGAAGCGCCATGTTGAAAAAAAAAAAAAAAAAAAAAAATTAGAGAAAATTTAACAGTAATTTTGAATTTATGGACAACACACTAAAGATTATGTTTATAATTAACTGCCAACGGAATAGCCATTTATTTTTCAGAGAACTGCTACTGACAAACTGACACTGCGTTCGTTTTAATAAGCAGAATTAAAAAATAATGTTCATTATTGAGCGATAATGGAAGGCGATAGTACACGGGAATATTTTGTTCAGATCACAAATCAGCGGAAACCGTCTACAAGGAAATTGGTCTGCAAAGTGGGTTCCGTTCTTGAGATTTACTGTACCGGTCTGATATGTAGGTCTGAGATAGACAGGTCCTAAGAACAAAAAAGCAAAAGCTGTTATTTTTACATAATACGAATCCTACATATAATATTAACTTGAAAAAATATTCTACCACATAAACACATTATAAAGGTAATTGGTTCAATGAGTTCGTTGAAATTGTGACTTTTCACTATTTACTCACTGAGAAACGCAAAAGGTATGTCTAATACTACAGTACATTTGTACGGAGTTATCTACAGAAAATGTGGAAGTCAATCAATGTCGACAAAATTTCAGGATATCAATTTATATGTACAGACCTGCCAACCTCTCTTGGTGAAATTTCAGTATCCCTGGGCCAAAATTTCAGTATCTTACGTTTAATATGTATTTCTAACTTATGTTGAAATAAGACTATTATAATTTTATAACACTGTTCTGTGATTAGTAAAGTCAATGGATTGTAAGAATGTACATAAAAGTGTAATTAACTTGGTTTCAACGTATTTGATTAAAAATAAATAAAAAGGTTTGGATGGAAACGTTCAAAATAAGGAAAAATCAATGACAAATGTTTTTTTTTTTGTTTTTTATCATTTTATTTTACCTATATCATCTATAGATGGTACACAGTTTTGTAAGTCATGAAATGATTCTTGTTGGACATTACAAAAAAAAAAAAAGGATCAAGCACCAAATTTTGCTGTAAATTGTTCACTGGATTGCAGAAAAATTTGCTGTAAATTGTTCACTGGATTGCAGAAAAATTTGCTGTAAATTGTTCACTGGATTGCAGAAAAATGCATTACATTTGCAAGTTTTTGGGATACCCCCCTAATATCTCTATCCCACCTCTCGCACCGCCTACTTTGCCGAGTCTATTGACACCCAAAATTATATTGTCAAACATGTAGATTTTGCACATGGGATGTGCAAAATGCGCATTACCTCGGAAAGTCTGGCATGTACAACAATATTAATGCGCCTTCTGTCTTGTGTGCACCACAAATCTTCACCATATCCATGTTTTATTTGATTTTTTGATGCTCCACAATGCAGGGTCAGGATTAGCGACTCGTCCACTCATATTGACTAGCAAAACCTAGTGGAGAACGAGTGCTAATTTTTTAGAAACTCGTCCTTTTGACGACGAGCAATTCTGAATAATTTGTCATACAGATATAGAGTTTGTACAAGGAGGATGAGTACATTTTTTGCAGGATGAGTAGATGTTTGAGGGTTACTCGTCCTGCTGACGAGTAACACTTCTACCTAATTCTGACCCTGCAATGACAATGTTGTATCCACCACTATGTTTGATACTTAAATCACCCGTCGGACGTGATGCACACTCTTCCGATGCAGTGATATCATTGTATTTTTTTAAATACTCGTCCCTGTATTTTTGAACCATTACGTTACTGGAGAACCCATAAATCCATTAATTTTCAATAATTCTATCAGTTTCTCTTTCATGCATGGTTGACAGGTCTTGTTGGTGCAGGTGCATTGTGCACATCACGACAACCAGCATCACGACAACCAGCAGAATCTGTTAAGTCTCATTAATCGAGGCTGTCTGCCGCATAAGTGATAACATGCACAAACTGGGCCTCACTGATAGAGACTAAAGCTGTTACAACATGTACAGTTGTAGTTTCAATCAAGTAAATTTTAGCGAGCCTGTGAAAAACTTGTTTACACAATGGCTGTGCCCATATACGAGCAAAACCATCGGTATTTTCAGAAAAAAAGTACAAATTATTAAAATATTTTGTTGTTTTCACTGAATTCCGGAATAAACATGATTCCCAAGGTTTAGAATCAGTCAACTTTCAGAAGACTTCCGAAATTTCGGAATAGTTGGCAGGCCTGTATGTAACACCAGGCATTAAATGTAGCATGCCGCTATGTAAGTATATAGTACTTCTCAATTAAGCTAAGCAACAAAATCGCCTTGAGGGAACAGCAAAACACGAGACACGCTTAAGTCGCAACCACCTAGCGACAAACGCTGTGTGCCGTGTCTTCAGCTAAGGTAGGCTTAGATGCACCTTTAACGTAAAACCATATTTTGTGGGACATAGTGCTTTATATGTCCAGGGTATAGCAAAACACTATTGTGATATCAAATGCAAGTATAATTTATTGCTCCAGATTTTATACGGCGAAAAACTGTATGCCTGTTTTTAGGGTCCTACTGCTTTTAGTGCATTGTAGATGAACTTATTTGCATTTCAACTTAATCCAAATGAAAACACAGCAGAAACTCGACTGAAGTTATTGTAACAAGATGGAAAATTTTAAATTTATTATAATAAAACTGACTTTGTACAATCATTGTTCCTGAATGCTCTCTGTTGACGATCGTTCCAGACCCTCCTAAAAACTTGGGACAAATTTAAAACAAAAATTGAATGAGTAACTCACTTCGCTTTTGACATCAAGTTGTCCTCCACCTTTCGTATTCAACAACATATGACACACTTTAATCACATGTTCCAATTTACGTGGCTGTTCTTCAACTTTAGCTGCCAGGAATAAACCTGCAGATGCTATGGCCTAAAAAGTAAAAATAAATTATCTAATGAAGGTACATTCGACTAAATTTAAACATCAAATAATATCATAACATAAAATTAGAGTCCAAAGAATGGAAACAATTAATATATTGTACATAATATTTTACAAATGCTTACTTACATTTCTGTGAAATTTTGTGAAGGAATGGAACATGTAAAATCTATGCATGTAGACAATTGCTGTATTTATACACAGTTGAGATCTTCCTGATGTTAAGGATTTAATAATGATTCAAGAATATTTCCATATTGCCGTCTTATGATTAGTTAACAAACAAAGTCACAACATATTGAAATCATGGTCTGTATGAACATTTAATAATGATAAAAAAAATTGTATTGTACTGACAAATTTGCTACATTCTGGCAGCTGCATTTTGGTCCCATTGAAAATTTTCAATTCTTCAGACCTGCCAATCTCTCGGTGAAATTTCAGATCTTCCCGTATAATATGTATTTTTAACTAATATTTAAACAAGATTAGGCAGTTAGTTTGAAATTTTCTCATAAATGGGGGTGGGCGTTTACATGGGAGGGCATTTGACCAGGATAGTACCTGGTTTATCCATTTTTACCAGCACCACAATAAATAGATAAAACATCAAGTTGCTTGATAAATGAAATAATATGCATTGTGGTGTTTTCACTTTCGCTTTTGAGTGTAGTGGGGAAAACCCATGACGTCATGAGAGCTGTATACACAAGGCGAACAAAAAATATTTACTAAATTAGTACACATCCTGCGTAATATTCTAAAAACGGCCATGATAAAAATGAATACATGGTTATACAAAGTAAAAAAAATAGATTCGTTAATATTACTTTATTTTTCAACACTTGATATTTTATTTTTTACTTTGAGGGAGCACTGAAGGATAATTGATTGAAAGAGGGGGCAGGGCAGTTCCACAGGGTTGGGCACTTGGATGGCCGTATATGGTATATACCGTATACACTCCCGTGTAACCACCCTCCCCCTCTTTTTCTTAAATGTCCTTAAGCGCCCCCCCCCCCAAAAAAAAAAAAATAAATAAATAAACCCAAACTTTTGTACACATATGAAGAAATAAAGATATTGTTTACTACTTCCTCGTGTTGTTTTAATTATCGCATCACCATGTAGTACATATTTCACCCACGACCGTTTTTAAAATCACGCAGTAATTTATTTAGACCCCTATAATTAGCATTTGCTTCCACTGCAGACATAATTTTAGTTCACTCTGTACACAATTTTTCATGACGTCATGGGTTTTCCCCACTTAGAAAACGAAAGGGACTTGTAAACAGGTTTGATAGATTTTTTTTTTTTTTCACCTCCCGTGTAACAGCCCTCCCGTGTAACCGCCCACCCCCCATTTTGAGAAAATTTCAATCTAACCACCCTGGGCGCTTGGATGGTCGTATACGGTACAATCTACAGATACGTGGGTTTTGCTCGGTCACTGTCACAGGCCAGCTGTAAGCTGAAATGTACACAGTATGATTTGTGCATGACATAAGAAACAACACACGTGAAAAGCGCCCCATTGCTGCAATGTTAAACATGACATCTGCCATTGAAAACCGATAGAACGTCCAGCTAAATTCATCCGAATATATAACTGCACATCACCTCAAATTTTACATAGATGACTTTTTACAGGCTATTAAAAAGTATGATACATGTCATGTGAAAGTCAATCTTAAATTCCTACACTTAAAACTGAGCCATTAATTATTGATACTAGTTATACGGAATTAATATTTATTGAGTAAGTATTAAATAATAGGCTATAGTTCACTTTGGTGGATCCGGTATTGATTCACTTTTAGGCTGTTTAGAATTAAACTCTGCTTTAAACGAGGGATGTTTGTTTTGATTGTTAACTTTTATTTCTGTACTCACAATTACGCACAGCAAATACATACTAATAAAGACTTAAATACGTGTTATTTACTGTAATCTTTAATGAAACACACTTGGACGCCATGTTGGAATTTTTACGATAGAGGCAGGACCTGTGAAAAAGTCTCCTCTATATTTTAGCAAGTCTTAACGTACTTGATGCTTTTTACATCACTTAAAAAGGTGGGTGTCATACATTAAGTACCGAGGAACATAAAGGACTACATTTAGCAACCCAAAAACAACGGTAACTGTGGTATTTCAATACATTTCAGGTACATTCGAACAATGACGCATTATATCACACGAGGTTGACTGACCCAGATTTGTTTGTTACGGATATTTGGCAAAGGATACACAGATAGGCGCTGTCCCATGTCCTGTATCAAATTTGCAGCCTGCTGTCTGTAGTTTAATTCTTTTTCGCTGTCTATTCCACATTTTCGACTGGGGGTATTGGCTATTTCTTCTCGAGTAAAAATCCATCTATGTTCCCCCGCCATTTAATTTTTTTTCAAGAGCAGTCATATGTTGCAATGCGCATGCGCAATAGGTCAATGTCGGGCACTTGCTGTTGATCCGCGAACGATTTGATAATATATTCTAAATTGGTGATTCATAAATATTTGTATTCTCATAATTATATTTATAAATCAAGACAACTTAGTGCGGAAAATAGTTAAGTTGGCTCGATTGATGAAAAATGTATTTTATTCACAAATTAACGTTACGTCTATCCCGGGCTGAATATTGTTATAGAAGAGTGTAAGAAGTGGAAGAGAGTGTGAGTTTTTAAAAAGTTATTTCACTTTTGTTGTATAGTAAATTGATAGCTTACCGGTACTTGATCATATCTGAAGAGTCTCTCTCTGTGTAGTAGACAACGGGTTTAGATTTCACCTTGGTTTGCGCTTATCCAGGCTGACAGCAGGGAGTTGGGGGCTATACACCCGCCCCCACCCACAGGACTCGGGAGCATTTAGACAGTGACTGACAGTCACTGAGTGATCTATGCTTGTTCGACTGATGTGGAGCCTAAACGATAATTGTTAAGTATATATGATGTTTTGGCTCCGCAGCAGTCAAACAAACATAGATCAGTATCTGTCTAAATTGCTCCTGAGTATGCGTACATATCAATTAGTTAAGGGCACATCCTTATTTACAAGTTTTACATTCACTAGATCTAAACAAATAGTTAATTCTTTTGTTTGTTATTATGGCCTGTTTTGATTTACCATCAAACGTGTTCGTTCCTTTGTCCTTGAATATATCCGTAATACCGTAACCCTACGAAGGATGTGCCCATAACTTGAGCACTTGCTCTACAGCTAGAATATCAACCGCACAATTCTGCTATAGCCTATACGCACAAATCGACTGTTCTTTTTACGTTCTTTTACACTAAACTATTCACTATCCACAACAACATTAATGTGAATACAAGTCTTTCATTCGGTTCAAATAATGAATATATGTGGTCCTTTTTAAGATTTTGATGTAATCATCTGATGTAATTGTCGTAATATTTGAAACAACTACTGAATTGTGTGTATAGGCGAATTGTGTGAATGGGTTTCTACATTGATAATAAATGAATATCAACATTTAATTTACAGAAGTATGGCAATGCAAAGACCTAGTTCCAGTCGTCCTTTGATCAATCATGGTTTAAGAAAGCCTAAAGCACCAGTTGAAGGACATTTCTGTAATTATTCTCACAGACCATGCATGCAAGACAGACTTGATAAATACGAATTTTGCATCAAACATATTCTAGAAGATAAAAATGCCCCTTACAAGCAGTGCAATTATATTTCCCAGAATACAGGAAAAAAGTGCCCAAATGCCACACATAAAGGAGAGAAGAGAATTGATGGGTGAATTTATTACTTTATGTACCATCTATTTATTTTTATACATTTTAAAATTTCATGTGTTACTTCTAAGACTACTGCAGAGTTTTTTTATGCAAATATTACATTGTAATTTGCTTGAAATATGTGTCTATTAATTTGTTTATAATGTTGAACTTCTATACATTCAAGTTTCTTTAATGCTAATGTAATTGTAGGTACTGTCCAGAGCATGCAATGAAGAGCTCCTTAATGAAACAAAGGGATATGAGAAAAAGAAAAGAGAAAGAAACTCCAGAAACTATTTTGGATGACCTTGATCATTTTGGCCCAAGAGAGGGAAATGGAAATAACGGACCTGATCTAAAGCGAATGAGGAGTATTGAGAGTATGGCAAGTAAAGCATTAGGTGTGTGATTTTGATTTGTTATGTATACTAATTCTTGTGACTGGAGTATGGGTCATGTATCAGTCTCTGAAGGATGGTTGTGTTCCCTAGTTATTTAAAATTGGACAGTTTAAAAGTAAAATCAATTTTCAATTTGAACATGATTGATTGCGAGTTGCAAATTGATGCCTTCTGCAAACTGGTAAGCTTTAGATTTTGTGGCTGAACCAGAGTAACCTGATAATAAACAGTTTAAATGTCTTTATAATTCAACAATGTTTGCGCCACGCTGCAATAACACATACAATAACATCATAATCCAACCCCAAAGAAAGCTGATAATTGCAAATTACATATAAATTGCAAATGGTATGGTGAAAAAAAGGTCAGAAACGAACTGCGAATTCACATTTTCCAGTGTCAATTTTGAGCTCTGTTTTATGTGCTATTTGTGCCTTCAGAATATGGCAGTTCAAGTGACTCTGATGAGGATCAGTTGTTGGTGGACCAAGCTTGGCGCGGCGATGGGGACAGTGATGCTGAGAGTGTTGATAGCGAACAGGAGGACCTGCTCAAGTATGTGTGATATCATTTATTGTGGTCTAAATATTTGAATTAAATACCAGGACTCATGTACATATATTCTGGGAGATTGGGATTTTTTAAAGTAAGGAAATATTTTTTGAAATTGAAATAGAATTAAATTCAGAGTTCTAATATTAATTGAGTTGTAAAATATACTAATATACCAGGGAATTCCTCTCATTTCACTGACCACCAGCCAGCCTCTAAAAGTTCTCAGTGCGTCCATCGAACAACCATTCCTGTAAATGACGTCACAGAATACGGAATCCTCGTACAGCAACAGTCTATATTGGCAGGCATCACTCCCTAAAAAGTCTCGATCGACCAGGTTCTCATATTGCATGCCACCACAGGGCCTCGATGATTGATACTACGTACATCTTTTTGACGTTTCAAACGCAGCGCCACACGTTCACATTCAGCTCAAATCAATAAGCTATACATGTAGCACATGTATGAGTATGTGTTCCTCGCGTGGCGGTGGCGAAGTTGCCATATTTTTGTGGGAAAACACTATTATGCATCTCTCATGTTTCATCTGATTATATCTTGCACACCGGATGACAAGGGAAGGGATTGGCAAACTGCCCATCAAAAGTTGATTTAGAATAACTCAGTTTTTTTTGTACAAACCAATAGAGATTTTTTCGAAACCACTTTGGTATATGCTGTCAAAGTTTGCATTTAAGAACAAAACGAAGTTTGAACACGTTTTGTTTCATAATTGTAATTAAAAATATATTAATTTGAAATATGGATAGTTCATTTTGTTCTTCTTGAGTATCTTTGATAAATCTTTACTACGATTAAAAGAACTACTGGGTAGTGATATACAATTTAAAATCAGCTGCTGGAGTTGTCAAATGGATGGACAATTACTCGAAATTGATAAAGACGGACTTGATGCTGTATGTATCTTTAAGCATTATGGTGAAAATAAGAAACTGGACCGTTGTCTCCATGCACAATGTAAATGTGGACAAATTCTGGTGAATATCACAAGAGCTACATCTACTTAAGATGATATTTCGAAGTCTACTGTCTGTGTACCACTGACTGGGAAATACTACTCTTGTTACGTCACATTCTTGGATTCAGGCAGTACACAAGAAAAATAATAGCATATCGCGCGTGGCGGTGAATTTTATTTATAATGCTGTTTAATTTTACAAAATCTCAAAATATGAATGTCGATTGTGTAGGTCAGAAATGATGAATTGTCTATAGTGAGACATGTACTAAATTGTACATAGAAATATTTTTTTCTAAAGAAAAATACCAAAAAGGCTTGATGCTATCTTTAAGTGTTTTACAACATTTTACAATTTGCTATGTTTTGTAAATGTTAATGCATGTACATGACTACATGTAGATGTATCTCATAGTTTTGACGGTTATACTCACCTGGTTATATTGAATTAAATACATTTGTTAATTTATAACAGCCTTTGCAATATCAAATTTGATTTTTTAAATATGAATAAAAATATGATTAATTCATGTGAATATGAGTTTCCTTTAATTTTGGATTGATTGTAGACATGCAAGTGTTTATACTGCCGAAGAAGTTGCACTGGTCACACGTGATAAATTGATCCGACTTCAGTCACTTTACATTGACCAGTTCAAAAGGCTTCAGCATCTCTTGAAAGAGAAGCGACGGAGACTACTTCATACTGTGCGCTCTGAAAGGGAAACGCTAGGTATAGTCGCATATGATATCCACACTAATCCAAATTTGAAATAAAAAAAGTCAAGAACAAAAATAGGATGAATTCTACATACAAATGATAAGATATTATTAGTGTTTGTTTTAATATTGCAGGGAAAATAGTGAACAAAATTTGAAGAATTTAAAATTTGATATACATGTTAATTTTTGTATTCTGTATGATTCTTTTCTAGGGTCCATTGCATATGCAAAAGAAGATCCAGAACAAAGAGAGAAATATGAGATACTTCAATCTATGAAAAGATACCATAGACGATATGGAAAGGTATTTCTAAGAAAACAGAAATGTAGAAAATCAACTTTATGTTATTTCTTTTGATATAAAACCAAACGGAAAGGCAGTGTGTAAATGAAACTTGGTATGGGTACATATATCCTTAAGTTTAAACCTGATGTAAATATATTTTATGTAGACTAATGTGTTGTGCTGAACTTAGACGACCTACCATCACGGAGTTCAATCTGGTATGTGCGATTGCATGATTCCCACATAATAATCCCAGACGCCATTTTCATTTCTCAAGGGGGCTGCATTATAACTATTCACGCTATAATTTTACATCAAAGCGCGAAGAATATACTTGAAAAAGTAAAAAATAATGTTTGAAAATATTCATCTCATGGGCGCTGCCATAATGAAAAACACCCACCGTTGCAACGAATAGCGCCCTCATTCATTTATAACATGGCTGAACACGCTGGTTTACTATATCAGCAGCTAATCAGGGACTTCGTAGTTGCGTGTTCATGGAATGAAGGCGCCAATCATGTTCCGCGTTTAATATTCAGAGTGTTTACAATATGGCATCGCGCATGCTGGTGGGAAAACACAGTAAAATTATTAAAAAATTGGATGTGTCCAAGAAACGCTCTGTAAACATTTTTATGTGTCCCTAGAAAAATATATGCGTCTCAGACGCGGGACGCAGGGTTAAGTAAAATGATCACTGAATTTATTATAATGTACCCAAAGACCAATTATCTTGATCAAGATATAAAATGTTATTGTAAAGAAATTTTTGGTGAGCAAAATATTTTTGAATAATATTAAGTGCTTATGCCATTGTTAAAATATGTAGTAAATTTTGTTAGTTGGAAATCAAATAAAAAAATCCCCCCCTATCCCTGAAAAATTCCCCCCTTTTTCAGAGAGAAGGGGGGGGGTGTTTCACCCCTATTTTAACAAAGCCAGATTGAACGCTGCAATCAAAATTATTTTACCGCCAAAGCTAGAAATTATTAAACAAAAAATCACCTTCCCTTTTAATAGCTTCATTTAACTGTTTAAACAGCTTTGGTCATCACAGACCTGCCAACTATTCCGAAATTTTGGAATTCTTCCGAAATTCGACAGTGATTCCGATCCTTCTGACGGAATTATGTTTATTCCGAAATTCAGTGGAAATAACCAAATATTTTAAAAACTTGTACTTTTTATCTTAAAATACTGATGTTTTTGCTCGCATATGGGTGCAGCCATTATCGAATGTACTCGATTGAACCACACATCATGTAAACACGCTTTTACCGGTGTGCAAAAATGCACTCCATTTAAATAACGTGTTGTAACAGCGTTTAGTCTCGATCAGCGAAGCCCAGTTTGTGCGTGTTGTCATTTATGCGGTAGACAGCAACGACAACACGAATGAGACTAACAGATTCTGCTTGTTGTGAAATGCACCTGCACCACAAGACCTATCAACGATATGTGAAAGTGAAACTAATAACAATTGTTGAAAATTAATTAATTTATGTGTTCTTCAGTAACGTAATGGTGCAAAAATACAGAGACGAGTATTCAAAGCAATACAATGATATCAATGCACCGAAGAAGAGTGTGCATCACGCTCTATATCGGATGATTTTAGTATCAAACATAGGTGCGGATACGACATCGTCATTGTGGAGATTCAGAAAGTGGGGGAGAGTGCGAGAGGGGGGTTTACCCCCATCCAGTGCTAGGGGTTTTGGGGGGTATCCCAACAAAAATTTGAAAACGTAATGCATTTTTCTACATACCAGTGTACAGTACAGGTCAGCTTATCCGATCCCCTCCGGACATGGATGAGATGTCCGTTTATTCGGGCGCCCGGATATCACAGTAGTAACCCATGACTATTCTGATAGACCATGACATGGGCGATAATACGCAACACATGAGTACTGAACAAGTATTAAACGTTTTTGGCATATTTCTGGACTTATAAGTGACAATTAAAATTACCTTCCGTTTATAATCAATATCAGTTGTACATTTATCAAGATTATCGCAATATTGAACACGTTTTGATCTCTAAAAACATTATTTTTTAAGTATCACAATCGTGCAAAACTCACCGACTTTGCCACAATAGCGACCATGTGTGTCTGAACATGCATGAATGCTAACTTTTTGAAGTTTTAACGTTTTAAAACTAATTAATATCTTGCTTTTTTTCATCGGATTTCGAAGTATAATACATGTATTTAACGAGTAAAAGGTCTAGATTACGAATATAATATTTATTTTACGATCAAAACAGTCCATGATCCGGAAATCAACCGGTAACATATCGGCCCAATTCAAACCTGTTTCTTGTTAAAGATCTAGATCTAGTGTAACAATCTAGTCTCTATCATCCCATAAAGAATCGGTAACGTAACTTAGATTATCAATAGAAACCAGGTGACGAGGCTAGCGCCTATTTGGTTGCCTATTCACGATTTGTTTCCTATTCAAGATTTTTTCGGTGAAATTATTTTATATGGTGTTCGAGTCCAGTCAGTTACTCTAAAAATGGGGCCAAGATTTCATGTCGGGATAAAGCGGATTCACGGATAATCCGGATCCGGATATTCGGACCTATACTGTATAATTTACAGCAAAATTGGATACTTGAAAGACTTAGAATAGATCCTTTTTTTTAAATGTTCAACAAGGATCATTTCATGACTTACAAAACTGTGTACTAGTTAATATAGGTAAAATAACATGATTCATTTTAAAAAAATATTACATTTGTGGGGATTTTTCTTTACTTTGAATGTTTTTACGAGAAAAAGTTGGAA
Source organism: Streblospio benedicti (assembly GCA_019095985.1). NCBI lineage: Eukaryota > Metazoa > Annelida > Polychaeta > Spionida > Spionidae > Streblospio > Streblospio benedicti. Next base: position 10,050,276 of record CM032665.1, read on the forward strand.
GACCATCCAAACCTTTGTAATTATTTTTCATCAAATATGTTGAAACCAAGTTATTTACACTTTTATGTACATTTTTTACTCTCCATTGGGTATTCTAAACACAGAACAGTGTTATAAAATAGTCTTATTTAAATATAAGTTATAAAGTTCTACATATTAAATGTAAGATACTGAAATGTTGGCCCTGGGATACTGAAATTTCACCGAGACAGGTTGGCAGGTCTGACATCAAAAGAGCCAAAGCTTAGATTATCACATGGGTGAAAATTGACATTTTTTATACTTTTAACCAATTATCGTATGAAGTTTAGCAGTTATTTTAGTATTGCAGTAATGTAGCGGCCACCTGCCTGACATAATGTAAACTTGCAAAATCTTATGTTTTGCGTTAACGCAAAACGTAACTACACCCCCAAAAATGGACCTGGTGACGCAAAATATAACCACTGCCGCAAAATATAACCAGAGCAAATGTACGTTATTTGTAACATACAGTAAAGAGTATTTTTGTTTACTAACCTACGACGGTATCATATATGTTCACACGAGTTATCCAATGTTTAGTGCTTATCATTTCGAGGTGGGTCATTGGTGTTCAGACCTCAACTATTGAGTGGTCTGGCGGGTTCATTTGTAATGGCGCACTTCTGGCTTTTTCTGGGTATTTTTGCTTAACTGTGGCTTCATCTGCTGTTTTTTGGAGGATATATGGTCGACAGATGAACGGTAAGTGCCACCACTACCATTACAATCTGAAGCAATGACACCATGAAACAGAAGCTGTTCCAAACGATTGTTCACAATGCTCCATGATTAATGCTGTCTTCCTGAAGGAAACGACACACTTCTGCCTGGTTCTAGCCCAAAATTTTTTATCACTTCTCGGGAAACGTTATTTTGATTCTTTTCATCCTGTGGGCTCCCGTTATGGATTATTGAGTTGTTGATTTGGATAATTTCCTTTTTTTAACTCTCGTGTGTGTGGGTGGGTGGGGGGACTAACTTGCTCATCTGTATGTTTTTCTGCTTAAAAGTGGCCATGCTGACGATTGTGTGCTATTTACGAATGATCCCATGAGCCTGCCTTCTCAGTAATCCCATCTGAAAGGTTCAGAACGTTATTCCAGACGATTCCATAAGTTCTGACCACATAATATGCACACGAACCACCACAAAAAGACTGGCAATATTTATTTCTCATTTCTGGCGTTTTGTGGAGCAAATGGAGCTATCAATGTCTACATGAAATGATTCCAGTGCACGATATTGTAATTTGAGCTAACGCCAAGTGTCCTAAAAAGTCCTATATACTCACACACTTAGGGTACACAATGCCACATGTTCCCCTCCCATTTCACGCCACCAGCTGCTATATCTTCTTTGCTATCTACCATAAAATCAGACAGCACACGGGGTCTTGATGTATAAAGAGACATATAAAGAGACATTACCATAACTAGAGACAAAATATGTACAGGGTAGAGATTCGTAGCATAACGCCTAGGAGGTGCCGCCTTCTAAGAAGTACTTATAATTTAGGTGGGTACAGTTCTTATATACTAAGCTCAATTAAGGCTACATATATTCCTGTGTTTCATCACATTGAAAACCACGAATGGGCACACCATGTTTGACTACAATACACCCTACGGTCAAACAACATCCCTGCATATGTAAAGACTTCACATTCTACAGATTTGTTGCCAATATTTTACTTATACACAACCCACACAAATGCAGCAGTAAACTTACATATTTATTTAGCAACGAACTTTGTGGGGGGGGGGCAGAGGGTAAAGAGGTTGCTTCAAAGTAAATTTATATATGTTTCTATTAGAAGGGATTTTCGAGATTTTTGTTTTTTGGTGGAAATCGTATTGAAGTACTTTACAGCTCCGAAAATTTGGCAGTTCTTTAATTTTACAACATTTAATCTTTATCATCACTAAGAAATAAATATAGTAATGTCATTGTTGTGATATATGTATTTTATTCTGCATTTGTTCGTGGCCAATTCTAACTTCATGGGAGAATTGAAGTCGATGTTGCAATACAATAAACGCTATAATTTCACTCGTAATAAAGCAACATACTGCGTTTTTACCGGAAATCAGAGTAACCCAGCAGGATAAAGTTCTTTCACATAAAAAAAATGAAAATATATTGTTACCTGCACCAGCTGGTTGCACTTAAAAGGTTCTATTATTCAAAGTATTGATGCTGATTCTTATTATCACACTTTGAGAGCATAATATTCTACATATTTTAAGAAATCTATCGAATACTCCCCAGATCAAGATTAGCAATAATGCTCTTTATTATCGCCCTCCCACTTGTCTGCAACAACGATGCACGCTTGACTAAGGCTGATTCTTTGAAAAGGCATAAATTATGATAATGAGCGTTATGCCACTACTCTTAATCGCACTGCTGTTATGGTCGAAGTTGACATATTTCTGTGTGTCATAAAGGCTAATGATTGATTACCAGCTACTACGACACTAGACTAGTACGACACGAAAATATGGAGCGATTACGACACGAAATGTAGGAGACTACGACACCAAATGTCAGGAGATTACAACACCATTTAATAATAATAATATATTGTGTAGTAGTATTTCATTTAGCATTTAGAATATCTATAACCATATGGGCTCGGATTACATATAGAGCCTATGAGAGGTACAATAAAATATACATTAACAAAGTATTTATTCACATTAAGTATAACAATTACGAATTATTAGAAATTGATTGATTCCAATATATGGCTTATGAAGTTGGCTTGTGATAAGTTATTACTGGGCCATGAAAAGTAGCGATTTCACGAACCAAATCCATAGTAGGTGAATATTCCCCAACAATAAGCTTGTCCCAAGCCTGAAATGTACGGTTTTGTTTTTTAAAGAGAGGTTGCCCTCTGTGCAACAGTATGTGTCGTACTCGCCAGCCGTTTGGTGTCGTAGAGGTATGATTTTTTGAGAGGGTACGACACGAAATCACGCTGGTTCCCACCGGCATAATACGTCATCATTTCTCGTGTAAACCCGTTTTAGTGACGAAATGCACCTCGCTATGGCGGATGTTACAAATTTTGTTAGGTATTTGTTACATTTTTCTTAAATTACATCGTTATTTAAACGTGTTAGTGTTTAATCGTGTCGGATAAATTTTATTCGCTCGATTAGGTGGCAATAGCATTCTTTTTACAAGCAGTTTTTTCTGCGATAATCGTGTTTTTTGCACATTTCATGTGTTGTGTCAAGTCAAGTCAATCTCTAATGAGATAATGGGCGCCGTGAGGCCGCGTATGCGGGATCCCGCGCAGGGCACCGCCGGGGTGGGTGCGGGAGGGGGGACACCCCCTCCTCCTGCGGGGGTTGAGGGGGGATCTCCCCCAAATTTTTTTGAAAATTTGATGCATTTTTTTGCAATCTAGACTAGAGCTACTATTTGGCATAGACAGATATCTACATAGTGTTTTGCTATATTCATTCAAATATTACTTATATATGCCATAAGATAATACTTATTATATATCTGGAATGTACATCATGTAATGGAATCATAATATTAATGAATGTGTGATATCTGCTCTGTATCCTTTTAATGCCACAATTAAATAGAAAATATTAGAATTCTGGTATGAAAAGTTTTAGCGCGTGCGATGAAATATTAGACCCACAAAAAAGTGGTGTATCCAAAACTTGACTGAAACCCCCCCTCGCTCGAAATGGAATATCGTTCCATTTTTGCGAAGGGTGACAAAATATACATCATCCCTTACTTATATTTTCGTAAGATAAATATTACTTATGAGTCATAAAAATTATATGATCTATGGTGAACGTAGACCAGTAGGATTATGGATTTATTTGTCTAGAAATTTGGTTATGGCTGATGAAGTTTCTTTCACCTTATGGAAAATGTCCTCTACATATAATTCTAAGAAATTGAGTCTTAATTAAGGGAACTGAGGGCGGGAATAAACGTTCGTTGCTAAATTTCGAGGGCGTGGAGGCCACTATCTAGTTTTTAAACCTGTTTCAGACGTTATGTACTCTAATCTACCGTCTTATATATGCGTATGTGCCGTGTAAACTTTAAAAACAGAGTAGTCGGTAATGTGGTGATTGAACTCACCACTTGGCGAGATTAGAATTGTGACTGGCTGTTCACCTTGGTTATAATTTGCGTCTGGTTATATTTTGCGTCACCAGCTCCATTTTCGATGCTGTGGTTATATTTTGCATTGGTTATATTTTTTATGGTCTAACAAATCTTTGCATATTAATATCGTAAGTGTTTGAACCTGAACTTTTTCATGATTTTTTTTTATATAGTTTTGTTTCTTTGCAGGAGGCATTACTTAACCGGCAGTCCAAAGAGAGAAGAGTACAGGTGTCAGAAGGTCTCAATTACAAACCACCATCATATCCTAAATGCATCCACACTGACGCAGGAATCAAATGTGGACAGCGATGTATGCCGCTCGCAAAGTTTTGTACAGAGCGTATCCTTAAAATAAACATAGCATAAAATTAAATGTTTAGTGGGTAACATAAAATCTTTTTCTACATTTGAAGTTTTAAGCTCACCGCTGGAATAAGTTTACTAAATTATTCTTGATCAACTTATTGTACAGGCATTTTTGTTAAAGGAATAGATTTGATAATTTATCCAAACTGTTAAAGAAATTCTATCATGATTAGAATTTCCTTAAACATGAAATAGACATATTAGAAGATGCACATCAAGTATTGTTTAAAATTTGTGGCTTTGGTGATGGTTCCTGCACAAGACCAGTGCCGTTTCTGTCAGATGACTTTAGGTGTCTTTTACCATAAAAAGCTGGACGAGTCTCAACACAGGCTGCCAGTCAAAAGACAGAGCTCCACGAAGAAAAAGTATGTGGTATTTGGAACATTTCTTTACACAATATAATATAATTCTATGTTATTAAAACTACACTTAACACAATTTATGATCTTAAAATCAAAATCTATGCACAATGTAGCATTTTAGTTTTATGTTATGCGTTACACGTCATGTAATCTTTCTAATAATGGTAGAGTATTTTTAATTTCTTATAGCAAAGAAAATATGTGTTTAGAGTAAGTTTTTTTGTCATCTTATTCGTTTTGAGTTAATTCTATAATCATTTTAGGAAGAAGACCAAGAACCAGTCGATGTGATGACTGTTGAGGTCCACACAGATGAAATACCAGCCCAGAATGAAAATACAGCACCAGGTCCGCCTCAGCCGGTTAGTACAAAGATAATGTTTGCTATGGATGTGTGTTATATCCTTTTTTCTGCTATAATGTTCTATTAAATATGCCGTGTTGCTTTTAACATTTTGAAGGTTTGAAGACTGTATCAAGAGTATTTTTTAGTCTATGAGTGAATAGTATTTGTTAAAAAAATTCTATACAATGATTTACCAAAGATATAGACTCATAAAAGTATTTATAATATTAGTTACTGATAATTAGTTGAGTTGATACCAATATTGATTTGGCACTTTCTCACTTGGCTTTTTATAGAGTTTTGGACCCCTATACTAATACTGTAATTGTAGCCGCCAAACGAGATTAGTTGATAGAAGCTAAAATATCAGGACACTCAGAAATCCAGGACAGTCTTGATATTGATTATATATTGGGCACCATTTTAGTTTGATGATCATCTGAATTCTATTATCAATATCCAATGCCATTTGAGCAGTGTCAAATTAATCTTCATGTAGAGGGAGTGGCCTGGTCCTGTCTACATTGAAATTTTGTGCACACAAAATAATTGGATAATTTATTTTTAGGTACCAGACGAGGCATCCAGCCACACGTGAAAGCACCTGATTGC
>CM032665.1:10056240-10072984 GCA_019095985.1 Streblospio benedicti
AAAATAACCCCCCAAAAAAAATCCCCGAGCAAAATATAACCATCCAAAAATTAACAGAGAAAATTTTATTTGTAAATATTAAAAATTTATTTTGTTTACTAACCTCAAGCCGGTGTCATATATGTTCACCATAGTTATCCAATATTTAGTACTTATCATTTTAGAGGTGGGTCATTGGTGTTCAGACCTCAACTATTGAGTGAGGCTGGCGGGTTCATTGTAATGGCGCGCCACAGCTTTCTGGGTATTTTTGCTTAACTGTGGCTTCATCTGCTGTTTTTTGGAGGATATATGGTCGACAGATGAACGGTAAGTGCCACCACTACCATTACAATCTGAAGCAATGACACCATGAAACAGAAGCTGTTCCAAACGATTGTTCACAATGCTCCATGATTAATCCTGTCTTCCTGAAAGAAACTTGACACACACTTCCTGCCTGGTTCTAGCCCAAAATTTTTTATCACTTCTCGGGAAACGTTATTTTGATTCTTTTCATCCTGTGGGCTCCAGTTATGGATTATTGAATTGTTGACTATCTGAAAGGTTCAGAACGTTATTCCAGACGATTCCATAAGTTCTGACCACATAATATGCCGCGAACCACCACAAAAAAGACTGGCAATATTTATTTCTCATTTCTGGCGTTTTGTGGAGCAAATGGAGCTATCAATGTCTACATGAAATGATTCCAGTGCGATATTGTAATTTGAGCTAACGCCAAGTGTCTAAAAAGTCCTATATACTCACACACTTGGGGGGTACACAATGCCACATGTTCCCCTCCCATTTCACGCCACCAGCTGCTATATCTTCTTTGCTATCTACCATAAAATCAGACAGCACACGGGGTCTTGATGTATAAAGAGACATATAAAGAGACATTACCATAACTAGAGACAAAATATGTACAGGGTAGAGATTCGTAGCATAACGCCTAGGAGGTGCCGCCTTCTAAGAAGTACTTATAATTTAGGTGGGTACAGTTCTTATATACTAAGCTCAATTAAGGCTACATATATTCCTGTGTTTCATCACATTGAAAACCACGAATGGGCACACCATGTTTGACTACAATACACCCTACGGTCAAATAACATCCCTGCATATGTAAAGACTTCATATTCTACAGATTTGTTGCCAATATTTTACTTATACACAACCCACACAAATGCAGCAGTAAACTTACATATTTTAAACCTGTTTCAGACGTTATGCACTCTAATCTACCGTCTTATGTATGCGTATGTGCCGTGTAAACTTTAAAACAGAGTAGTCGGTAATGTGGTGATTGAACTCACCACTTGACGAGATTAGAATTGTGACTGGCTGTTCACCTTGGTTATAATTTGCGTCTGGTTATATTTTGCGTCACCAGCTCCATTTTCGATGCTGTGGTTATATTTTGCGTTGGTTATATTTTGCGGTCTAACAAATCTTTGCATATTAATATCATAAGTGTTTGAACCTGAACTTTTTCATGATTTTTTTAATATAGTTTTGTTTCTTTGCAGGAGGCATTACTTAACCGGCAGTCCAAAGAGAGAAGAGTACAGGTGTCAGAAGGTCTCAATTACAAACCACCATCATATCCTAAATGCATCCACACTGACGCAGGAATCAAATGTGGACAGCGATGTATGCCGCTTCGCAGTTTTGTACAGAGCGTATCCTTAAAATAAACATAGCATAAAATTAAATGTTTAGTGGGTAACATAAAATCTTTTTCTACATTTGAAGTTTTAAGCTCACCGCTGGAATAAGTTTACTAAATTATTCTTGATCAACTTATTGTACAGGCATTTTTGTTAAAGGAATAGATTTGATAATTTATCCAAACTGTTAAAGAAATTCTATCATGATTAGAATTTCCTTAAACATGAAATAGACATATTAGAAGATGCACATCAAGTATTGTTTAAAATTTGTGGCTTTGGTGATGGTTCCTGCACAAGACCAGTGCCGTTTCTGTCAGATGACTTTAGGTGTCTTTACCATAAAAAGCTGGACGAGTCTCAACACAGGCTGCCAGTCAAAAGACAGAGCTCCGAAGAAAAAGTATGTGGTATTTGGAACATTTCTTTACACAATATAATATAATTCTATGTTATTAAAACTACACTAACACAATTTATGATCTTAAAATCAAAATCTATGCACAATGTAGCATTTTAGTTTTATGTTATGCGTACACGTCATGTAATCTTTCTAATAATGGTAGAGTATTTTTAATTTCTTATAGCAAAGAAAATATGTGTTTAGAGTAAGTTTTTTTGTCATCTTATTCGTTTCGAGTTAATTCTATAATCATTTTAGGAAGAAGACCAAGAACCAGTCGATGTGATGACTGTTGAGGTCCACACAGATGAAATACCAGCCCAGAATGAAAATACAGCACCAGGTCCGCCTCAGCCGGTTAGTACAAAGATAATGTTGCTATGGATGTGTGTTATATCCTATTTTTCTGCTATAATGTTCTATTAAATATGCCGTGTTGCTTTTAACATTTTGAAGGTTTGAAGACTGTATCAAGAGTATATTTAGTCTATGAGTGAATAGTATTTGTTAAAAAATTCAATACAATGATTTACCAAAGATATAGACTCATAAAAAGTATTTATAATATTAGTTACTGATAATTAGTTGAGTTGATACCAATATTGATTTGGCACTTTCTCACTTGGCTTTTTTATAGAGTTTTGGACCCCTATACTAATACTGTAATTGTAGCCGCCATACGAGATTAGTTGATAGAAGCTAAAATATCAGGACACTCAGAAATCAGGACAGTCTTGATAGCTATGATATTGATTATATATTGGGCACCATTTTAGTTTGGATGATCATTTGAATTCTATTATCAATATCCAATGCCATTTGAGCAGTGTCAAATTAATCTTCATGTAGAGGGAGTGGCCTGGTCCTGTCTACATTGCATAAAAATTTTGTGCACACAAAAATAATTGGATAATTTATTTTTAGGTACCAGACGAGGCATCCAGCCACACGTGAAAGCACCTGATTGCTTCATGGACCTGTGAAATCCTGCATGTGGACAGAGTGCATTATGTTTACTGTCAACTTTGAATTGGGTGCCCCGTAGCAAGAACCTCATGGTATCAAGAAAGGCAGGAAAGGGATGTCATGCTCAGACTAAATGGAGACTTGATTCTTTTTTGTTAATTTTGGTTAATTATCTCTAGTGAATCGTGTTTCTTGCAAGATGAAATAAAAGACCATAGTTATTCTTTATAACAATGACTTATAGTCATTGCAGGAATGTTTATGACGGCAAAGTAAGCAAGAACCTTCAGTCTAAATGAATATGTAACTCAACAAGCATTGAATAGTAGAAGAATATCAATATTTGATTATGATTTTGCAAAAGTTGGATGTATTAGGTGATACATATATGTAAATGAAAATATTGTACATGTTTTTAAATTACATGTTTGAAAAAAATAGACTTTTTAAGAAGTCAATTAAATATAACAACTGTAAATTGAAGTTAATTTATTTTACAAATTTACAAAAAATATAAAAACATTTACATGCTGCCATAATTGAATTGCATATTTTGATAATGAAATTAGTCGTGTTTGTACCAAACTACACTACAAGTGGCAAGCCATCGTTAATGATATTGTCACCCATCAGTAGTCACTACATGATAATTTTCTTAAAATCTGGCATTCACTTTAAACAGTGTAATAAAGTACATCTCAGATTCTGAATCCTAATTAATAATTGTATTTATTAACACTTTCACATCGCATAGATAATAGCAAAGAAGTTTTGTTAACACAAAATAGAAAATGCTTTGATGTGAAGAAAAAAAGATGTACATAATTTACCAAAACTTGTACATGTATGTAGATAACTGTTTAAAAGAAAAATAATTAATGCCCATCCCAATTGATTTTATGTTTAAAAATACAATTAGCACTCAAGTGAAATACAAACCAATATCATTTACGTAAATCATCCTAATTACAGTTTTGAATATTGGCAGTGGAGCTCTTCATTAGAACATAAGCTTTTACAACAGTACCAAGACCACAAAAAATAAATAAATAAAATATATTAATGTTAAACATAGCAAAATATCACAAATTGGTTAACTAACATCATATTTACTAGAAAAAGCCTGGATTGGTGTGTTCAATAATACATCGTTTACAATACTTTTTCACTGCTCTGTATCCTTCCACTGTCAAATGACATTCCTGTATGTTGAGCTGTGACATTTGAGGTGCATGGTATGCCAGTGTTGCAAGACCTTTGTCCGTAATGGCCTGACATCCTTTCAAACTAAGTTTGCGCAAGTATTGCAAACTTTGTCCTAACATATCCAGCCCATCATCTGTAATTTCACATTTACCGACATCCAGAGATTTCATCCTTGTACAGTATGTTGCAATCACTTCTGCAGAATCGTCTGATACTCCTTCCAGACCTCTCAGATTTAAATATTTCAGCTTATAACAGAATCTTGCAACCTGCATTACACCAGCATCAGTTATCCTATCACACTTTGCAACTGATAAATAACGCAAACTCGGTCCCAACTTTCCGATTTCTTTCATGCCAAAGTCACCTACACATCTACAATCACTGATACTGAGTTCTTTCAGCTGGGGACAATAGTTTGCTATATACTGAACTCCAATGTCTGATACATTTATGCATCTTCTGAGATATAGAAATTGCAGATTAGTACAGTATGAAGCAATAATTTGAAGTCCTGAATCTTCCAATTGAAAGCAGTCGGTCATATCCAAGTGCCGAATATAAACTTGCTTGCCATATGTCTGAGCTTGTAATGTTGCCTCTGGGGTTAAGCTTATGCAGGTGATATTTGGACAACCTGCAAAAAAATAAATGCTATACAGAATGATAAAATAAAACACTCACACACTTACAAAGCAGTCTCCCCGATGCAAAGATATCCTAAAAGTCTTTAATATCATACAAGTTAAAGTTTTCTAAAGCAGTAGACCTTGTGTATAAGTAACAAATTTTCATTATCAAAGGTTTCAAAGAAACATCTTAAAAGTGAGTGTACTGATATACTAATTTATGATACAGAATTCAAAAAGCTGGATTGTGCATTTTAATATAGCTTGAATTTAAGGTTTTCATTTTCACTATTCATATCTACCAAGTGAGCTCCAGTTCTAAAAAAAAGTGTCAATCCTGGACTTTAATCATGATATGAAATGTTATTTCTAAGCTGTGCACAAAATGCCAGCTCTTACAATTGGTGTCAGCAAAAATAAGATATCTTACTTGTCAGTTAACTCTCACTGCACATATTAATAATTATAGCGATAAATTATTGTTGGACGTTTTATAATCCTTGGAGACATACATATATATTTTTTGTAAAAGACACAATGGGCAAATTTAATTTAGTTTAATCTAATCAAAAGTTCATCTAATCTAATCACATTATTTTATATAGTCCAATCTGCTAAATATCTTAGAAGAATATTAATCCTAATCAAATATAGAAGCGTTTAACCTGTTCATTTTCATCAGGCAGCCACCTCTAGTGAATTAAATAACTACCAACACAAGTTTCCACAATCTTTCAACATTAATTTCTTAACTACTAAAATTATCAAAATTAATATCTTGTTCAAAAAGGACCGTATTTTTTAGCCATAATACATTGAAGTAAATTTAACTACTTTGTAATTGAACATAAAATGTTTAATTTCCCTCTATTTTGTATTGCTCCAAAATACTAATTTCCATTATGTTTTCCACGTTGAATTGATGTATGTAAAGAATCTTACCTGACACATTGATATGCTCCAAATTGACGCACTGGGACACAATCTCAAACATCCCAATGTTGCTGATATTGGTACTTCCTTGGATTTCCAGAAATCGAAGTTCTGGACATCTGTTTGCAATTGTCAGCAACCCTTTATCACTAAGATGGACACAACCATTGAATTTGATTTTTTCTACCATCACACATACTGTAGGAGTGTCAAAGCTTAATATTCTTGTCAGAGCTTTCAACGCTTTGTCTATTTTTATTGTTGGACTACTTATCCGAATGGTTGTCCACATTTTAGGAGCCCATGCTATGTCATACCATCGTCGACACACCCGGGAACATCGACATAGCAAATCACTTGAAAGGTTTGATAAAATGTTTGTCACTACATTGTCAGGAAGCACATCAAAATAGGACAGTGTTCTTGCTTTCTGACATGCATCCGAGTACACATACTCCGCACTTTCAGAAGAGTAGTCTGAATTGTAGTAATGGTCATGAGGAGCTATCACAGCAGAATGCGGACGTATTGTGGAATCTGGGGAAGAAAGTTGTCCACCAAATAGTCTTTGGTTTATCACATATCGTTGATCTGAGGTCAGATCATCCAAGTCAGTTTCCTGGTATGCTATGGGAAGTCTTGCAGGAGGAGGCGGATCAGAGCAATCAGAGTCTGAGCAAAACGACTCTTCATTGCGATATTTCTTGAAGGCAAATCTTCGAATTTGAGAAGCTTTTGTTGGAGGCACAGGTGGTTTTGCATGTCTTGCTCCTCCACGATTGCCCTTGATTTGGTGATTAGTGATGAGTCTTCCGTTTTTGGACGTGGAAAACGTTGGTGATGATTCTGATGTTCCACCACTAGTAGCTCCATTGTGGTCATCAGAGGCGATACCCGAGCTGGAGTCCAGGGCTGATTCCACCATGTAGCCAGTATCTAGAAAAATAGAAAAAAAAAAATTACATTTTGTTGATTTTTTTATCTTCTTAATGCCACAGACTTATGACAAAAGATTTTACAAAGTTTGTCCACACATGTTAATAGTTTGAACATATATTGCTTGAATTATAACATAGCAAAAAACCCAGCTAAAACGCAGATGAAAAATATCACTGTGATAGCACAAGAAAATTCCAATATAAGAAATTGAAATGGCCCAATTCCATGCATATGTTAAACATTTTACATTTTTCCTTTCAACTTCAAATTGTTGATGCAGCTGAAATATATATTATAATGACAATATTACATGTTTCTGTAGCATCCATTTATCACTTAAAATTGTGTGGCTGAAGTAACTTTTTTCATAACACCTTTAATTATTAGAAAGGTATATTCACTTTGACGAATAATTATTTTTGTTGATAACTACAGTCAAAAGCTAGCTTCGTCTAATATCAGAAACTTTGACCAAATATGTAAATTTGTTTTTTCAAATCTGTTGAAAATCACTGCGAATTCTATATATTCTACACTATCATTGGTTCTGTATATGAACATACAGGTACCTACAAACAACATCCAAAAGTAAACTGGTTCTCTTTGGTAATACCGGGTAATCAATGCTTAGAAAGAATTTATACATCCCATCTTCATTTGATAAATAGTAAATAAGTGATTAATTCGATGATCAACTACAATGTATATAGTTACATATTGAAATCTGTCATATTTAAATAAAAAAAAGCAAGCAACCTCTGTGATACAACAATATGATTGACATGATCAAAAACCAATAACTTGATCACTGATGAAAAGCACTTGAATAATTGAGAGATTTATGAGGATTGCATGCCCAGAAATCAAGGTTGAAGACAGTGCTTATTTCTGACAGCTCTTTGATTTCTGCATATTCATATCACTATCACTGCTTCATGCTTTAATTGCAGTGTTTACATCAAATCTAGAGATAATCTGTGCTTTATCATTCAGTTGTTATATCAGATACATGTATCTATTAAATAGCAAAGGCAAAAGTACCATAAACTAACCATCATTGTATCGCTACTGCATATTAACTTGATTGTAATCAAGATTTTGTATCTCTATCAGAAAAAAACTAGCACATAAAACTTACAGGATAAAAATAATATGCATGTAGAATATTTCTCAACAAGAAAATATTGTCAACGAGAAACTATTCTGTCAAATACCACGTTTTTATTCAATTGACAAAACTATGAGGTGTCAATATATGTGTAAAAAGATAAGTGAAATAATGTTAAACAGCACTGTAGGTTGCTCCATTCCATATTCTCAATATATCAATTACAGAACACTATTTTCTGGCAATTCCTATGTAAAATGTCGAATTTACACAGTGCATAGACAGTTGTTTAAAACGATCAAAAAAACAAGTTGGCAAACATGACAATTCTACTTGCAGTGTGTGAAGCCCATACCCATGCCTACATTTACATTTTAAGTCAATGAATTTAATGTATAATTATCTTTTCTACTTTAATTTAAGAAATCATACCCTACAGTTTCACACAGAAGCTTCACTCTAATTGTGGGTATAGAGATTAAAATTTAACTGGCTGCTTTTCTATAATGACAGTATATTCTATAGCAAAAATTGACTTCAATTACAAAATTAAAACAGCTATTAAAATGGTGAATGTTAAAGTGAACTGTTGGCATGTACAGAAAATAGCGTAGTGAAAAGAAATTCATTTAGTATCTGGAAGAAATCAAACATCATTTTCAAACAATTTATTTTAGTTTATTGTACTTTAATACTGTTCCATTAGAAATACAAAGATAAATGTAAAAATACAAATGTGATATCAGGTCCAAAGGCATAAGTTGATGCAGAGAAAATGTGCTCGTCAACATAAAATCATACTTTCATCAGTATTGTTTTTAACAATAGACACTGAGGATGAAATAAGACACCATTTTAACTTCACTTAGAGTCATGGTTTGATGGATCACCTTCAGTTTTATTCTAGATCACCTCTAATATCGAATAATAGCCCCATCAGTTTAACAAGTGACGCCCAACACACCTTTCCTTATTATCCACTCCATTTAGGTCTAGATTGACATTTATTCATGCTAACATTCACTCTCTCAATACGCATATGTCCCAATTACTAATAGCCACTTCCAAACATTCTTTAGCCAGCAAAAATAATTCAAAATCATGACTTGTGACCCAGTGAGTCAAATAATCACTTTGGGGAACAAACATTGTCAATTTTTATATCTTGTATATTTCTTTTTTTACAACTATTACTTTAACTATACCCGATATGTGTACATGTACATGTATCAAAGATACATGTACATGTATCATAAACCATCCAGGTACACAATAAATTTTTGTAGAAAATGTTAACTATGAAAACTTACGATATTTAGAAATAGATATGAACTGCACTGAATTTGAGTCTGAATTGAGGTCAATTGTTGGTGTTATAAAAAAAAAAAACAATTTTTGATGAGTATGAAATTCTAATTGAAAGGTCAACTTATCTTGATATATGAATACATGGTCAAGTTGATGATTCTTATCTTCCATTAACAACTACATGATCTAGGTAAGTTTATTTGGTGAAATAAACTTCAGATCACTTAGCTTAGCATGAAATTGACACCTTTGTGCTTTTATACCTGATAATTGAAAGATAAAAACTTCTGATATTTCACCAGTCATGTTTTATATACATATCTAAATTGTTATCATGAAACCATTGATGCTAATTCCAAATTTAAACTTATTTTCTATTTGCTAACCCCATTCTACTATTTAGACCTTGTTTTGAACATGTTACCGATTAGACTTTGAAAAGTCATGGATGTTCAAGACAAAGTCACAAGAAATATGCTAATTTTTGCCACACAACAATCTTTTCGGATTTGATTAGTTGTAATCACATTCAGACAAAGTTATGACTTGTCAGCTTTTTTATAGGGAAGGGAGGCAAGGTCCCAACATGGTCAAGACCAACAACATTAGGTTAAAACTAGTCCCAAACATGGTCAAGACATGGTCCTGACATGGTATCAACAAGGTTAGGACATGGGCCCAAAATGATCCAGAGAAAATTATTGATTTGTTTGGTCTTGGTTGAAATAGTCCTGACAGAAAAGGTAGAAGGGGTACATCTACTTTTTTTCTTTTCTGTCTGGCATCTAAAGCAACTTTTTGTCAAGACTGGGTTGGTACTTGCTACAGACTAACAAGACTAGAAAAGGATAAGTTCCAGACAAGGTGCTGAGACGGTTAGGACAAGCAGCATACATAGCAGGACTTAAACTTATCTCGGTGCGATTATGACTAGTGAAATGGGGGGGTTTCCATTAAAAATCTTCACTTTTGTCTTTTTACTTTAAAATGATATGGTACGTTCCATACAACTACACGTATATACTTCAAGCATTCATCAGATAATGTCTTCTGCTCATCATCTAAAAGAACAACGATAAAGCCTTTTGAGTAGATCTTTTATGTCCTTTGATAAACTATTTGTCTACTGAGGCTCATTATGTACATGTTTGTGTAATAAGAGACACAACACAATAGAATGTTTAGTTGATGGAGCAAGTATGTTGATCCAGAGCAAGCATGTTTGATTAAACTTTGACAGATTTCATTGATCATTAAAAAATGTTTACTGACATATTTGATCAGCATGTCACAGATATAAATATAGTTCTCATTTAGTATGTGTATAAATGTGTTTACGATTGGATTAATGAATTAAGGTTTTTGTTAAAGATACACATAATCCTTTGATGTCTGTCAATTTCTGACTGAAATTTATACGGTAACGAGTAAGTTAAGCTTCCTGAAAATTCATATTACATGAATAATCAGGGTATATAAACGGTTCACAAATATAGTGACTCAAATTCTGAACAAAATAACAATTTCATTGAGGTGAGTACGTTAAGCTGAGGCATTCAAAATGTAGACAAAATACAAACACTCATCATTTTTGGGGGTTACTCATATATGTGTAATAATTACAATATCTACAACTTAATATTTTTCACGCACTGTTATTCATAATTAAAAACTTCACCTAATGCAGTTTGGTGATATTATTGTCTCAAATATGATTTTGTACATTTTATTATCTTTTAAAAATAGTACCTCAAATTTTTGAAAAAAAATATTTTATGAAAACTATATCATATTTTCTACTAATGTTCCAGTTTACGCACAATTCTTTTGAGTGATTTACAATTATTTTCATGATTCCATGACTATGGTCCTCAGGGTTTTGTAAATGAAGTATTTGATAGACAAATATTTGGCCACTACTACTGTAAATGACTATTTAACTATATTCCAGTGCAAAATATTGCAAATTAACCTATTTAGCAATGAAATTCCTCAAAATCAAATTAAAATCAAAATTAGGAGATTGCATTGCTATAAGTAATTTGAGAATTCTCTCAAATCAAATATTTTTTTGTGTGTGTTCTATTTGATATAAACTCAAGCACCTGACAGAGCATGTTCCTGTCTGTGGTCTGTGGACACAGCTCAGGTTACAGTCCATACCTGACTATGCATACAGGTAGATGAATACAATGCAAAACACACTAATCTCTTGCACCTGCATTAGTTTACATTAAGATAAAATCTGTAGGGTGAATTCAGTTTCCACAATAACTCATATAACTATGTTGTATAACAAAAATTTATAAAAGAAAAAAAACGTGTAAAAATGGAAATTTGTGATTTAATGTCATCTTTCAACATGAAGTTACGATTCATACTAGATGATAGGACACATGCTTTTCTATTTTAGAAACTCTCTACATGTACATTTATGTGAGAGTATGTTCTGCTCAAATGCTGGCCTTCCGTGAATTTCAACCAGAAATCCTTCACACTGCATCCAATCACACGAAGAGCACCATTTTAATGTACTTATATGATAATACATGTATATACATGAAACCAGGAGCCCTTAAACTTCTGAAAGTGCCATAAAACAGAGATGAGTGCAGGATTCCATAAATTCTGTGCATTTTTGTAGCTTCTACCATACTAGTGCCAAGGCACAAAATAAAGTTGCAGATGCCTGGTCGTTGGTTTACCTTGATGTCATCATTAGGTATGCTATGCTTAGGGCAATGCATAACTTAAGAAGATAA
Source organism: Streblospio benedicti (assembly GCA_019095985.1). Taxonomy (NCBI): domain Eukaryota; kingdom Metazoa; phylum Annelida; class Polychaeta; order Spionida; family Spionidae; genus Streblospio; species Streblospio benedicti. The sequence goes on from CM032665.1 coordinate 10,068,150, forward strand.
AACCAACATTACATGGTAAGAAACAACAATTACTTTTTACGTGCATCAACTTTGCTGAAAACCTATTATTTGTTTCGCCAACAGAACCTGCGGGTGGTACAACTTTACTTATCTATTGTTAACAATGACGCACACAAAAATATTGCTCCAAGAAAAATAGTTATAGATGTTTCCTTGATATTATGTTACAGGATAATGTACAGAATTATGCAAATGTCATTTTTTCTTTACAAAAAATTGAAATATGTACAGAAGAACCACCTTCATTACAACGATCCAGGGGACCCACCGCAAGTGGTATCAATAGAGAGGTGGTCTATGCGTGTAGTTTTATGTTGAATTTGTCTCTTAATGAAGAGTTGGGACTGCAAAGAATGGTCTTATTACAGAGGTGGTCTTTATATGGAAGTTAGTTCTAAAGCTTGGTTAAAAAAATCTGTATTTGAAAGAGAATCATTAGATCTGAAATTAAGTAAAAGACATCATTATCTACAAATTTCATAACTGCATTACTATATGTGGTCAAATAAGGGAAAAGAAAGCTTGATGCACAGTTTCTGCGTCAATCATCTAAGAAATAAATGTGATTCAAAGTTACATCAATTTTCAATGTATTGGATGGCAGAGAATAATAAATTAGCAAACACCTTTAATGTCTTAAAGGATGTTCAACTGGACTGTTTACATGTTTTCTATGAAAATGAAATGTGACATTGAAGAAATTCTTTTTGGTTCAAAAATATGAAACCGACACTATGTTTCATCAGATGATGCAAACAGTAGGATGTCAAAAAACAGTTGGAGGTATCGTCATAAATTACTTAACATTTTTGGTCATATAGACACCGAAAAGAGATATCACCATTGTAATTTCAATGAATTAACAATGTGTCTCATGAACTGAATGCTTGACGCAGATAGTTTGCCATAACAATTTATTATTCTCTCTGTTGGTTTTGTATCAAAGTTATGGTTTCTTATTTCTAACGTCAGGTTTATATGCAGTTAATTAAAGTCTAAAACAAATTATTGGTTAAATTATCTGTAACATTAAAAGTAAAAATGTACAGTCGCAATAAATAACATAGACCATAAATTGTGAACGTGCAAACAATATGTAAACATGAATTCTCCCTTCACTGATATTTCAGTTTAATTCCTTATTTACCACACATATACATTTTAGGAAGACATTCATGTGTTAATATAAATATGACAAAAGGAAATGTTATCTAGCATCACATTACAAATGGCTATTAGGTAAGCTGTTAACTGATTGTGTTTTAAATGATACACTGAAGTCCATTTCTATGAAAAGGTATGAAATTTCACACCAACGATATCACACTAGAGACATGTCAGTGCAAATCTCACGTGATGTACTCTATATATGGATTATGCATTAGTTCACAAAACAAACAGAAAACCATCAAAACACCCTTTAATCTATACAAAACAATGAGTAAAACCAGGAATGCATGATCTTAAATCTTTGGAATTTAATAAGAAATATATAAAACATCACTTTTGATCTACATGTACATGTAAATAAATTTGAATATGTTTGGGAAAGGAACGCATATAGAGTTTTGCAAATCCTTGACAAAAGGGTACTTTACCTGGTACTTATATGAGAAGAAAGGACTATGCTGCCAAGTTTTCATCTGTTTGCTTGACTTTTACCAGATTTATTCCTTTTACATTGGTCATAATTAGGGTATCCTGTGGAGAAGTCAAATGGTCTAAACGATGTTGAATCAGAAGACAGAGCGGGAGCAATGGCTTCAGGTCTTCTTCTCCGTGGTTGTCACCTCTTTATGGGTTAAAACAGCATGCATTAAGGTCACCCGGCTTTGCAAATGTTTACTACATGGTGGGCAGAATGATGGATGACCGAAAAATATACGTTTACCGCTGTTTGTGTACATGAGAAAGGTAAGAAATAATGGTAAGATTGAAAGAATGAAGAATTTGGAATATTTCGCTGATATCAGTTTCCTTGAAGCCATAATTGTGCCTCTGAGATGATAGTTTAGACATTCAATCACTTGATATGGGTTAGAAATGTAAGGTGGTGGAAAGATATAAGTACCCATATTAATGGTATGAAATACTATCCACTACATACACTATGCACATGATATGGAATAAATTTTCATATATATATCATATTTTGAAAAGGCTAAAAGTTGCAAAAGCCTTCATCTTTCATTTAGAGAATAGATGTCTTTTTTCTACCAACACTCGTTTGATGCCTGTCATTAGTTTACATCCCCCATATGCATTCATACCTGTACATTAAACGCCTGCCCATCTTACATCTTATAATCATGACATGACATTTTGTTGCCAAACATCTTGTTATTTACCACACAACATATGTTTAAGGAGAGGGATAATTTTGTTTAACTTCAGAGTAAAAGTTGTTCTGGAGGGAGTAACCCCTATCATATTACCAATCATTGATGTTAAGAGCATATGTTCCAAGTACGCACTAAAAACATTTCAAGAACAATTATGTTCATATATAATGATATGACAAAAACCTGTTTTAATTTATTTATTAACTTTAATGAAACATAAGTAAATGATTAAAGTCGAAGAAAGTTCATTATCATTGCAAATGTTTAAAAGATGCAATATTTTATGAAATATTGAAATATCCATGGACAAATAGAGTCCATGATGAAAAAAATGCTCAAAAACAAAGATTCAGACTGTTTCAGTGCATCAAAGTGGTGTTTTTCTTAGGTGACAAATTAGTGATTCAGAGTTTTCATTCTATCATGTATGCATATTTGGTCATGGATTTTCCTTCTGTTTGTGTCTCAACAGTTTAGCAAACTATGATCAAACATTTTAAACGGCAATACAAATTTGAACATCAGCATTTTTTGCACGTCAGCCTCTCCCAGTTTTTGATTTAAGATTTTCACTGATTTCAAATGAATAATCTTTATTTGATTTTACTTTTTAATTGTACACTGTATAGATAATTTTACTTGTTAATATTCCAACTTTTGTATAATATTGCTCATAAATTGCACTAAAATATTCCCAACAGTTCATTATTCTGATATAGACACTGTTGGAAGATTTGCTAAGCAGTTAGCTAATTTTACATGATATTTATGTAATTGGCACCAGCCTATACACGAATGCCGTGTTCTGAAGAACTTGTAATATAATGCATTGGTCATGGTTTATGGATCGTATGTATTTTATATGAATTACAAAATGAAAAGGTTTGCCTATATAAAACATATCCATTTTAAGGAACGTACAGTAATCATAGCATACAAGATGACAATCTCTTCTAACATCTAATGTCTCTTGTGCGATATCAAGCACAATTTATTAATTTGTTCTATAACGTCCACCCCGCACTTTCCGCAATCGATGTTGGTGAACTTTCTGATGAATAGAAAGTGTTCATATCATATATGAAATTCAATTTGAAGATATTATCATTTCTAATCAAAATCATAATCAAGTTTGATGAAATGTGACTTATGAAAATTGTAACTGTTTAATATTCAGTGTTGGGCTACTCAATATGCATACTTGTCAAGCACCCCAAGGCTTAACACCCTGACTGAACTTCTACAAAATGGAGGAAATATTTTTTATCTGATTCCCAATATATTCAATAACAATATCCATTCTGCATCCCTTTTTGAAAGTACAGTAACATTATCATTGACACATATCATGTGACAGTCATTACTCTGCCATTTGTTAATATGAATGTTAATATTTCTTCAGTTACGTCAGTTCATTCACATTGTATTCAAGTGATTTTAATTGAATATCACCAATGTAGTTCAGTGTTATCTTAGGTCATCTTTTTTATTCAATAAACAAATACTTCAAATAAGAAACTAATTATTGATGGTTATTTGATATGGTTATATAATATTTGGATATCTAGATTCTTTTGCACCATTTCATATTATTTTAGACATTGGGTGGCAACGCACTATGTGGCAATTCACCTACATATTACATAACCTATAAGAAATGAAATGGCATTGACTTGTGTAAATCTATGTGAAGAACTGATTATGTGTTACATGTATTTTGGTAGACAAGACAATAACATATATGGTCTCACATACATTAGATTGGTGATAACAGAATAATTTAAAATTGTCATATAATTTAATACTTTTAAAGAAAGGAGACATTTTAGTTCAGATATAAATACCTGGAAGACCTGAGCACCCAGTTCTTTAGGTTCAGCCGACATTGAACCACTGTGCATTCTATGACATATATGATGATATATGAAACATCTGTGTTTCATCCATAAAATTCCAGTACAGATATAGTATAGAACTATGGATTTATTTCGATTGTTAGATGTGTTAGCATTTCAACATATTTCCACACCTCTATACTATTTAGATTGTCATTTTTCCAGTTATAGATTTTACTTTTTTAGGTGTTTTTTTATACTAAATATTGCATTCAACATATAATATACATGTACTCTTTCAATAGTAGGTTTCATGCATCAACATACTTCCAAAACTAGATAATTCGTCTCATTTATTTGTATTCTAATCTTCTAAGAAAAACGTTAAATCTTTTTATAAAACTCAAGAATGGTCTGAATCAAGGGTCTGTTTCACACAGGGAAAAGTCCATTCAAATTACATATATGTTGATATCATCAATTAAATAATATTATGAATTTACTTCCATCCTATTGATAAAATTGAAATACTTATAAGCTTTCAATACCCAGCTTGTAAGAATACAATTTTACGCTTCCAAAACTGGGAAACAATGCTTAAGAAAAGAAAATATTTTCATAATCAAAGTGAAAGTTA
>CM032665.1:10073084-10204747 GCA_019095985.1 Streblospio benedicti
TTCTTTGTTTTTTTAAAATAATTAAAATAAATTTCAACAAGTGCTGGGGTCATGCCGTGGCAATGTCGCCAACAGTGCATTAGAGCTGCAGCCGAACCCCGCTCACGGTGTTTTAAAGACACCGATGAAGCCCGGCGGTGGTGGCGAGATCAAAGGGAATAATCCCCACCGGAATGCACGGGCTTCGATGGCACCCTGCGACCTTTTAGGAGAAATAGCAGGAAAAGTGGCCGCGGCGTGGCTTTTTGGCACCGACGACTACCCGCGGTGCCCCATTTGTACCGGCGGCCCCAGTATAATGACTTTTACGCGCCGGTCCTTGCCATTGGCCTTAACGTGGTGTTGCGCCTCCCCGGGGACCAATGGTTAAACAAAAAATGATAGTAACAAATTAGTAATTAGTAACAAATTCTTGGTGACGCCGGCAAAAAGGTGGGTGCGGCATGTATGTGGGGGGGTAAGTAAGATAAAATGACAATGTATAAATTGCCGTCAATTATTAACTGGAATTACTCAAATATTTACATAATCACTTTGATAATTAAGTGAATAATGTACAAAAACATATGATAGGTAACTAAAACACCAAAACAATCATGAAATTTTAATACGTATGCATGAGTGCAGCATTTGTTAATGCCAATGTTGATTGTTTTACTGTCATTAGACGTAAAAGTGCTGCTTCTTTGCACAAGAGATTAGGTGAATCTAATATTTTAATACAGGCAGATTTAACTAGTGTTTTTAAAATATATGGTTCTATTATTACAAACGAATGGAATAACATTTTGTACAACTTTAGTAATAGGTGAACTAACTGTGATAATTGTCATTTTAATCCTAATATATTAATTTATATTATATTTTTGATTGTATCTAATTTATCCTATGTTTTTTAAGATATGGACAGTGTAACCACTTGTCTGATGTAAATAAACACATTAAAAAAATACACGTCACAATCATTTTGATTACATTTTCTACTACCTGTTTCCTGAGTTCCTCAATTCAATTAATGTATATTATATGGAAAAGGCAACATCGAGATATTGTGGGTGATGTTTAATGAGCTTTCGTTATTCACTCATGACAGTAGAAATATAAACATAATGATGGAAAGATATAAATAAGAATTGAACATTAGTGATAAATCAAAAGATTACATTTAATGATAGAAACTTGCTGGAAAAACAAAGCTATTTACAAATAGCTAGAAAATGTATTTACATTCAAAATGATTTACTGCTATACATTATTTGTAGTCTCTGTCAAAACTGTAATATAAACATTACCTTCAACCCACACATAGGGATAGAAATCATTATCTATTTACTAGAAAAAATTAAATTTTTCACATTGAAAAGTTTCACACAGTCATGTTGTCACAAATATTCCTTTTATTTTTTCAAAGCAATGTAGTGGTATTTTAATTGATAACTTAATCAATATATCTATGCCATTCCAAAAAAATTTGCGAACAGTCTTTACTCAAAACATTCAGTCAGTCATCTGAAATTTAACTACGCAAGTTACTACACTATGTAAGGCAAACCTCCTATTGGAGAATGCTTTGCGCTTGCTGATGTCAAGTTGACAAACCTTTGAAAGCGCGTCTAACAAACTGTGCTGACCTCTATTGGACTAATTTTCAGAGCAACCGTCTTGAATAGTGTCAGTTATGTTACATCTCACCGAATTTTAGGTCGTCACACCACTTTGTTCCTTATTAAAACGTTGCAAAAGGCACAGTAGTCTGGGGTGTTAAATGTTATGTTAGAGACAGGACTGTTAATTATCCAATCTATATTTCATAATTAAATCCTTCATACATGTATAGTTCTCAATGGTCAGAACTTCGTGGAAAGTGATATTTGTAATAAGACACAACGTATTATTTTCATATGGTATAGATGTACGCTCAATTTAACATGCTAGATTTTCATTCCAGACTAAATTACAACTAGTATCAAATGTGAAAAATAATGAATAAAACCATGATATCAATCTGATTGAGAAAGTAAAAAGAAGACTAAGGAATTTATTAATAGGATTGCTCATACACTTGAACAATTCATGAATATGTGTATATGAAATAAACTTTCTATTCAAAATATCTTGGAGTCGTATATATGCATGGATAAGAAATTCTTGCTTGAGATTTTCCCATATAAAACAAAGCTTGTATTGCTTATTTGTTTGGTAACATTAATCTCTTACAGATGACTGATAAAGATTGAACACGTGTAAGAGATTTTATTGTTTGCGATAGAAAAGAAATCTCACAATACACAACCTCTCAACAGGAACATAGACATCCATTCAGCATTGAAGTCATTGATACTTTAATTCTTATTGACATGTCAGAGTTGTTGTATTTTTCTACTACGATAAATGTTAGTGGATTCATAAATTAGATTTGTTCAAACATATTTTGATAAGTACCAAAAAAGCAAAACGTGAAATTTTCTTTCATTAATCCACCTATCAGACATACTTAATAGGCACCTTATATTAGAAAGTCACCACCTTATTTTGTCACTTAGGGCCCTCTTGGGTTAAGGGTCCTGTGATTGTGACAGCAATGTCAAGAAATTCATTAAAAGATGCACAGTGGAAGAAAACATAACCTTATATGGATATCATACTAATAAAGACAGCCTTCATAAAAATAAAACTGATATGATGAACAGATAAAAGGGCATGAGCGTTTAATTGGTGCCCTAATATTGATCCTAACAGTTCTAACTTTGGTTTCACTGTGTTCTAAATTTTTTGATGAATTTATGATGTAGAGAGAGTTGATGATGATCATGATAAACATAATTTAGTTGTGTGGAAATTGTAAATCAGGCTCATTCATGTCACTTATATAGTAAATATGCAAGAACTGGTTGCATGTTGTTTCATCCTGTCCAGGTCTGAAAACCAAATTTCTAGGAGGTTGCATTGTGTAGCTAATTCAAAAAGAAGGTTGCATTGTGTTTGACATAAACATTTAGGTTGCATTGTGTATGCTTAGGGCATAATTGCTATACTTGACTTTTTGAGTGTCAACTGTTGCGATTCTATGACACGCTCTAAAGACATATTATATCAAAACTCTTTTGTTTTCTAGATCTATCATAAAGTTATTCACTAATAATTTAGGAAGCATCCTTTGTTAAGGAATCAAACCCAGATCAATTTGTCAATGATCTCCAAACATTCACATTTGAGAGTGAATGGAGCGATTTATGCCTGCTCAGTTTTTGGTGCAATACACCTGCCATAGAGGTGGCATAAACATCTAATTAGTGTCAAGTTGTTTGCTAAGTTTCAAAACAACCGTGTGTAAAAGTTTGTGCAATTTTAGCTGCTAAGATTTAAAGTTTGTTCGATCTAGCCTAAAATTCACAATAATAACATGGTGACAGTTAACGACATATTTCAGGTTACTAAAACTTTGAAAATCACAATTCGTCTAAAATGTAACAAACATCAAACTAATGAAAGTCTTCAAAACAAAACACAAACAAGATTCTCATCTAAGTACTAAAACTCTCATCAATTCCAAGAAAAAGTAAATGTGACAATATTGTTTAAAACAAAACCAAACAGAAAACGCATCATGATGACATTTTACATTTATTGAATGCAACATAAGAAACAACCATTTTGTGTGAACACAAACCCGGGAACTCAAGCAACGACAAAATACATATACACGCAGATGCATCAAGTTAAACCTTCTCCCCATATATGCAATCTTATTATTTCAAATATCATTTACTCAAAGAAAAAAAAACTCTTTCATAGAAATTGAAGAATGGAACACAGAAGCCTATAGCATGATTTTGTGCTGCGAAAATTCACCTGTATTGCACACCTCTAAACATTAAATATGGATGACTTTGTAGCTATTTCCAACAGTGATTGATGAAAAAGCTGAATTACATTTACTTTGGAGAGCTGCAAGATTTATTGACAGAAATTTCTTTTTAGAAGTATTACTTGACCAAACATACTAATATAAAGCTCTTATATAATGTAAATGTAAGATCCAGTTGACTCATCAGTACAAAAATTGTATGAAGATTTACCAAATGATCTTTATTGAAGTTATTTTGTCGAAATCATACAGTGGCTCATCCAAGGGATGGTTGGGGGTTTAACCCTCTCTCCTAACTACTCCCTCGTTTAAAAAAAATATTTTAGTTTAGCGATGCAAGAAAAAATTACTTACCTTCATCTTCTTCGACAAGAAACTCTGATGTCACTGCTGAAAAAAAAGTAAAAATAAACACATTTTCTAAAACCCTATCATGTTGGTGGATTTATATATAAAATAACAATATGCAGTTCAACCCAAACAGCTATTTTAAATGACACACAAAGCATAATGAACTCACAAAATATCTGTAATCTTAGTACATGTGCTACCACCTACACAATAAACGCTTCTTACTATGAAGTTAATGTTCAACTAGTTATAACTACCATTTTAAGTGTTTGCATTTTGGCGCTGAGACTTTGAAGTAAGCCTGAGAGAGGTCAGTCCAAAGAGAAAATACCAGTTGCTGCAATTATCCAAGGTTATCTGTCATCTACATCCATCCCCAAAACATATTATATCATTGAGTTTACAAAAGATGGAAGATTGTAGGATGTTAATCTCCACTGGCCGTCAATTCGCAGTATTGTACGAGCTTAGAGATGAGATCACTTAATTATAGTGATATTGAAAGACACCATGAGCAATTTGTACCATATGCACAAGGCATGTTCAATGCTACCAGATTTAAACCGTCATTTTTTAATGCAAACGTTTCTGTATCAATAAAATAATTGAGCCTTTAACTAGATGCAGTAGGAAGCCTATAATTCATTGGGCAATACGAAGTGACCATTTTGATAAATAATTATATGTAGCATTCAAAATATTGATGCACATTAGTTATTGTCACATAATAATGTCAATGGTCAAATGGAAATTGATTCTCTCCAATGACCCTTCCTTTTATGGCATTGCGGTGGGCAGGCTTTATGACAAGTAATAAATTGATCTAATTACTAAAGGGGCAATTAATGATGGTTATCAGCTGATATGTTACATTGTGGAGTGCTAGTAGAAGTGTTAAACCAGGTTGAAGTCGGGTTAGCTGTCTGCTGTGACATAGAAGACCTTGTTTGGTGTAACTGAGAGCATTCAAATGTGCAAAAGAAAGTGTGAAAATGTACAGCTACTGCGATCGGTGATATGATACCTTATACTCACAATATTTAGTTCCTTAATTGAGTATAAATGCTTTATCCTACATGGTAAATGACCTAAAGTTTTAGTACTGTTCTATGAAGATTATTTCAAACACATTTCGTTGCAGATCATGACCCATTTAAGAGTCCCCAGGCAATTTGCATATATACAAATCTATGTTCAATTAGGTACCTTGAGATCTACACCTTTCACATAGGAAGAGACAGATATGTCCGTCTGTCATTGATGACTTGCAGGTGTACAACAGAATCTATGTGTCACATTTTAACCCTAAATCACAGCTAACATCTATTACTGAAAGCAAAACATTTATCACAAACCTAGTTAGGATATTCTTTATAAATGAACTCTACCACCCATCGCTTGACAAATTTCGCACTAAATTAAGTTCTAAATGGGAGAGGCTATCTGTCCACTCACCCTTTCCATTTTAATCACTTGTTAATTATTATATATTGCAAAAAGGTTATAGGTAGCAGATTCAAGGTCATACATGTATGGTCTGGGGTTCCCTTCCAGATTGCTTATGGACCATTACAAGTATGTCTAAGTCGCACCAGATTTGGTGTATTCTGCAACCCTTTATCATTTACCAGTATGCGTCTTCACCGTATACTGTTTCATGTTTAACCTCATATATACTTTTATGCATGTAAATACATAGAGCTGCCATTTGTGAAGTAGAGAATTATATCAAACCTAGTGGCGACAAACTATAAAAATCGCAAATTATGATAAATAGTCCCTATTCTGCTTGGTTGTCAATAAAGTTATTCTAACATCTGTGTTTACAGACAGCACTTGCATGTTTTTACCTCATCAAAGAAAACTTAAGCAGTCCTAGCCAACCTGTTCAATGGCTGTACATGATATTTTCAAGCACTGAATCGAACAAGTGCAATGTTTATGTTGAACACAATAGTGCCATCAGACATGACAAAAGGTCAAACTGAACCTGTTTTCCTATCATTGAGGTTTGACACGGCTAATGAGTTTAGTTGTGAAGCTGAAAAAGGCAATTTCAACGCACCCTCCTGATATATTTATACAGCACTCCAGAGTGAACGGGAAATGTCACATAAAGAAGCAGACAGTCAGGTTACTCAAATAATATGTTTTTAAGAGTGCATCTTAAGTTATCATTTGTCACCACAGTCAATAGATACTTGATCTTGACACCCAAGCAAGTCATTTTGCTATGACCTGTGATAAAAAGAAATAATGCCCCGCTGGTCATCCATATGCAGAAGGACATTTGATAAGTTGATTTTGGAACACACCTGGCCAATTAAGGTAAACTGCACAAAATCAGGCGACAGGGTGCAATAAAATCCAGCATAATGGCACCATTGCAAAAATTAGAGGGACAATATCAATACAAATGTTTTGAACAGATGTGAGGAGTTGTTTACTATCACATGCTTGCTAATACAGAAATCATAACTGGATAGTTCTTCTATGTGGCCATTAATTAATCAAGTGCTTAGGCAACTGAATGTGGTGTACACTGCATGATATGATGGCACCAACGCCGATAACTGAAGTTGTGCCATCATGTAGTTATAATTATCAGCTGAGTTATGAAGAATGTTACCATTACCCGTTATATATTTTCTGATATATGTGATATCCTTTTTAAGAAGTCATTTCTAACATATTATAAATATGAACCAGCTTGAACTGCTTATGGATGATACCAATATGTAAAACAATAAATCACAATGGTCCTTTTAAATACCTGTAAGTTTAACAATCAGATGATATATGGTAGTACATATTGTTTGACATTAGAGATGAATGAACAACTTGGGAGAATCTTCATAAAAAACTTATTTTTGATGAAAATAAATGTATTCACATGTGTTAACACCTTATTAATTTTCCTGAATAATTATGCTGTTTATTTCAAGAGAATCCATCAAAACCTATATGTAAATATCAAAACAAAAAAAACACACAAGAAAATGAATGAAGTATATGTAAAAAGGTAACCAGGTCAGGGGTACCAGTTCATTTTGTCCATGGTGGTTGATGTGAAAGAAGGTGGTCTTTATTATACTTACTAACCTAAAACTATCATTATGTTTGTACTAAAATGCCCCCCTACAAGAACGGTTTAACAACTAGGAAGAAAGCATCCCATTGTGCCTTGAGCTACATAACTGGTACATTCACAAGTGATATCATTTCTGAACAACTTTTCATTCATAAACTTTTAGTCACTTGATAAGTGGGCTTATTATTACTACTACACAGTGTATGTCATTAATTGCCCAAGTTTTTGTCCTGCGGTCTTTGAGGATAGGTCATCCATGTATTGGATACAAAAAATTTTACTAGTTTATATTTAAATGAACTACACCTTTCACCATCATTTTCCTAAGATTCTAAATTTGATTTAACAAGTTATCATAATTATATTATTTAGTGACTATATAATCTATGAAGTAATGAATTTGGAAACAGGAGGTATTGTTCAAAATAACCATATAAATCGTTCGTAGGTAATATGAAATTGTTCTTCTCTACATAATAATGGCCTGCTTGGGATGTCACATTTTTCCTTCCCAAAACAGGATGCTCAAATTTAACTGTGTATAAAGTTGTTCATATACACACCAGATGCAGATACTTTTAAACTGAATCAGCCTGGTAATGGAGTAGCACTAATTTGGAATTTCACTTGAGGTGTCAGGTAACACAGTCTGCAGCAGTGAATAGGCTCTAATATGACCAAATGATCATGTGTGGGTGTAATCTTATAATGACCATTTGCACTTGATTTTAATTCACATAATTCACAAAAATATGTGTTGCCTATGTTGGGTTAGTTTGCATTCTCAAATATCATATTGAAGAGCATCCATAGCGATATAATATTCACACACCAAGTCCAAAGACTTTCCTCCTCCATCTTAATATGTTTTTGACTGTGTTAAATTAAATCTGAATTTCCTCATGATTTATCACTGGTATCGATGGAGAGATCTATGCTATGACTTCTGCCACGAGATTAAGATGATGAATGAATATATTAACACAATTGCTTTCTAATTTCATACTTGAGGTTTCTTAGCACAATTAAGAAATATCGCCTACCGCCGTCTGGCTACAAAAAACACCTCGAGGAAGCACCTTATCTCATCTGCTCGTGAAATATGAATTTGAAATGAGAGAAAAATAGCATTAACTTTAAATAATGTGAACATTGCATGTCTCATCAAGGTTTTTCAATCCTAATATTGCTTTAGAAAATATGTATCTTGGGCTAGGAACCACACTGTAAGGTCAATTTGTTACATAAATAATCCTATGGATAACATTCTTTAACATAGTTATTTTTACAATGGGTGTAAGTGGAATTGAAAAGAAGCTGTTTTCTTACGATCTGTGTTCAACTGATTGAAAAATAGTATTAGAACTAGATTTTGTATGAACACGTTCATGAATTGATTGACATATTTGCATAAAATTTCTTTCCAAATTATGGCTTTAATATGTTTTATCAGCAGAGTGAGGGCAGAAATTTGACACGTAACATGAACTGCAATCAATCTAACAGGAATTTCAAATATTCCCATCTCTAGAAAATTAACACATCATTTCTAAGCAAATTGCAAAATCAAACATCTGTATTATCTCTATTGGGATTCTAGTTGATTATTTGTTTCTAGCAGATATGAAATTGGTAAAATCTTGTACTAATAACATCCATGATAGCTAGGGGTATTTACATTTTCAACAGTCTCCTTGTATTAGCATCCGTTTCCATCTAAATAATAGGAAGATACACCAAGTTTATAGAACAAATTCATAATGTAACAGCTACAGTTTATTTCTATGCAAAAAGTAGCATTTTTGTCAAACGTGACACTTCTTTTTTATCACCTAATGCAATTCATATTTGCTACACATTCACAGAATAAAAGACGATACCCAGCTCTGTACATATTCACCTTTGATTCAAAATTTCACACTAAAATCAAACACATATGCATACGAATGATAGGCATAACTTTACAAAGTGAAAAAATCCTATATTTAGAACAAAAAACTGAATTACTTTGCAAATTGCTATATAAAGAAAAATTGTATTGATTCATTGACAAAGACATGGTAGTGATCCATCTTGTTAGAAAAATGACAAAAAAATTACAATGGCATTCACAGCTTGGACCTATCACCCACCGCAGGAGCAGCTCTTCACTGATCATATTGCGGATGATAGGAGCTCTGATAGTGTTCAACATTAAGCTTTCACAGCATCATCTCCACAACATTGTTTGCAAGTGCATTGATGAACATGTTCAAATAACGCAAATTAGTGTGCGCCCCTTTGTGCGTGAGAGACTCACACCTGTGCAGCACACGGACAGAATGTACACACAGCTCAGGTGTCACGCTTCATACAAGAGATTATCATTTAAACAAAATTGAACCATTTGACTTGATGCAATAAGTATTCTATTTAATTTGTACTTAAAGGATCCAGAAGAATAATGATTTATTCTATGTATGATAGAAACCCGTCTATTTCTGTCCATCTCATGTATATTGATATTATTACTTATACAATCATTGAAATTTATTTTAAATTTAAAACTACGCATAACTCATTTGCATCAACAGGCTGAAAAAAAAATGTTAGAATAGATCTTTCCCATGTTAGCAGTTAAAAATTATCACTGTACATGTTTATTCTGAAAATGTTAAAGAAAATAAAACCAGCATTTGGCATTTGGTCAATTTATTGTTAATTCATAGTAATGCAATGAAATCAAATCCATTCTGTGTGTTTAATTTGTTTTTACTGACCAGGGGGTATTTTCATTGACACAAAATATTAAAAAAACATTAAGTACGTATGTGGGCGAAATGATACGGGGTTACTATGGGTATAAGTAGAAAGAGAAATGTGATGATATTTTTAGAGAAATTCAAATGCTAACTTTCTCCTGTTTGTCCGAACATAATTAGTTTCGTTATATTCAATCATGTTTATACCCTTAAGTTTTTAGTGAACAGAAATGATTAAAAAACCTACTGATGAAATTATCCTACATATTAAATACAATTGACAATTTTTCTAATTCATATTTGATTTTAAAATGGACATATGGCTGTGACTTCTAGTGACTCTTTAGCGTAACCTCTTCTTTCAGATATTCACTATTAAAATCTTACATTTCCGTCACTCATGCTAATATGTCCAAAGTAATTATTTACATGTTGACAGTCGACAAGAAGATTATATTTGTGGCAAGACACTAGAGACAAACACGCCATCCAAAATGGGCACAAGTCACGAACACCCTATTTTCTCTTCATTGTCCCTAAACCTGCCACTCTTTAGATAGATCTAACTGCTTTATGATTCTTTCTGCATAACTCATGTTCTGAACCACTTAAGCATACTTACATAAAACCAATATATAATTTACGTATATAATTTAAGTCTTTCCTGTTAGAGTGGCACGTAATTGTGCCTATTAAACACATATTATGCTTGGCAGAAAATGATTTTACTTTCATGTATGGTGATATTTTCAAAACTAAACTATCAGAATTGAGAATTGATATTGTGAACTGCATGTATTACGATAAAGTGGTACCGGTAAATTTGTGTCTAAGAGATTTTAGTGACAGGTCTGCACTCACGCCTTCAGTCATTTCTCATAAGGCGAATATCCTCAACTAATGGCTTCCTTAAAGTTGTAATAGAGGCAACTAACTGTCAATGCACATTCCATTATATGTGCTGAGAGAGCAATCAATCGTTCAAACATTGATACAAAATACCCATTGCACTCCTTTTGTATTTAACCAGCATTGTTCACAATTGTCTTTGGGGTCAAGACAAATAGTCCTAGACTTAACGAGTCACCAGACCAATTGATTACAAATAGCTTAACATATCATAGAAGCTATTTCTGTTCATTCAATGATGATGTATACATGGATATCATGATGTTATATAGGATAATCATTTCTCTTATAGAGGGATGCAGCATGATGACGGACACTAAGAAATATGATTCAAATCTTTGTCAGAACTTATCTGGACAACAAATAAATATCTGAATCAGACTTACATAATGAAAGAATATCAAATGTTCTGAATTTGTTTTTAAAATGTATATAAAGAATTAATTTGATCTGCCCGAATCTCGATATGGTTTTGCATTGTCTCTGAAGAGTCATCTTGAATATTTTATTTGAACACTGTCTTAAAAGTTACTTGCTTTATATTCAAAGTAATAAGATGCCCAAAGCAAGCATTGTGACATTGGAATTCTCAAGGTGATCTTTACTCTTGAGGTGGTTTATCTCTTCATCCTATGTTCTAAGCCCAATCACTGAGTGACACTAAACTCTAGGAGATGCCACTGGAACTAATCTCTACTATAAACATCACTGACTCCAAGTTTCCCTAAAAATGACCACAAGATTTAGCTGTCATCACATGAATAATGACTATGCTTGCTAGTTCTACTTTGGTGATAAGTTATTTCTTATGGAGACAAAAGATTTAAATCAATGTTAACATGGTGACATTTACATTAACCCTCTGACAACTTTTCCACGGTCGGGTGTCAATTTTGTTTCTCTTCATTGAGATAGTACTCATCATGTTGCTATAGTAAATTTAGATATTGTCATAGATTGTATTGGGGTAGACAGAAACTGAACATGTGCCAAAATTTACAGCTGATATCATAGGCATCTGGTCTGGTATTATCATTGACACAATGGACACGTGTTTCATTCATACTTTTATGGGTATCGAATAAAACACCAGCAGTCACAGGTAACTTGGTTTTAATTTCCCTCCAAGATCATCTATTGTAAGGTGAAGAAAAAGAATGCCATGAAATCTGTATGGTTCCCACCCTCTACGTTTCACAAATGACCACTGTCCAGCCCGTCATACAGTTGGGTGAGCAAATTAGCAGTTTGGCTATTGATAATTAGTGCTCATACCATGTGGGAGGAAATAAGAGGCACAGTGTGGAGTTTGCTGGCACACCTGTCATACAGGCATTATCATGTTTATTGTGCAATTGGCTGCATAGTGCACCACGGAAATTATACATTTGATACCCGTAAGTATGGGTCAGGTGATTGAAAGGTAATGAGGGAGACTTGTATGGAGGACTATTAAATGGTTGTAATAGTTAAAGTGTCTGTAAATAAAAGGGAACATAGCGAAGTCATCACTTCTAGCAGATACTATTAGAATATTTTCTCTTATACATCTTATCCAATCCAAATACTGAGCAATGTTTTTATTTCATGTCTTCGTGATCACAAGACACAGATTGTTAAAGATAATTGTAAATTAAGATGCTCAGTGGAAATTACGGTGTGCACTGGATAACTGACAATCATGCTCAACAGGTACATGTACATGTAACTAAATACACCTACACAAAAGCTATTTACCAATACATTCCTTCTGTGCATGCATATTACAATAAAACATGCAATACATTGAGTTCAGGATCAGCTTTCCATCCAATTTACGAAGTAGTGTGTTCAGCATGTTTCTTCATTTAGAAAAAGACATGCATTATGCAACTTAATATGAAAGCAGTGACAAATTAAACATCCGAGCCACACTTTGGCAATATCAGTTCATTATTTGTCGTGCGTGCATCAAAGACTGCAAAAAGTTAATTATTATAATGTAGCAGTATGACAAAGTCACACACTTTGGGCATTATGACTCCTCTCAAAGGCATAGTAAATGTGATGGGCAATGACATAATGAAGCTTTGTAAAGAAAAATGCTTTTTCCTAAAGCAAAATGGCTGAACAGTAATAAATTTTATACATTTACCAAGTGAATATTAAAAGAATCATCTCACATGTGTTACCCAACATTATGATGTAACACAATGGAGATAAATTAGGGTCTTTGTAAAACAAATTACGTTGAAGTTCATTGAATATGAGCCACGGAATATTACCACAGACATTAGTATTTTGAAGACAAAAGAATAGATCACACTTTTATTGAATTCAATTCATCTGTTAATACTCACAAATAAAACTTGTTATTTATAATGCGTAAAATCTTAAGTTTCTATTTGATTTTGCGAGACAGTATTCAGTCAATAAATTATATCAACTAAATCAACTGATGCATCCATTTTAGCTAACAAATTGATATTATGAAATATGGAGATATTGCCTTTGATGCATAAGAAAGTATCCCATTTAATAAGTATAAATGTATTGCAATGTAGCACCAAGAACATGCACAATAGATCTGCGCAGTTGCCAGTTGAAAGGGAAACGTTTCAGGGGAAACGTAGCACTTGTATTTGTGTATAAAATGCAAGTGTCTGTGCCACCAACATAATGTTGGTATTTACATATTAAATCAACTGAATATATATTTCCAGCTTATAATTGAAATAGGTTAAGAAATATATGGTCTGTTTATTTCATTTCTTAAAATTGGACATTCAACCACGGTAACTTCATGTACATTAAGTTAAACATGTTTTAATTTTTTATTGTGTAATTATTCTCAGCACCTATTTAACAACAAATAAATCTATCTAAATGTTATTGTATACAGCATAAATGTCAGGAGTTGTGCACTTGCTTAAAAAGCAAACTTCTATTTTCAAAGGCAATATGTCCATATTTCATAATGTCAATTTGTTTGCTAGAATGGAAAAGTCATAAAAATGGGATCCTATGGCTAGGTCAAGACACCATATAAATGCTGCAACTTCATGGTTATTATGTGACGAGATAGTGAATTATCTGTGAATCTTATGGATGATTCTATCCCCATCTGTATATATCAGTTTACATGCCATTACGATAAGCATGCTTTATGACAAAAATGTTACCGTAGATTTCTTTCAAGAAGACTATGTATGTCGGGCCTTGCATTGTAAGGGAAAAAATCCCATTCAATAATTATAAATGTATTGCATATATTATATGCATACATATAGCTCTTGAAATTTTCTTTCATACCCAAATGGAGTAATATTAGAGAAAACGCATGATTCTGCGTGTGTGCACATGTCAGAAGCATAAATAAAATCTGTAAAACATAGTTTTATCTGTAGATAGTGGAAGAAGATTTACAAAATAAATTCAGGCTGTATAAATTGGCATGAATCACAAAAATGACAATGCATTATAAATATCAATGAATCTTAGATTTAAAACTAAGATTTTATGATGAAATGCCAGAGTTGGATTAATAAGCAAATGCCTATACATGTACATGTACATGTATTTGATGATACAATTGGATGATATTTTTTATATATCCCCATGTAAACATCTTTATCGGACTAGTAAAATGTTGACACTTTCACGAATAATAAATTGTCATCTATATTATCAAATCGTGACAACTTGAAAGGAGAGCTTGCATTTTTCAAATGTTAGACAAAGTTTATCCATTCACTTATATTGCATTGCAAAAGCTCATGACATTTCTTAGCAACCTTGTTCAAGCTGGTTTCATTTTGGTAGAGCAGGTAATGATACTTTCTTGAAAGTGATACTTAGCTTTCAGCTGTTTAGCTTATAATATTATACTCTATTGCATCATTAGGTTTCTTGAATGACCACGAAGTCTATGTCAACTGTTTTACACACAAACAATTATGAGCGAGTCAGCCCAAAACAGCAGGCAGATTTAGGATTTTTGGGAGTGGTGTCTTACATCTACATCTAGGTGTGCATCACCTGGTTTGCATTGACACAGGTTAAGTTGGTCAGGGATATTTATGAAACTCTGGATGGGATGGAAGTGTCAACCTTTAGAATCTACCACTGGCCCTTTATACGGATAAATGTACCAATTACCCAAAATCCTTTAAAGCAGGCTCAAGAGCCACATGTAGAGTCTCTGTCAACTGTTACATTTCCATATCAATCAATTTTATAATTTTACAAATATTACAATAAGTGTACTGATAAGCAGTGTTCTTCACAAACTGCCTAATCTGATGGGAAAATATTTGTTATTATCTATACCGCTCAATGATACAATAATCACACTCCTATCTAGACACAGAATTTAAATATTGATATAGAAAGACAATAACACAACAAAATCTTTAAGAGTTTCATAAGCTCATTTCATACAAATACCATTGAAAACCAAATTGCAAAATGACATAAGCTGAAAATATCCAATTCAGATTCAGTGATCAGTACTGTTTGTCGCATGAAGAGATTTGAGTTCGTTCATTAGTTCCATTTTCCACCTGAGAGGAACATGATGGACATGAATGGAGCAAATAGTGTGTCTCTATTAATCAAAGTCTTGTTAAAATCATCGGCATGAATGATACAAAATATTCTGTTAAGGTAGCCCATCTATAAAAGGCAAATATTCATGAGTGCCACTACTCCTCTTCTATGAGTAGCCCAGAGATCCAGATGTATTTTGCCTTTAGATATATAATTGTTGTTTATGAATTATTTTAACTGTGATAGAATTGTTAAAAAGTATACAATAATATGGATTACAATAACATTATAATATTAAAGTATGTAAAAAAGTTAGAAAATACTCATATTAGCCAATTATATCTATATTTGCTTATTGTTTATATACATGTATGTAGCGAAGATTTTTTTTTCACTTTCAACAATCAAAAATTACTATTCACATAACAGTTTTTAGTCATGATGGAAAATGGTGGCAGACAGATAATAAAAAATTCATAGGTCTCAATATTGACATTAAGTTCAGGGTAACTTAAAACTTATCTGCTACTTTATTTTAAAGCACTGGTAAACTTGGTATAGAACATATATAAACAAAAACTTTTCATGGGTATTAACAAAATTTCACCTTCAGCAATGGATTCAAGGCATATAAAAAGATGAAATATCATTTATCAAGTCCTAGGGAAATCAATATACCTATATATTGTTTATGTTCAACTTTATCTTTATAATTGAGTCTTTTGTATAGACAAAAACTGCTTAAGGTCAATCACTATAAACACAAATTCTGTTTATTTATTCGCTATTGCTAAGAGATTCAATTGAAGACTCTATGGTTAGTGATGAATGATCATATGTTGACTAACGTGATTGAGTCCATTTGTTATATATGCAATGATGTAAACTGTATATGAAAATAGTGATGAATTGGCCATCATACGAGCGAATGTTAATTGACCCAGTGTTCACTGTTTCTCATTAGCTGACACATTCTACTTTCATAGAAACTTGCCATTTTCAATGCTACTGATTTTGGTGCTCCCCAACAGCAACACCTGATTCTCACACTCAAAGTGCATTGCGGTTAATGACAATACTACTTGAAACTTCCAACCTAAATTGGCCCTCTGAATATAGAAAACACACACATCTGTCATGAGTCTGAGACTCCACCCATTATATCATGGATCCAACATCAATCCTTTGGTCATCATCCCAGAATAGTGAAAGTATAAAAATTATACATACCCTTGACATGAATGGACTTTTGACTCTCGGATGCTGTTGAATATGACCTGACAGAGTCCAATGACCGGGATCTTTCAGACCCTGTTCTTTCCTGGTCATGTGATCTGTCATGTAGCCCCTCCATGGTCATGTAGTCGTGATTATTGCTGACATCAGTGCTCATGCTTCCGATGTCAGAAGTCTCTGATGTTGTTGAAGCTGCTGCCGAACCTTTTGTCATTTTTTCATCTGAAACATGAATGATAGAGGTCAATAAATACAAATTTTCATATCTAACAATTCGTATTGTATATGTCTTCAGGAACAATATTCGTAAAAGAGTTAGCCCTGAAAAATATAGCGAGCCATTTTTTTAACATATAATAAATTATGTTCATATCAAAATACTGTAATGTTCATGTATATATATTTATGTGCTGAATATTTTCATTTTAACAAAAATATCTGTAGCTGTCATATCTTTTTAACTTTAATATCATGTTCACACAGTATATGAATAGGAACTACTTGATGATTGAAATAATCAAGCATGATATTGTTATGCATTAAATTCACTGCTAGATCAGGTAAAAACTCATTCACAATACAAGAAAAAATGAAAGATAACAAATACGAAATTTCTACATTATTTTGAGGACTGATTCAAGGTCTCTATATGGAGTGGAACACAAGGCACTTGTGCTTAGCCAGTGTCGTTCTTCAGTTCACTTGTTTATCACCTTGTTGGCCACAATAAATAGAATAATGGAAAAGTATGGAAATAATTGATGCTAAGAGACATCAGTGTTGTGTTTGTTCACTTCAACAGATTAGTGTGTGTTATATTGGCACATTTCAAGCTATGAACCATTCACCAGCCTCCAGGACGTTTATGCAATAGAAGGGGAATGTGAAGAAATTTTGTATTAAAATAACAGGTTATGTGTGCAAAACAAAGAGAGTATGGAACTATACAGAATGAATGCACTATGTATTTTCAATATAAACAGTGGCAACAACAGCTGATGGATTGAAGTTCTCCGCTACTTGTGAGAACTACAACCACTTCAGTCAGATACCCTAGACTGTGTTGTGAATGAAGCGAGCATGAAAATATGGTGGTTATGGCGCTACCATTTCTACTTCACATCGTTTACAAGTGTCTCAATATGGACTGTTTCATGAGTAAACATGATGGGCCACATTTACACCTCTTCAGAAATCAGTGGCGCAAGATCACATGCTCTTTAGAAAACTTCACAGGCGCATATAATGCATATATTATATGGTTTGTATAAAAATAAGAAACTGTTGCAGTTCATCAATAACAGATTTGACACTTTATTTGTTCAAATCAGAAAGGGTTTTCCAAAGAACAATATTTCACACAATTATAGCATCTGGATGGGAAAAGCTTCATTGTCTTGAGTTTTGCAATTTCAAGTCTGTTCCAATTTTTGTTATGCAACGAACATGTTGTTCTGACATTTCGTCATTGTGCTATGAAAATAATACTCTATAGAATAAAACATCCATTTCAAATGTTTCAAGCATATCAATTACAACTTCAAATACGAAGCTGATTTTAAATTTGATTCATAGGAAAATTTCTTATTTTTACAAGAATTATTGTTTCAATGTCCTAGTGGTGACCTCATCCACAACTTAAAAACTTGATTTGTGATTATCAAAATGTTTAGAATAATCAAAATGTTGCTAGACTTTAATTTCAATAGCCCCAATTTTATTATTTCAATAGAATTACATGTAGATGTAGTTCCAAATGAGTGTTTAACAATGTTAAGTTATTTAATAGATCCTTGGCACACATTTTGGTTTTCATAACACCCTCTTTGGTGTATTATGTTCTATATGTAAACCACTGAGGGTATGCACAATAGGATAAAATGTACATGGTATGCACATATATTTTTCAGTTGCCTGAGCAAAATGTAATTAAGCCTACTAATACCAGTGTAACTTTACAACTATCTGTACAAGTCCACAGTATTATTGTCATTGGTCTACTTTTCTAAATTTTTACACCTACATGGAGTATGAAATGACAGACGATTAATAGAAAATAATGAATTTACATAATGGATGATGTTCCCTTCTCTGTTTATTCATATTCAGTACATCTCAACGCATACATCTGTCCTATAGTAACATTCTTTCCTCTGAAGACTAATTAAATCATTACAGTCTATTAATTTACTTCTTTTCTATAACTTTTAGGTGTAATGCAGCAATTATTTTTTTTACCCCACAAGTGGTAGTTAGGAAAATTATAGGCTTGTGGAACAGACACCTTAAAAAATACATTTTGTGAAATCAAACACCGTCATAATTTTCTGGATATTGCGGGCAGGTGACTTCTCAATTTCTCTTCCACTAATTACCATGATTACTATAACTATTACTATTTATTTACTATACAAAACATCTGTTCTTTAAGAATATATGACACAAATAGGTGATAACTTATTATAGTGTTGAAATGCTATTTCCTAAACATGGTACTGTAAAATACCATATGTTCTATCACAATTTTCTGCAATTAAGGCACCTCCACTGAAGAACAAAATACATCCACATGGAAAAAGTGCATGGAAATTAACAAGGGCAATTATTTTCACATTTCCACTACCAGACATGCAAATTCAACATTTTTATTTCATACTAAAGTGTGACTTCTTTCCATATTGCACCTGAATGAATCACACACTTTTCTCTTATTGAACTGACAAAGAACGACCATAGTGTCCACACGTTGACACCCGGGTCCCATCAAGAGGGGTGACAGATCACTAGTAACCTTAAGGAAGAGATCTTATCAAAATGATGGCTGAAAGAGGCATCAGCGGACAGCAAACTGATGGAATCAAGATATAGCATGCACCTGAACCCCCTACAGGTGCTCTGCTGATCTTTTCAAACAGATTTTTTTATGTGATCTTCCAACTGTCAATGAGATTTTTCTATGGCTTTCACAGCTAAGCTGTTAATTATTGCAACATCAGAGAGATGAATTCAAACAGAACAACTGAAATCATATCAAGCATTATAATGAATGTATGTTATTATAGTTAAACATTCAATAGAAATACAGGAGTTAGGATTAATGCCTTAAAATTAGGGGTACAAATTCAAAAGCCAGGAAGAAATGTGTAGTTAACATATGGAAAAGCTTTGTGTCCATGACTTAAGAGAAATCAAGCAGAGTATCAGATTGTGCATGCTTCATTCTTGGAGAATCAAAGTCATTGATTTTCTTATAGAGCTACATGTATTCAATCACTTTTGAATTTGTTGTGGTTTACATTTTTGCACATTACTAAATATGTGAATGGAGACTATTTTAGGAATAAATATCTGAGGATAGATGTCTATTTTAAGGAATATATAATTAATAATGTTAATATCAAATGGCAAAAGAAAACCTGAATAAATTGCTATGGCTTTTCTTCTTGAGCACTTAAGCGTCCAAGAACTCAAACCCATATATCACGAGGTGTATTTGTCAGAGGTGCATGAAAGTTTCACAACTGGAGGATCCATTAGATCCATGATTTACAAATAATGTGTGCTTCTTTCATTAAAGGTTGGATCCAGGTGGCTAATGTCTACATTGTGCGATCCATTTTGGCTTTCGACAAACTCAATTTGTGGTTAAATATTGCCATTGGAGCCAATGAACTTCTGCTCTTATTTGATGTCATTAGAAAGGAAATTGTTGACTGTTTCCTTATATCTGTAAACTAACTTTGGATGATCACACGAAAATTGTGTGTATGCCTAGCAACTATTCTAGACTATATTTAACAAATGTAACAATTTAGCATTTTAGAAATGCATATAGGTATACCAATTTTATGTTACATGTACATGTATCATCTATCACTTAAGTTGTTCGTATGGATGTTTAGAGTTTGATTCTTTGAGCTTACTCCACATTGCTTACAAATATAACAGGCCTAAAATGTAAATGTGTCCCTTTGGACATTTTTAAACTTGCCCAAATTCTACCTCATATCTAATAAAACTAAATTCAAAGAAAAATGAGAGCACATGCTTGCAGCTAACATTTATTGTCTCCTTTATCTACTGTCACAGTGGAAAAAAATTAATTATGGAATATCAAAGGGACCGCCAGATATGTTGATCTAAAGAATGCTTTAATTCCTGCTCTACCAATGCATTACCCTCCGGATTTGTTTCATAAAAAGAAAGTAACACAAAAAACACCAATTCAGTCATGAGGAGAATTTTTTTAGACTGCACACTATTAGAGGGTATGAATTGATCTATTATCATAGCACATACACAAGCATGTCATAAATGTTAGTTCCATCTACTTATTTATCTTTGACATTGGTTGCATGGACAAGGGTTGTGATGATTTATTTGTAATACATCAATGTAACAGTTATGTGGAGAAAAATGGAAGCTGTACCAATAAGCAGCAATAAATGGGCTAGAAATTGAATATACATGTTTCAATAAATTAATTGAAAGTCAAAAGTTGCGAGAATGGTCCAATAATGGTGGTACCACCAAGAGCTACCTTCTGGACAGGCCATTAGCCTCGCTTTCATCTTTCCTATCATCTCAGCCACCACTAATACCATCGCATGTTTCTAACTTGCATTAATTACAAGATCATTAACTCCTTTATACCCTAACAAAACTAAAGTGCTTTTCAAGAAAGCGTGACCGCATTAGCCTTGGGCTACCTTACATGGTCTGATCTATTTGTTAAATGCATGTTCAGAACTGGTTAATAATGAAATTCATCCTTAAATGATACCAAGTCAACTAGATGGCCATATGGCATAATTCAGATAAATAATCCAGGTGGTGATTACTCATTGATTACCAAGATTTCCGAATTGCATTCCCACATGTAAAAGCTCCAAATGCGCAATTCTTTGTGATATAGTATCCTGCAAAAATAATTTAGAAATTTGAAAAATAATTACCTGAATCGGTTGTTTCAATGCTGGAAACCGAGCCCTTCTTTTTACCGGTAACTTTGAACTTCAACATTGTGAACTAGTAATATCCTGAAACTACATTAATCCGCAACATCAAATACTGCTAAGAGTATCATACTGTACATAATGTCCAACAATTTATTTGGTATTTACTCATGCTCACTTTATCCGAACACTTCCAAGAGATACACTGGTGTTTCTTTTTAACTACCATCATGTTCACATTGTTCAAAGACACCTGTATTCAAAGAGATGCTCTCTACCGTCTACTTTGTTCTTTCTTCAAGCAGAAAATCCTCACAATCATTTTGTGTCTAATCCACATAAAGAGGAGCTGCCATGCACTATTTTTCCAGTTCGTCACTATGTGCATTCTCTTTTGTCCATTTATCACATCTAATCTGATAGGTTTAGAATTATTGGTAATTGATGTATATCTGAAGAGTTTCTTGTGTTCTCAAAGCTCCTCCTTCTTTGTAGAGAAATTCATGCGTGGCTGAAACATTAGAGAACACAATGTGTTAAATTGGCTACATGATTTTATCAATTTTCTTTTCATGGTTAATTTGTACTGAAAATCAGCCTGAACAATAGTATCAACATCAGAGTGCTTTACACGATCAGAAACACATTATTATGTTATAATGCTAATAACTGATATAATATTTCACATTTTTAGGATCTATATAATTATTAACTGATTCATTTTCATGATTGATCGTATGAAATACCCAACTATGTCACAAAATATTTCACATAAAATCAAAACTAAATTACTGCCCAATGCATGAACAACGTTACAACTTACATTTAGATGCCACTTCAATCGAAAATAAAGTTAATTTTGACAATTTATTATTTTCATAGCATTTTGCAAAACACGTATGTAACAAGTTAATTGCAACAGGAAACCCATTAATATCCTATGAATCACTTAAAAGTGACAGTCATGCACAACAAAGTAATAATAATAATGATTTACTGATGTATCTTTCTTTTCGTGCCCAGTAAGTAACAATAGATTCCAGCACACATTCGATTTGAGCAACATGCATTGTTTTTACGGCTGGATACATGTACATGAGTTACACCAAGGATATTGATGTTACGCACATAAGTCGTTTGATGAAATGTTGGTTTGATATTTTCTTACACATAAATGGCATTGCAGCCATATTTAGAGCGCCAGTTTTTGCAATAAACCAGCTTTTATGGTGGCAAACACCATGAATATTTTATGATTTAATGGAAAACGCCTAATGCATATTTTGCAAAGATGTGATTTTAGTAGAACTGAATTAATGGACTATCATCATTACACGCTGTTTCTTCTACAGATTGTTTCAAAGATCGAGATTTGCATACTAGTATGTAAAATATTTCAGGGACACTAAGAGTTCCTGATGACTACACAGAGTGGTCAATGAGTGCATATAATTACATGTATGGAATCTATTTTACATTAATATTTCTGCTCATGACAAATTAGAAAATGGTTTAATTGTGTTATCTCCATTAAAAGTGCTAGAAGAAAATGGAATGTATTATTGCAGTATACATTTTCCCCTACAACCAAAAGTGAGAAGCCGAATCTTATTAACGAACATTCAACATTAATCTTATATAGAATAAAAGGAAAGCAAATGAATGGCAATCCCATGGTGATGCATGGTGTGTATTTGAATTCAAAAGATGAACTTTTTCTGACAAAAACATATTATGAAGAGGCAGCAAGGTGGGCCAGGCACTTACAAGCTAAACAGTTATTTATCTCTTCAAACTAGGTAGGGAGGACAATAAAAGCTGTGGGATGTAAACTGTTTAACTGTCTTGTAGATGTAAAGCAAAGAGACGAATTGTTACATTTGTTATTGATGTCAATTGTCAAGGACCTGTGAAGCTTCAATCATTTCAATTACTAATGCTTTGTTGTTTAAACAAAAGATTTCAGAACATGTTCCGTCTTAGAAGAAACAGAACCAAACGGGGACCTACCAAACTAACAGACTATAGATGTGTCATGTGGTTACATCAGTTGTAAGTATTGGTACATATAGGCATAAGCATTTATCTTCATGATTTCAATCAATACAAATATTTGTGAGTTTGTCCACCTTTAAGATTATGTGTGATACATTTGTGCAGTATTTCATGAGATACCAATTGATGACCAAAAATTAAACAAAAAAAATACTTTGAAGGCTTTCATTATAGTCTCACTAAAAGGCCCAAATTTTAACTTATTTAATTTCTATGCAAGATAGCTGCGAAATGATAAAATACACTTTTCAATATCAATATATAATAGATATTTTATGTATTCTTATGAATATTATCAGACAATAATGTTAGATTAGATAAACTATCGAGATCTACTATAAAACTAATAAAAAAGCTGCCTGTGTGATGAGAATAATATGAACCGTTTATTGCTTTGTTGAATAAAAATGAAAAAATGTTATCTCTATTTTATTAGTTCATACACCTATATGAGTACAAGAGGCATGAGTACGTACACCATTGATTAAGTGACTGATAATAAGCGAGAAAGTGTGTTGTGTGTGTAGTTGGGGGGGGATGTGTGAATATGTATAAAATATGTAGATATATTAGATGATGAGCAAATGCAGGTGACTATCAACAACCACACTCTTCATCTTACATGGAGAATAATACATAATCATGACTATAACTGGCTTCCCATGCCAATAGCTACATGTACTTATATGTAAATAATAACACACGTGAACATTGACAAAACTTGACACACTAAATTATCAATATCATTTACCTTTAATGGTGTATACTATCCACGTTCAGTTGTATACTGATCTTAAAAAAATAGATATCCAAAATGATGATAAACTTTTCATAAACTTTCCATAAACAACTCAGATTAAGTCGTCGTTAATGAGCACTAATCCACAAGCGATAATCCAAGTAGATCTATCGTCCAAGGTGTTTTGACCAAATTCCAATCCAAAAAATATGTGTGTAGATCTTGAAACCTCAGGGGTTGTAAAAGGCCATTAGTAATTGATAAAGCCAAGGCAGCGCAACCCCACAATTTCACTTGTTGCATGCACGGGAAATGCTCTTTAACTGGCCGAAGCAAAAGAATCGCCAAATGTGGTAGATTAATGTGCCGTGCGCTACCTACAGGGTGTGCGAACAACTGCAAAGCAGCTCACGGGAAGCTAATGGCTATCTTGTATTCACTGATTTTTGGTAATGTTTGAATGGGGGTCATGAGTCCAGATATTTATGATAAAATAATGCTGATATTATTTTAACATGCGGTTGCAAAATCTATTAATGATCTGTAATTCAGACTACACTCCAATCTTCAATCTATTGTTTAGAAACATTCGTGTTGTATATGTTATATAGTCTTTGGAAGTATACCCCCCCAAACACACACACCATCAAAAATAAAATATATAATGTGTGTATGTTAATTATGTTAATTTCATTTCATAGTTACATAAAAAATAATAAGCACATATCAGCTATTGTATTCATAATACTACACATTTAAACTATAAATAGACTTGGACAAAAAGTGTATATATTTGTAATTTAAATCGCGTCTACTCATGGGCTAGGGTAGTGGGTACTGGTATAGTCTTTATCAGTCCTTGTTTATTCCTCCCTGGGTTCGTATTTTATTGCCTTTTGTTGTTTGTGTTATGCACATTTATTGCATTAACCTTTCTTGCCAATAGACTGTATTATAAGTCACTTCAGATTGGGTGAATTGCTAACTAGTAAAATTGCTGACCAATTTGCGAACCCTTCAAAAATGGGAAAGGGGTATTTTATGGCTAAGGTAGCTCTTATTTTGAATGGGGAGCTTTTTCAAACATTTTATGTTCTCTATAGAATAATAGATTATTTAGAGTTGGCATTCTGAGGTTCATCATAATTTCTTGAAGTGAATGCTGTATATGTAGTCATGGTAGTTGGGCAGCAGAACGTACTTTCCCCCCAATTTTCTGCATGCTTTCCTTGATCTTCAAAACACCTAGCTTAAATCTAATGAAGCAGTTTCAACTTTCTAATTAGCACACCACTTGGCAACAAAGGCAGCTTATGTTCAACATTCTAATTTAAAAGAAAACGCATGCTTGCCAATGCCATTTAAATCTTTCTTCAATGTCGACCAAAGAAAATATGAGCCCAATGGTCTCGGGTGTAAATCATAGTGTTGAGAATAAACACGAAATCTCTGGAGACTTTTTAGGCACATGTGGCTTAATCCCGAGTCAATACATTCGTGAAGCTTGAGACCAAGAAATCGGATTTTACCAATATGTTTGGCATCTTCTGAAAAGGACGCGGTTATTCTGTGAACAAAACGTTCCACATGTCTTAGATAACACCTTCTGCGTGATTGTGCTTGTGAACAATAATATAACGGGGTGTAACATGGGCACATGTATCGTAGATCGTATTTCTATGTGTGGCTTTTAATAACAGCATCACTTTTGCAAAGTGGATTCATCCCCACTTACCGCAGACTGGAATGTCAATCGTTTTAGTTGGAACTCTGCAAGTGTAATTGCAAGCTTAAGTTGCCAGCCAGATTATCTACTATCAGGACAGCGTCCCACTTTTGTCCACCCCAATATACGCAAGCCTTAGACAAAACCCACCCATGAAACCCTGTTGATGTGCTTTCTCCTATAGCACTGGTAGTTTAAGAGTCGTCATTCGCGCAAGTGTACATACATGTAGCATGCTTTACCGAAATTACATCTACATCAGGCCACTCGTATGACAGTGACGCCATTGCAATTCCACGTACATGTCTGGTCTCAGCTCCTATGTTGTAGGGTTCCAATTGTGCGCAACCAACCTGTATACAGGTCGCTACCTACCCACAATGAATAGATGGACTCAGTCAAAACACAAAAACACTAACACCTTGCTTTATAAACCGCCACCAATTAAACGTACAAAGATCGCTTGCCGTTGGCACCACGCGTAAACGTACGTCATTACACGCGATTGACTGGTTACCGAGGTTGTACTGTATCTCACAGAGTAATAAGGAACCCATGAACAAATGATTTAAATCAAAATAAAGCACTTCTACGATAATAGTACATCTCAAATGTACATAGATAAATATCACGTTTCGTTGTTACACGCCGGCTTTGTATAAGCCTGGCACATATTTGCACATAGTCTTGACACACGGTACGTAATTATCAAATAAAATGTGAGTGTGTCAATTACAAAGGATAAGACACACAAGAAAGGGTGTAATATTTAGCACCCTACTGAGATATAGACATTTTAGGGTCAAAATAGGCTTAAGCAAACTCGAAAGAGTGAGCGAGAATGAACACGAACTATCTTGTGTCGTGTGAACGGGAATGCACATGCATGCCATTTACGTCGTTTCCCCATATCCCATTCCCTTGATATCCCACATCCCTCTTTTTTTATATGCCCCCCCCCCCTCCCCCGCGCATGCCACTTGCTTATAAAACCGCCCCATTAGTGCATTTCACGGACGTCGTAGTAAACTGGAATATAACATAACCCCTCACCTCGAAAAAGAAAGAAAGAAATAAAGAAATGAGTGTCATTGCTACTATTGTCATGCTAGAGTGACCCCAATCAATGACCTAATGTATCTTAAACAGTGCTCATATTTTCACTAAAATCGATTATGTGTAATTCACGTGCATATCCGTTAATTGTATTAAAACCCCGAGCCACACCTTTTGTCAGCAATTTCATGGTGGCATTTTCCCCAATAAAGGCCTTCTGAAGACCACTCATTCGTACACTTGTATTCTGTGAGGCTGGCGTCCATTAAAATGTTCAATAGTTAACAGCAAGCACTCTCATGAAAGCAATAATCATTATTTGATGTCAAATTTCAGCTGTCAGCAAGAGACTGATGAGCACAGGGTACAATATATAGTTAATACAAAACGACAGAAAAGTGGAACCTCGTCTCGCACACACTGTCCACCAAATAACATACCGAATGAGTACGTGTAGAACGCCATACACACACGGAGACTTTCATTTCTTGATGTACACGAGAATGTGATACAAAAGCCAATTAACAATAACAACAGTTTAGTGTATTTATTAATCTTCGTTTGGGACTCCGCGTGCTATTTCTCTGAAGTAACGTTACTCTGGATGGCGCGTGTAAAAATGGCAAATAATCTTTGCATGCACTTTTCAAGGCCCCAGTCATCATTGTTTATATATAATCATTAATGGGAGTGATTTTTAATTTCAGCTGAAGTATCACAAACTCCAAACCGGCTGATCATCATCAGGCCAGTCTATAGGTTAGAGTCACAACGTCCCCGTCATATGCTTTGTGCTTCTGTACTAGGCCATAAAAATTCCTACGACCACATCTGCAAGTCTAAATAGTTGTGTAATGCTAATTTGCCTCAGTAGTTGTATATTGCTAATTTAGTTTCAACCTTGAAATGTGCTAAAAATTATGCTGCGTTTAATCAGGCAAAGCCAAATTAAAATGGAAGAGCTTTTTGCATAGTTGGAACAGCACTGACCTAAGTTGCTGAAGAAAAAGGAAGAAAAAACATGCACTGGGGCCTATAGTATGAAAATAATATACGAGTATTCAGGAAAACTGATGCTTGTGCAATATATGGATGGGAAATTCTGATCTTAAAGATGCATGCTTGTATATGCATACAAAAACACAAATAAGCCATTTATCCAAATGGCTCTACCAAGACACTCATGTATAAAAGGCGCTAAGGTCAGGGTTTTAAAAGGGCTGTATTGGAAACTATAGGAAATAAATGTCTGATTTTCATTAGATTTTCACATATATTAGAGGAAATGTGTATAAGTATACGGACAAGATTTGATTCAAATGCATGTTTATACATTCTGAGATAATTCCATAATTCCAACTGATGCAAGAACCTGAAATTACATGACCCGTCTTTTCCAAACTTGATTGTGGAAATTGCATGCGTGACGAACCACTCTACACCATTGGTCACAAAGACGGCAACTTTTAGGGCAGCTTTTTATTCAAGTATTATTTGGCCTAGTATCACAATATTGTTGATACTATTTATACATGCAGTTGATAATGTAAATTAAAGTTCGTTTATTTCCATGGATATTCATCATGAAAATATGGGATTTTTGTTGTAATTTTACAGTGTTCCGTTAAGGTAATTTTTACATTAAAAAGTGGAAGTTCTGTATAATATGAATGTATGTTTACATAGATATGAACCATATCAACCCCAGACAATGAACAATGAAATGCCAATGAAAAGCCCTCAATCCAAACATCCAATGTAATAGATAGTTAATTAAGTTATATTTATAAGTGTAGGTATTGGCGATCATTGGTGCACTTTCAAAGAAATCTAAAGTTGACTAAAATATTTAAAATAATAGCGAATAAAGGGAAACCTATAGAATGTATAATCGTATGATTTTCATTGTTATTAAAAAATGTTCTGCCGTTCTCAATAATTTGGCTACAAGTAAATATAACAATAAATGAAATGTTTTGAAATCAAAACTAAATACAATCGTTCGAATCGATAAGTAATGATAGCGCAAGTCAGGTTACAAATAAAGTGGTCCATTATTCCCTTCAGTTAACACTGAACGGGAACCTGTTTTGAATCTTTGGCCCATAACTCACACACACAAAAATGTGCATTGAAGCTTATGTAAGATGCCTAGCAGAATATGGTACACATGTACGTCAATATATAGTTTTGTCTGTTTTCTAAACATGCACTATTTTTTGGAACAAATTTAGATTATTGCTCTCTCTAATAGTTTTGATACTTTCACCATTCGTGAAGCATAATGCTTTTTTGGACTCACGTTTTACCGACATAGTTATGCTACTCTAAATATGTTGGTAGGAAAGCCCCACCACACATTTTGACACACAGCTTTCTCTCAAGGACTTTGGGCTTCAGATTCCAATTCTGAGTTGAGATTCTAAGACAAGAGGCCCTCGTAATATTGAAGAAAGCATCACTTCAATCAGTAATTTGTTTGGGCAACATGACCTGCAATATGATCACAATTCCATCATTTCAGCTGGATGATGATACAGACAGTCCCGAAGAAGAAGGTGGACGCCACCAAAGGCAGGCTCGGTTGGCTGAGGGAGGAGCTACGATGTGAGAACTGGGGTTACGGTCATCGCCAGCCCTGCTGCATGGTGGAGGGCGAGGTAACGTCAACTGCTCACTGACCATTCACTGATCACGACCACTTGTGCAATCCTGTGGCACACCACAGGGTGGCGAGTTCGAGTCTCAATGATAACCGGGGATGGATTTTATGGCGTAAAATCGTTGACTACCATCCAAAATACCATTCCCATTCCCCAGTCTAATGAAATCAACATCTCTGTCCATTATCATTTTGTGCAATATCTTAGACAAGTCAATGGTATGCATATGCCATTAAAATACTGAATTCACATTTACCCTTGTCCACACAGTGCGGCCCTGGGTCAGGCCTCTACCTGGTGTGGCGGGTGTTCTGGGCCGCCTACTTCTCAGCTGTGATTGTCTACGAGGCGACCGTCTATGAATACGGGGCCAAGTGGTTCATCTCCGTGAGCAACTGGGCTTACCTCATTCTCACGGTGAACACCAACCTGCAGGTGTCGTGTGCCGCCTACCACTTCCGCCAGGCACGGCGTATTGCCAGAGGTAGGTTCCATGTGTGTGTGAGGGAGGGGGAGGGGGCGGTGGAGGGTATCCAATGGCAAATCCAGGTTTTTGGAAAGGGATGGGGAAGGTGCACACTCCATGGGTTTTGTACGCGCGATCGATAGCGGACATGCCAAAGACCCTATGAAAATGAAGTGTTTTGGTGGGAAAGTGGGGTGGGAAGGGGGGGGGGCGTGTGCCCCCTGCGCCCCATCCCTGGATGGTATCTGCTTAAGTGTATGTGTACGTGCGTGCGTGCGTGCGTATGTGCGCGTGTATGTATGTGTGTGGTCGTGTAATAGGTGGGTGAGCGCCAACTGTCCGCCTTTTATGGGGCCTTTTATTAGGAGTGTGCATGCGTGCTTTGGTGTGTAGTACTGTGTACATGTACATGTTCGCGTTTGTCTCAATAGATGCTGTGCAAAATTAGTAGAGCTGAATATAAATGTCTAATTTATTTTCTTCTCTATTTAAAGATTAGATTAAGCAGGGGAGAATAAATGCAAAGCACAACTACTTCATTTTTTAAAGTCTAATCTTATCTAAAACAGTGTGCAATTTACTATGGTGAAATGAATGAGCTGATGTCACTAAAATTATATTTCTCGTTCCTTGAGACAAAATGTAGCCTTTGTAATGGTTTATCACTTGTACCTGATGATCTTATAACTAGAAACAAATCGGCAAGTCTGAACCGTAATTCTTACACTAATGTGCCTTCAACCAACAGGTGAGCGTGAGTACTACAAGACGGCGCCGGTGCCTTATAAGCTGTGCTGGGTGCTCACCACAATCAACATGGTCATCTCCCCCATCATCACGCTTGGTTACTGGTTCGTCATCATAAACGGTCAGTATTCATTGGTCATTTGACACATTGTGGACATATAGTTAGGTCTCATAAGATCTAGCTGAGGTGTTGCAGGTTAAATTTCATCAACGGGCAGGGTATGTGTCTTCGCTTGAAGCACCTTTCACAGTTGCGTGGTGAGTAGTTTTGTGACCACTTGGCAACCACGTCCCTATACATTCGCAAGACAAATAGTATTAGTCGTATGATCTCCTCTGTTGCAGGAAAAATTGCGATCACTAGGCATGCTCAAAATTCAGTTTGTGATCGCTGGGTTGCGCAACTACTGGCTTTAAATACTGTACATGGCACGGTCGTTGCACAGCGTTGTATGCACTCGCACCTCCTTGTGCTTGTGCTGTACGACCCACACTTCTTGCACCAAGTCTGAGACAGTGCCAGTTAACATTTGATTCACAAACTATCTTTACTTGCGATCATTTTAGCGACTCCCTCTTGAACACACTTGATCATACGACATTTTAGTCTCATTATCTGGCGATCAATTGTGAAATGCCCTTTACGGCTCTGCTTGCACTGATACATGATATCCCTAAAATACATGCAACTTAATTCACACCAAAAAGTGCTTTTGAAAAAAATACAAACAACATTCAAAGGCTGACTTCATGTGGTCTCATTTGAGAGGTGGTCTCTTTATGCAGGTTCGCTTTGGTCTATAGACTTTTGGGACCGAAGTAAATGAGCTTATATTAGCTAGAGATAAAAAAAATCTTGCACGTTTTCCATCCCAACAGCGAGTGCCTCTAACAACGTGTACATACTGACCACGCACGGCGTGAACGTGGTGTACCTGGTGGTGGACCTGTGGCTCTCCCGCACGCCCGTCCGTCTACTCCACTTCTACGTGCCCGTCCTGTTCGGCGGCCTCTACGCGCTCTTCACCTACCTCTACTACCGCAACGGGGGCACCAACGAGTTTGGCGAGCTGGCGCTGTATTCGTACCTGGATTACGAGAACTACCCAGAGTTCTCGGTGGCCCTAATTGTGGGGGTGAGTAGGTTAATTTGCGACGAGGTGGATTTTATCTTGAGTTGTGTGCGTGCGTGCGGCGGGGGAGGAGTGGTACGTGGGCCATGGTGGTATAAGTTTATGGGATATGGTGAGATTAATTCAATTGTAAGAGGGAAAGAAAGCCGCATTGATGTTCATTGCACTTTTGTGTTAGCGCATTGAATCAGGTTACTTGGCAGCTACAACAAACTGATATGCGTAAAAATTTTAATGTTGAGAATAGATTTTCTTTTTTTTTTAAATTATGTAAGCGGTGCTCTTCAAATAACTTAACTTTACTGAAAGCGGCCTCCGTACTCAACAATCTATTGTATCAATTTAAATGTTCTTGTAGGTGATTGTGGTAGTGGCAGTCACCCACTTGCTAATCTTCGGCTTGTTCAAGCTGAAGAAGTACCTTCAAAAAACCTACGGTGGAGTATCATGCAGACGGCAAAAGGAAAAGACAGAGGGTGCGTTTGTGCCGTATAGGCCAGGCATTCGATTGCATATAGGGCCCTAACCTTAAAAAAATTGCAACAGAGTTGAAAACCCTTGCATGTGTTTCTACCATCTCTGTAGTATCACACACTGAAAGCCTATCAAAGTGAACCCTTGCAAAATCGTCTGCTAGTAGGTTATGTATTAGGCAGTTAATTATAGTTGAAATTAAAACTGTAAATTCAATGTTTCTCTTCTGATAATTTTAATGGTGAAAAAGTCAATTTTCAACTAGCTTTAGGTAGGGAAGCTAATAGTGTAGCATGTGATCATGATTTGTAGTTTTTTCTAGGACTGATAATCAGACATTTTTAATTGTGGAAATCAATGACCATATCAAATATTAGTTTCTAAACGGAAAGGGCAGTAAATTTCGACTGCACATTTAGCATGACATCGACCCTATAAGATAAAACTAATAAGATAGAACCAATTATTTGTTAATCAATCTCAGGATATAAGGAAAGCCCAAATAGTAATACGGCAGCATGTGTAAAAAACCCTATATTATTTCTTTTCTCAAAGTTCAAAATGACCCATGGCAGAAATGCTGTTTCACATGTATTTTTCTGGTGAGGAGATTTTTTTCTGGGTAGAGCATTTGTTGCAGTTCAAGGGGAGCAATTTATAGAGAATCATTGCATGTTGGATGCACTGCAGATCCCCCTCATTTCCATTGTAAGGCGTTTTGCGTCCAACACACCTGCATAGGTTTCTCTTAATTTGGTCCAAGTATTCCACTTCATGAGGTGAAAAAAAGATAACTAATAAGAATTATACAAATGAAATATTTCTGTCCAACACATTCTGTGTTTATGGTGTTAAAATTGCAATACCAGTACCCAAAATTCATGATCGTTGCAGGCGATGCATCCATGGTAGAGGTGCCTGACGAGCAATATGCGTATGTGGACCAAGATCAGCAGCAGCAGCAGCAGCAGCAGCAGCAGCAGCAGCAGCAGCAGCAGCAGCAGAGCCATGTGGAAGACCAATACTTAGGTAGATCACTATTTCATAATGAAGAGTTCGCTAAATGGGTGCTATTCATTCTGCATAATGTCCAGAATTGATGGTATTTTAACAATGTTGTATATAACTATAATGATGTAAGTTTGATTTGTAATAAATCTATTTTAAAGAATTCAAGTATACAGAGTATCATCATTGGTTCTGTTATGGTCTGAATAAATTTTATATTAATGGATTTGTGTAAAAACTAAAAACCAAGAAGATTTTGATCAGTTGAGGGGATGCAGAAATATGCTGATAATACAAGTATACTTTTTGCAAAAAAACATGTATTCATTCCTTACATTTTAGACAGCACAGCTGAGACAAGCCTAGATGAATATGATACCACAAGTCTCGCTGAATGTGACCCTCCAGAGTATAACGCTGTAATGTATTCACATAGTCAAGCACCAAATACTGCTATTGTGCCAACCATTGCCACCCAAGGACTAAACACAGGAGTTTCTAGAATGATTGTTGCAAACAATGAAAACCTACTACCAGGTACTGGTCAAGTACCACAAATTCTGACTGTGCCAAAGGTTGTGACTATTAGACCACGTCCTGCAAGAATACAAATGGTTCCTCGTCCACCAACATTTGTAAGAGGAACTTTTTCAGTACCAGGGCAGTTCCCTGGATATTATGCAGTACCTAGAGACAGAATAATGACATCTATGCGACCATATTAATAGGACGCTCGATGTTGCCAAATTATCTTATTAAATTAAGAGATACATTAACTGAAAACTGATAAACGCAAAATGATAGTAGATTGAACAGATATTCTTTTACATAATATCAATTTAAGAAGTAAAAATATATAAAAACATACATAAATATTTCGACTGTGTTGAAAGTTTTTCAATACTAAGACCATTTTTGCTGTCTTGAGACTTATCAGACCACTACGCACCTTCTGTATATTGAGACCACTTTGGACTACTAGTAGTTCCGAAGTGATCTTACGTTAATTAATTCTTACGTTAATAGAGGTTCTACTGTATAGATTTTTCCTAAACACAGGAAATAGTTAACAATATATAAGAAATTAAAGGATACCGTAAAACTAGAATATATTGTGGCTAGTAAATTTTTCGATTTTCATCTATAAATTATTTTGTGACTATTTAATTTTGCGATTTTGGTTCATCCTGGACATACTTTACATAGACTATTAATGTTTGCGTTTTTGCACCTACCCACGAAATTTGCAAATTAAATCGTGTGCAAACATTTCTAGTTTTACAGTAGTAGATAGCCAGCTATTAAAAAATATTCGACATTATCTTGAAAACTGTCATCAAATGCTTTACCTAACAAAAAAATCAATCAAAATAGTCTGGCATTTATTCAATAACGTTCACCAAATTTCACATGCACTTATCACAAACATTCTTACTCCTTTCTTACTCCAATCTTACTTCTTAGTAACAGATATACATTTCAAAAATGATTTGAAAATACTAATTGTTTCATAGTTGCATGAGTTTCTTTGCTTACAATACATTTTACACTATACTTAACACATTGAAATAAGCCCAGCATGACATCAAATTATGTGCATACATATACATTACATATTTAACACAATTGACTTTAAATAAATAAAACGATTTCTTTACATTCAAAGAACACTTGCAAGAGTTTTATATCTATGAGCATCACGAAATTCTTGTTTAATATAGTAATGCCATATTCTACCATGTACAATGTAAGTAGTATTATTGCAGCAATTTTTTCACCATTTTGCCATTAAACAAAAGCAAATATACAATGAACATTCAATAGAATTGTTCAATGCTGAATTCTATCAATCCGTGCATAAATCACTACCAATAACCCACGCTGATTGGTCGACCAGCGTGCTCAATTATACTGTTGACTGCACGCACGGAGACCACTAGTCTAAACTAGACTAGTACCGTCACAGTTTCTATACAGCCGCTGACGTAGCATGGTCAAAATGGCAATGAGAACGTTATGATATGATTTATTTTAAGATAAAAACGAATCAGACACTCATTTAGTGCGGATTTTAGTCATCATAGAATGGTATTTGACCACTCAATTGTCATGTCAATCGGGAAATTGAGCATGCTGACGCCTGATTTACCCTCACTTCGTTAGGGTAAATCAGCATGCTCAATTCCGCGATTGACATGACAATTGAGTGGTTAAATCCTACAATTTCAACTCTGTCCATATACTGAAGTCAAATTGAGCGGCGAATCCATGTCATGTATGCAGTTTGCTGTGCAGACACTCTAACCACTCTGTGAGGCTCGCTGAGGGATTCGTGGGCTGGAAACAAACAAATTATCAAAATGTCTTACAATTTTCAACAAAATTTTGTGGGTTTTCATCACTCAGAAAGTTTTTATCTGTGGAGAAGTAGGTCTCATCTCATGATCAAATTTTCTTTAAGCACTTCAAAACACTTAATTATATAATGTAATGTATATGTACATGTATATAAGTTTGTAACTATAAAATTGTATTAGATATGTTCATTGTAAAGTACCTCGAGCACTAAATGTCATTTATGATTGTGATTTATATACTACAAAAATACATTAATATTATTATTATTATATATAGTATCAAATTTTTTATATATTTTCCATTTCAATTAAAAAATAACTGCATCTCTTTCTATGAGTAGCATTGCAATACTTATGATTATTTCTTATTTCACTATAACTAACAGATAATATCTCATATAAAGATGTAGTTTTGATGTTTTCAGGTTTTTGCAATTATTGGATTATATCGAAAAGTATTAAATGTATTTGAATGAAAATCTTTGTATAATTTCCCATCTAACCCTATAGTAAAGTGCTGACTTTTGTGCCTTATATGCTGAAATGTGGGGACGGAGGAAGATAATTTGCATTATAGGAATTTCTATGGGGAAACTACTAGTATATTAAATATCTGTTCAATCTGTATGAAACTTTCACAGCTGTCAATCAGAGCAAGTTGCCTGTCAAAATTTCATTCAAATACATTAAATACTCTGTTACTTTTGGAGATGATGCCATACTTACAATTATTACAAGAATCTGAAGACGCCAAATCAGTATGAGTATACATTTTGAGAGATAATAATAATGTCTGGCAAACATTTTATAAGTATAGCTCAAGAACCTTAATGTGATCTTCTGTGACTCCGGCTGCAAGCTCCCCTGTGACAGAGACTAGCGTGACTTGGCCTGACCCCGGGTACCCTTTATCAATAGCCAGTGTCACGACATTAGAAGCATTGGCTCCATAGATGACCGTCACAGTGCCTGAGGATGGCACCCAATCCAGTGCAAATCTGCAAAAATATCAATATATGCACTTGTATGGAGCCTAATATCAAATCACTTGAGAAACTAGGATTCAAACTTTAATCAAGCACACTAATATTTAACATCACTATTGGGAAAAGGTCTATGTACAATGTACTAGTACATGCCAAAACATGGGTGGGCGTAAGGTTCGAACTTAGGCCCCTGGGCGCATAAGTGAATCTTTTTTCAATTTGAAATATGCCTCGAAACAGCACTTTTTTCGGATAACCGCCCAGGGGCCTTTATCGTGAATAGACGGTACTAACTTTTCTGCAGAGGTGCAAATAAACTTGAAAAAAAAAAATTTGATTCATGCAACACTTGAGGTATTGAAATAAGCTATATCACCCATACTTAACTAATAGAGCACGCATCAGGTATTTTTGCAGCCTAGCAGGAGTAAAGCTGTGTTTCTTTACAAAGTTTTCCTCATACAGATCCTTTTCAATCGATTTAAAAAGTAGAATTCATTACCAGTTATATTGTATATTCATTATATGGAAATTTCAAATAGATTTTGAAGAACAAGGTGTTAACATCACAAGGTACATGTATGTATAACACATTATAATTAGGCAAATGCCATTAGAAATTGTTTAATAGCTGTGTTAAAACAGTACTCCTGCAAGCAGAAAACACAATGTTCTTATCTTCTTATACTTTTTGTAGAATGCACGCATATCTCTCCTTTATTACTTCTGATATTGTACTTACTATGCATGTTTTTAACTGGTTTATTATTAGAATTCAATGCAATCCTAATACATATGACCATGAGTAGGAATGCCAAAAACCTACACCAACAGATCATGTTCTAGACAAAAGAAATCAGCCCCCACTCTAGATCTACAATGTACCTATGAGTGCAATTATTTGCTGATCTCCAAACGTCCATCTCATGATAATCATAT
Source organism: Streblospio benedicti (assembly GCA_019095985.1). NCBI lineage: Eukaryota > Metazoa > Annelida > Polychaeta > Spionida > Spionidae > Streblospio > Streblospio benedicti. Next base: position 10,111,112 of record CM032665.1, read on the forward strand.
TTCAGACAAAAAAAAATCATCCTCAACTCCAGATCTGCCTATGAGTGCAACTGAATTATTTGCTTATCTCCAAATGTCCATGCAATGATGTGTACCTTTGTCTGAGTGCGTCAACCTCCTCAGCCAAAGGTCGATGCTGCTGCCAGCATTGGTGCACTCCTGTCATGAGCCCTAGCAGGTCAGTACCACCCAGCACCCCAGCAACCACTGCACCGACATCCAGAGAGGGATCACTCAGCTGGGACAACAGTACATCAAAGATTAAAATCAATGTTTTTGTATTCTGTGTGTCCAAATCTTAGACTGATACAAATATCACATGTATATACATGAATAGAAAGTAAAATCAGCATGCCTTGCATGATTACCAGATACAGTTGATCTCTATGATAGTTTTACTTAAATTTTGACAATGAGCCCTAAGCCAAGAGGCATTCAATAAATTTATTATAGATAGCCCATAACTATCATATTTATACTGTGAGCTAACGTTCATACTTTAGGAGATCTCACATATACATGTACATGCATATGAATGCATCAGCTAGAAATATATATTTACATCACCCTTCAAATTTCATCACACCTAGAGCAATATCAATTTTATCATTGTGTTTCACCTGTACGTGTGAGATTTTGCTGCCGAGCAGAGGATCAGTGTCAAACTTGACTGTGATCTCGAGTTCCTTGTGTGCTCCTCCGCTGTCCCCCATCACCAGCACACACTCACGATCGGAGGTTGACTTGACACGAACCCCGGACAGCCGGCTAAGAACGGCATACACAGACGTGTACCTGCAGAAGACCACGACATCAAGAACTTTGACATGTTTAACATTCAGAAATTCATTGCTAAATTAAATGCGAAAAATACTTATCTTTCCACAATTTCACTGTACTAGGCAATGCAAAGATAAAATATAAAATTAATTTAAAATGTAAAAGTTTTATAGTCACCTATTCATATGCTCATAAATTACATTAAAACTGTATCAGGAGCTATGGGCTCCAACATAGTTAGATAAGGTATATTTACAATACGAAAACCATTCGTACTCATATAATGTAAGATTAACAATGTTGTTTGTATAGTAAACATAGTATATACACCCCCAACGCACATCTAACTAAACTATGCTCGGGGCTCTTGTCATGTTTTCTTGTACGTTTTCTAGAAAATTCCCCTCCTCACCACGCCTGCTGCTGGACGTCTCCTGTCCCAGCCTGTTCTGCCTGCTGCCGACTCAGTTCCTCCTCTCGCTGGGTGAGTTGCTCATGCATCTGCCGCACCCGCTCAACCTTTGACTGCTGCTCACCCAACACACCCTGCAGGGCAGCCAGCTCAGCACGCATTGATGCAAGTCGTTCACTCTGAAGAACAGGAGTAGTTGACGTTATGGTGCTAATACAAATTGATATTGCAGACGACGCATGAAAAATAGAATGCCTGGTAGAATTCTTGGAAATTGAATGTAAAAAAAAATTGAAGATGGAGAAATGCTAGAAAGAAAAAAAACAAAATTGCCCATTTGAGTCATATGCCATAGGATCGTAAAAAAAGGACTTTAATTAAAGCTTTGAAAAAGTGATGGTTTTGTACATGGAGGCAGATAAAACTGGGTTTTGAGTGATTGCCACCCTGTTGCACAACCATAAGTTGCTCATTCATCTTCATACACACATGGGAGTTATGAAAAACAATTTATTATAAATTTATATATCCAAAGGTTACAGCAGGTTGTATTAGATGAAGCAATTACCTACTAGTATATAAAATATCTCAAAACAAAATAACAATCAACCAAAATGTGAATCATAAAGTTATAAACCAATATCATATACTCACTTCATGTTCGCTTGAGCGTTCAATCCGTTTGTGGATGGTTTTACCTTCTAATTTCTGCAACATGAATAAAGTTATATAAATATTAATTTCAGCATGCTAACTCAGATTCATACTCCAACTAATAAACAATAGAAAAATATCACTGTTCTTAACATAAGTACTAGTATTTTATCATCCTATAAAAGTCTAATTTTTGCACCCGAAGAGTGATATTATATATCTTCAAGTCTTAGACTATAAAGCCATAGGATGTTATACTTTTGAAGGAAACTTTTAAGGCAATGGCATGATACTCACTGCTTCCTCTATCTTTTTCTGAAGCTCATCATGTTCAGACATCACTGAAAATATGACATAAAAACCTGATCAGCGCGAACAAATTATAAAAATTCAGAATCCATTTGTAGACAGGGTCTGCTTTACTTCCACCTAAATTTTATTATACGGTTCATGTTTTTGATACCGTATATTGCATTGTCTTCAGTGCTAAATCTTTTTTAACCAAATGCAAAGTACATACCAAATGATGAGTCTCATTTAAGATTTTTTATTTTAAATCATTTCAACAGTTTTAACTAAATGTTCACAAAAGCTTCACATATCATATGACTATATTGTAAAAAGTCTGCATTTCTTAACACCAATACATGAATAAAAAGAGAGAGCCCATACAAGTGTCAATGGTCTCTGCGTCTGATTCCCTCTGCAGCTTCAACTCCAGAATTTCTTCTTTCTTGCGCCTCACAGCCTTTGAAGCTTCTTTAACATCTTGAGCTGATAAAGTAAAAGAAATCATTATATACATGACATGATATAAAACTTAATCAAATTTACTACGGTATTTAATAAACATAATATTACCTTTGTCAGCAGGTATTTGAGCTCCATTTTTTAGGCTTTCAAGGAAAAAGTAGCGTGTCTGGGCATTGATTAGATTAAGCTTACAATCCTGGTACTTGCTCTGAAAAACATCATGTTCCATTTGAAAAGAATTATATAAATGATTGAATAACTCCCTATTTTTATAACATTACAAAAGACAAACTTATCAATTAAGAGATTATTGTAGATTGTCACTTTGTGCAAATTAAAGTTTGAAAGGTCTTCTATATTTTATATACCCTGTGTCTCGGTGCTGGAAAAGAAAGACCATATTACACACTGTGCTTTTAAATTAGGTTGTGTAATACACAGCCTAATTTAAAAGCCAAGAATCTTGTTTGAAACAGCTAAATCTACATATTCAGTCATTATATATGTATAGACATTTACAACACTGATACAGAAGTTCTTAATGTGATTTCAAATAGGAATCAGCAATTATTTTCACGTTCCACTATATTACTGGTAGATACACATGAAAACCCCAAACCTTCATATGGTTGAAATCCCTCGCTTTAATCATTATATCATCTTCCTGCTTCATGCTTTCAACCATCAGTTGCAGATCGAGCTTGCCATCTTCAGCATTGAGAGGCCTGAAAAAAATGATCAAATACCACAGCTGGTCATTTTCAGTTTCCAACTGTAGTTGTTCATTTCTTAATCAAATTCCGTTCTAGAACACGACAGACATGTTTCAATGCGTCAATTGAAGTTGAAGTTCCAAGAGACAGGAAAGGACTCTTGCATGCATGAAAATGGTTGATAGGTTCAGAAACGCAGCAATGGCTGCGTACAATAGCAGTAGACATATTTTCAAATGTCTGTTCCACAAGCAAAACCAATGAACAAACACTTTATTCACCTATATGCTCTTTGCAGATCATCATATACATTCAGCACAATCCAGGTTAGTGTACGTTTACATGTACACAATATTGGCTGCAATAAGGAGACTGGTGATTTTTCCGATTACATAAATTTGAATAGGAATGCTCACATACAAGCGACAAAGCAACCTTGCTACACCACCCAGGGTATTTTTCGTTCATGTAGCGGAAAATATTGCCTGACCAACGTCCATGCATCGCTTGCATGTGAACACAAGTCTGTATAAGCAGGGCAATTCAATTATGATATGCGTTACAAAATCTCTTGTTGCCAGTCGCTATGCTGCTTCATCTGTAACGATATCACTAGTGATATTGCTTGCATGTTCTGTCCAAAGAATAACGCAAGTGACGAGCCGCTGACGCATGTCGAAATGCTGGTGCAGGCATCTACTCATTGGAATCTGTCATATTGTGATGAACCTTGATGATATTAGTTGATTATGAGAATATTTAATTAAGATCTAGTACTCGCTACTAGCATTAGTATTTGTTACTTTGATTTGTTTATTTGATAAATAGAGCAGTGACAGTGACAGTGTCACTGAGTCTGAGAAAGAAACAAAACTAGATCTAGTATTAGTAGAATGACTAGATTAACTTTCTAGAATCTAGATTTACAAATTACAGGTTGTATGTCAGACAGCTGTGAAAATTTCTAAACGTTTCCTATATAGTTATGTAGATATGCCGCCACAGCAATGTTCTTACATGTCTCCATTTTCTTCACTGTTTGGAGAGCTGTTTTGTTCAATTTTAAAATTCCCGGCCATGTTGGTGTGGAAGTGAACAATTTTATTGTTTACTCATCGAGGTCGTTATGAATAAGATGAGAACGTGGCTACTTTACCAAGTGAACTAGTGAATAGGGACTGGCTTTGAATACAAGCCCGTAACAAAACCGGATTGTATTGAGTGAATTTCATGTCTGTGTTCATTTGATTTGATTTGATATTCTTCAGGAACTAATGTTGCTAGGATAGCACATGAAAGGGCTTTTTACACGTACGCACGCACGCACACACACACGTGTAATGCTTATTTCTAATGTGGTCCATGTTTGTTTGGAAGGTTATGTAACCAATTGTGTGAGTGTGGAGGGATCATGCTAGCTATTGTTTTCAATCTAGGTGAGTTCTTTTCCCAATGTTTGTTGATGGGCTATGCTAGTGCTGTGGCCTCCTGTAAAATTGCCTTGTTCAATCTCTCCCTCCTCCACAGGAGGTCGCCACCGTCAGCAGTATAGGCATAGCCGGTTCAATCTACAACTCATTGGGACTCGATGATCGTGGTGTGGAGGGATCACTAGCTATTGTTTTCAATCTAGGTGAGTTCTTTTTACGTGCAGACATTTTCAGGCTCTCCTCTACATGGGACATGCCTTATAACGAGGCTTCGAACCTTGCTGAGCCGTCGCCACCGTCTTTAGTATCTGTGTGCAGTGTTTAATTGCTTCATAATTATATTAGCAACTCAGTAGCAGCTCAGTCTCGGTTTCATGAATCTTGTGTGCCCCAAAATCATGATATCAAAATATAACTCCGAGGCTACAGATAGCACAAACGCACGACAAAATGGTTTTGGGCCAACATTTCTAAAATGACCAGGGCGTGAACTTGCGTTGTGCAAATCACATTTTCAGATTCGTGCGCTCTAACCACTGAGTTGGGACCACATAAAAATCAAGATTTGTGAGCCATTGCCACCTATCAGCCACCTTTTTGTGTGCAGTGTTTAATTTTTTAGCCATTAATTAATTTTTCTCAAACTGGTTTCATGAAATGTGGGCCAAAATCATGATTTCAACATTGGCTCACTGGTGGACAAATTATGTTTGGCAAATTGGATGATCTGACGTTGGCATATTTGGATCTTGGTTGGGCCAATCACTATGTTGGCTCAACGTTATGCCAAATTATGGTTTGCCCAATTTTTTGCCAACCATCAGCCACTTTTTCCCAACATTGGCTCAACGTAGGCTACGTTCATTGAATGGGACTATGTTGGAAAAGTCCCACCATCATTTGAGCAAATCATTTGAGCATCTCTCTATATTATACAGTTTAAAATGTCACGTATGTGTTTCCCAGTGCTTGCATTTACATTTACAAACTTCTCCCTCTCACCTAGGACTAATAATTGAATTTATTCTTAGTCCTAGCTCTCACATACATCTTTTTAGCAGGCGTATTTCTACCAACGATAGACATAGCTGAAGACAAGCTTTACAACCCTAAGGTTCCATTTTGACTATATCAAGTGACCCTGGCTGGACTCGAACTCATGACCCCAAGGTTGTGAGACCAGAATGATACCATCATCCCAAGCAGCGAGCTGTTATAAAAGGTTACACGGCTGAACCGTTGTCTCTCACTGTAAACCCCACACTCAGACCCCACAACTACATAAGAACGATAGGAACAGGAACTGGCTATTCTAACATTTGATCTATCCCTGGAAACGGAAATAAACTTTGATATTTTAACGGGATCTGTATACATAGTGAGTATATGGGGTACATTGTGTTTCTCATTTCGTGTGAGACACACAATCATGGCTGCGTTATTCACGACCTTGCGATTTTCTTGTCGAAATATCGTGTTTAACAATGCCGCACATAGGTAAATTATGTATTTAAAGATGCAGTTTGCACCCTCTTATATGTTTTAGTTTGTGTATAACATTACATAACTAAACGACGAGAGATTACAGAGGACTGTCCATTGTAAATGAATAAAATACTGCCTTTTGTTAGTTGAGTTTTAACCTTTTTTTGTTGTTGCACGTATTTTTTAATATATATTTTCATTTAATAATTCGGCCGGAAATAATTTTATTATACTCGGGTCCAGACCTACGCAATTAGTGTCTATTTGCCATTAATGTTGGATGCCAAACTCTATGTCGAGGGAATCCATCCATATGAATGAAACTATCGCCTTGCAAGTTTTCATGATCTTGTTAAGATGACACCGTGGTGTCGATGCATTGCCATTGACTTTTTCATTCACTAGTTTACAGTGTAGGGACAATAATATAGATTATTCTGACAGTCACTTGATTTTTTTAAAAAGAAAGGCAATTACTTCGAGTACTAAAAGTATTTGTAGACTACGAGTACGAAGTACTCAAATACTTGTGTAAAAAACTAATTTATTTTCCAGTGACTGAATATCCATGGCTTTTCACATATCGTTAGGTAGATGTGTCACCAAAGTATTGATATACATCAGAGTCTCATCACACGTACATTTTAATGACGTGACGAGACTGACCTATATATGTCGCGACTCTGGCGACCGCATCGAGATCTATAAGAAATTTTGCCTTTTCGCTTTACATATCCAACATTCATTATTCAAAGTTACTTAGCAGTCCTGCTAAAACCATACGTTACAACCTGACATGTCCCTTCAAATTACATTACAAAACATCAAATTTTGCTTGCAATTAAGTGCGAGCAAAATACATATTTAAATGGGCATTCAACATGGCGTGTTTTGTTTATGTTTTAGGAAAAGGCACACTTTTCCATCCTTGCTGGGGAGCGCTACTCTTTTCATCAAATTCAATCGAAACTTTAAATGTGATTTCCGCCGATTATTCCATGCTCTATCAGTGATTAATCTAGAAATTGGCAACAATGAGTCCCTAAGGACTCACATATTTTGAAACAATGGGTCGGAGGGGCAATACAATGAGTCCTGGCATACATAACCATAACAAACTATAAACATAGTATGGGTCCCGTTGGATGCACAATTTTCAATTCTTTGTATCCTATTGCAAAATAATGAGTACTGGACTCAGGACTCGTATAGATCTAGAATTATCACTGCTTTGTACATAATATAATACTAAATAAAATTATTGAAGCCATTAGCAATGAGAAGAGAATACATGTAATATGCTTTAACTCAAGATGAATTTCTTGACACGATACAAAAACAAGTTACGCTCTTCTATATGTCAAATGTAAGCTTAGAAAATATTTGCAGTAAACTTTACATTGAAAACTCCTTAGAAGGGAAAACATAAATAACAAAAGTATCTTAATGGTCGAAGATTCATGTTGCATGTCTACATATAGGTTGAAAAATGTAGACTCCTAGCACATGATTAATGTAAGTTTCAAAAAGAGAAACCTTGATTTTGCTTGTGTACCGGAATATATGTGAACGGCCAGTAGGTCCATGTTCTATATCAACGTCTACACTAAATCTGTGTCTGGGGTTCTTTCAATACATATCCACCTTTCTCAATCGTTGTTAAATTGAAATTGGTCTTATATATGGGTGAAATGAATTAACATTGTAAATGAGCAGAATTGAACAGAGAACCCAATCAACTGATGTTGGAATGTATAGAAATATCATGGAGTATTTTAGTGAACCCAAAACCCAAACCCAAAACTAAAACTAAATTTATCATAATAGCTTTAGACAAGTATTGGCGTATAACAATGCAGGACCACAAATAGGACAAAAATCATACTTGTTCATAGGACTTGTATCCTTAAAATATACCCTTACTAAAATTTTCCACAACCTTGTAAACAAACTCCATGTAAATGCAATTGAAACTGATGTCAATTTTTACCAGTCCTGACAGCACAGATACCATTATAAAATGCAAACTCCAAAATCATAGTGCACCCAGTTAAACTATCGGCATTTTACAAGGAAGCATTTTGCATGATCTGGATGAAGAGTGCATAGTGAATTAGTTATTTTCTAAGTGCTATAAAATTACTTTAACTGCAACATCGTCACAGTTATGTACAAAAAATATTTGTCATGCATTTGATGCAAACCATTGTCTACTGTTGTCAATGATGTGAATAACACCATTGGAAGGTGAACTGTTTTAATTTATTAGGAAAACACTACAATTGTGATGCAAGTTTTTTATGGTCTTTTGTTTTTACAGGTGTGTGGCAAGTAATGCAGCATTGAAAGCAGCAGAAAAATCTGACTTACCCGTAGCAACCAAAACCACTGACAAAACTATTGCTGTATCAGAAAAGGTGATTATTTTTGGCATATTTTGTATTACTGGTATGTCTCATGGAACACTTATTTGATAATTTCACATCAATTAAGTTCATGCTGTATTCATTTTTCTACTACTTGTACAAGGGCGTAGGAAGCGGAGGTTTGGGAAGTTCACACGAACCACCCTTTGTGGTGTAAAGATCCACTGTTAAACTGTAAGCTTTAGGTCATTACACAGCGCAATCACTCACTGTGATGTGTACATGTATGGTATTTTATGATTGGGTGGACGCAGTATAATTACGTTAATCGTGTGACATCCCTTGCAGGAAGCAACGTGTGAAGTCGTTGATGTTCATTGATTTTTTGCCTTTCCCTCAAGTCTTGAGGGTATATTTTTAAAAAGAAGGGGCCAGGGTCAGTTTTTAGGTAGCTTTTTTCTCACAGATATTTTGTTCATTTCAGAATTATAGATCAAATCATAAAGTACTGGTTTTGAGCGGGTGTGGTGGCCACCTGATTAACACGCCCGTCAGGCCCTTTTTTCCAAATCAACAAATCATCTTGTCTCCAGCTTTTTAGTAGTTTTAGAAGTTCAGAGTTGCCAACCCTTCCACTTTTGGCGGGATATATACGATTTTGAAACCCTCTATACGCCAGTACGAAAACGACAGTAATATAGTACGCATATAGCTCAAAAACTGTCAAAAATCGAAGTTCGAGACAATAATCATCAACCGAGCATTCTAAACTGGTCTGAATTCTATAACACGCGCCGGTTTCGTTCTCGAATCTCGAATTTGAATAATTCAAAGTTACACGATCTCTCATTGGTCACAACGCATTTCGTTAGACCAATCACAAACAACGTTACCTAATCCATCGACCTATTTACACTCAATGGCGGCGAACTGAAGTATGTTATATCTGTGTAAATATGTAAATATGTATTTGTTTTCCTGTTATGCTATTGTTTGCAGTATTATTCACCAGTATTTTTATCGGTCTCATGATGATTAATAATTGTTTCTTGTTTTGTTATGATGCAATGGTGTTTTTGCAGGAATGTATTACTCAAGCAATATTTGTAGGATTATTGTGGAACATATTTTGGTTGTACACTATATCACAAATTTACATTAGCATTTGTATGTCAGTTGTGAATTTTATTAAATAAAATTTAGAAAAAAGACTTGTCCTTCTGATAACTAACATTTAGAATGAAACATTTGTAAATCGTACAAAGCTTTGTTGGAATGTTTGAAAATTTCAGCGGCCATATACGTTCGAGATGTGAATCACAAAATGTAATCTTTCATTGGTGAAAACATAAAAATCATTAATTTTCCTTGGCCTGTATTAACACATTTTATGGTAGAAAAGCCAGGAAATGGGCCATTTTAAACCCCTAATTTTCAAATTTTCGGGGGAGGATGCAATGAATGCGCTTGAAACTGAGTGCAATTATGATTTTTGGGGACCAAATATGCTTTTTCATAATATCTAGTATTCTTTTCATCTTTGGAGGGTTGGCAACTCTGGAAGTTCAATGAATCACTTCGACACAGTAACATATAAGCCCATGTTAAAATTACATTTTACAAATACAAATTTTAGGTAAATTTAAAGTACATTTTGACATTTTAGGGTAGAGAAAGGAATCGTAGCTTAATTCTTCATATTTTTGTTCCGTATCCTTGTGACGGTGTCAGTACTGTACTTGAATTTGTATATATTTATAAACAATAATGATGCTATTGTATCAAAAAAAGTTTGATGCTATAGAATTGATTTCTTTTTATTGAGCCTCAATGTGCTCAACATTACTGTGCATATTTGGACAGTCGGTGTTACACATATAACAAAACAGCCTGACCACATTGTATTAAGTGGTCTATCATTATATACCACCAAACACCCCACCCCCCTCCTTCCTACGCCATTGTACCAGTGACTGTGCTGAAGCCAACAGACCCTGATGTAATTCCTTTTAGGGATTCTCCGAAGTAGCTATAGTCTTTGCCAATTTGGAGTGTTTCTAAATGGAAACATGTAAAGCCTTTTTCTTAGAACTAACAACCATACCAACCTTTTTTGTAATGCTCATGAGTGAACTACTGGATAGGTTTACAGTATTTCACTATCCACATTCATTTGTGTGTAGTTTTGTGTAGTCCAAAATTTGGACTACTAGTATAGATCTGCCATATGAAGCTTATTGAAGTGTAGGTGCAGCATGTGTAGGTACAGGGTTCGGGTTCTATGTGAGGCTATACATGACATTATTTTATAGCCCTATCTTGAATTGTGTAATGTATTATACTATCAACTTTTATTTCATATGTTACTTTAGTTTTCTATAATAAAATAGCCTCTAGGCGTTAAACCTAGAAATGATGAAATTAGAAATAAACAACTTAAGTCAAGACTTAAATTCGAAAACATACGTGACACCAATTTTATTTTACTACTTTTTAGCCTGTAACATTTATCTTTGCCCAGACACTTATTCTGTAAAATTATTGGAAATGATTCACACTAAAATGCCACACCTACAGTTCTGACTCTGTCAAAAGGACACTGAAACGAAATATAAAGAATTATGTTATGTTTGTTTACATTTGTTTACAATTTTTTGTCATTGTGACAACTGTTGAGAACAAAAAAACGTTGCTTAAGCAATTAACTGCTTTTTTATTGCTTCGCCTGATTCTGAAATTGCGTGGTCTCTCTTTTTTACACTTAAATTGCACAATTTACGAAAGTTCACCATTGTAAAAAGAATTTTCATAACGCCATTTTGACAGATTATTGTATAAATGGGTATCTAGATATCATCCGCACCTTTTTAAACAACCGCATTGTTAGTGTGCCGGCAATGTCACAAGAATGAATGAACAAATCCAAATGTTTATGAAAACAATAGTTTCAACGATGGACGCCACCTGTGGAAGTCCCTGGTTTTTTTTAACGTTTTATCTGTTCATCTCGTAAGTTGTAAGTTGTTTCAATTTCGGTCCATGTAGGTCCAAGAATTCCTCATGATCGAAAACTTAAAACATTTAATTCAGACTAACTTTGTAGAATAGCCATTTTGTTAAGTCTTAAAAAGGAATATCAACCCCTCTAAAACTGAATTTTTGCTAAGGGGTACACTTTTATGAAGGGAGGAGCTGAACATTTGCCTTGTCTTTATGAATAAAATGAAAAAAATATGATAAAATTCTATTCATGATGCTTCCAGATGCTAAGAAATCCTTTCAAAAACCCTTCTTCAATGAAAATTCAGTGCAAAGCTGTATTTTATTCAGGCAAAAATAATATTCTGTAACATTTATCATTCTGAGTAGTCAATATCTTTTAGCTGTTTTTTTTTTGTATTGTTTGAACTGCACTGAGTTCCCTCTACATATAGGTATAAACAATTTACGGGAATGAATGTCGTGGGGATGCAAATTTCTCTGTCAGACAAAATTACTTACATATTGCCTTGTTTCCTAAGTTACCCATCCTAACAAGGTATTAAGTGAGTGATGAGAATGCACGGAGTGAAACAAGTTATATGGTGAATGCAAATTAGTCCTCCACATTGGGTAAATGAAACATTTTTTAAGTCTATCCCCAATGCTTGTTTTTGACCTTGAAACCCAGTACAAAACAAATTTTTTTACATGAGCTGTGTGTAAATTCTTTTATAAACATGTCACAGGGATTTTTTTATTACCAGACACAAACATTCTATTTGAGACTCAGAAAAACTTACATTTTTATTTGCAAACTGCAATGTTTTGAGGGTCTCATTCCCTTCAACTGGCAAATGCACAGATCTTGTTTTTGATGGTCATATTAAGGACTAGGGAGACAATCTTGAGAACACGTGTGCTTCCGTGGCCGAGTGGATAGGGAGTTGGACTCATGACCAGAAGGTCGTGGGTCCGGTCTGGTGGTGGGTGTTGAGCAAACTTATCCCTAAAGTAGTCGCACACTGCTCCGTGGCACCTACGCGTTGATTAGGTACAGGTCATTGGGTTGAAAGAGTGAGTGAGTGATTGTGTGAGTGATTAACATTGTGCGCTGAATGCAGTCATTAGAGCAAAGCTTGGATCACGGCTATAAACCACCACATTTACATTTATATTTACTTAGAAAATCTCATATAAGCATTTATTAGTGTCTTTTCCAAAAGATCTCAAAATTAATGTATAAATAAAAGTGTCGCAATATACATAGCATATTTATGTACATACAGATCAATTTGTTATTATCTACTGTAACAGATTCAAATGGTCAATACCTCTGCTATTCTTGTATGCAATAACTAGGAGCAGGCTATAAAGTAACATGGTGATGTAACATTCATACATGTAATATAAAATCATGAATTCTTCACACCTTCGGGTTGATTGATTAACTTATATAAAATGGCATTCTTGGAAGTTGTCAAATTGTAAAGAACTGGGTTTAAGTGCAGCAGACGTCACCATTTAATGAAAGTAAATCACCCTGGCCAATTTTGATGCATTCAGAGAAGTTCCGTAATGAAAGCATCCTTTCCCATGTAAACAACGTCATTTTCACTGACCTTGTCTGTTTAGGTGCAAAATACTTAGTCATGTGATACCTTGTGAACCTGAATGGCAATGTGCTCATGGCTGTTTTCTGTCCAAAAAATAAACAAGCAGTGATGACTTTATGATTTAATATGTAGAATAATAAAATGGGATGATTGGTGTCCATTGTATTTGTGTGTCAAAACTCTTTTAGAATGTGTAAGTTCGGTTTAATAGGGTACAGTTGATAGGTTGAGGGTGTTTTCCCAAATAAGGAGAGCAATCATTTGTGTGTATGGTAAAGGCACTACAAAAATATACTGAGAATGATTATATCTATGTGATATATATATATATATTATGATTATATATTGAGAAACATATTTGTACAGTTTAACTGAGGATTAAAATGATGAGATGTGTGTTTGTATATAAAATATATTCTTTCAGGATGATGTTTCCATGCTGTCAGGTGTCCCCGAGGAGCACTTACAGTCACGTCAAGTGAGAATTTTCATACCGGCTCGTAATCCCATGCAGTCTGGCAATTATGGCACCCGTAGGTGGAGAATAGAGTTTGATAACCGCGAGCGATGGGAAAACCCACTGATGGGATGGTCGTCAACGTACGTAGCTTTACATCATTCATCAAACATGAGTGTCGACAGTCCATTTTAGTTAATTCAATTTGGATCTCTGAGATTCTGCGCAGATTTATATGTATTTTTAAATTTCAAAATGTTGCCTGTATGATGTGATGATAACTTTGTATTTTTTAGAGCGGATCCTTTGTCTAATATGTCCGTTGACTTTGCGTGTGCTGAAGATGCAGCAGCGTACTGTGAGAAACAAGGTGAGATGAATTTTCATTTTAAATCAAAATCTCACCTTTTGATATGTATATGAGAATCAAATATAAGAAATATTAATCCTAGTAAATAGGCTAGTATTTTGTTTGCTAGAATGCATATGACCAATGTATTTCAGTGTAAATATAGTCATTTATCAGTTTGAACTCCTGCATAGTAATTATTGAATTGTTATTCTTAATTACAGGATGGCAGTACACAATAGATAAGAGAAATTGGCCGACTAAGAAACCAAAGTCATATGGAGCAAACTTCTCATGGAACAAGAAAACACGGACGTCAACAAAATAAAATATCTTGTACTTTTTGCCATTGAATTAATATTGGACTTGGTTGAAATTGTGAATAAAAAGTGTTTCAAATGACTATGTTATAGATATTACCATCATGTTTAATGTATTAATGAGGTATTTTAATGGTATTATATTGTATAAAGTACTAGTTTTAAGAAGAACAGTATTTTGTAGCCTGTAATCTAGCATAAATAAGGAAAAATTAACTTAACTATTAATTCATAGTTCATTAATATTTTTGCATGCATTTCGTTTAAAAAAAGTAGGTTTGCATTTTTTCACAATATGAAGGACCATACTTGAAGATCATACACATTATTCTTTATCATACACTGGTTCTGCATAATAAACTGGTTCATCGAAAAAGGCGTGTTAGAAATACATTATCACGTACAGTATTTCTGTCTATACCATATTTTGTGGCAGTGCATTGCAATCAATGGTGAACTAACTCAAAATCATCCAATTTGGTTATTTATGGTCTGATTTGGATGTATTCATACCAAGCCGTCGAGAACAAGCTTTAGATTACAAAAATCGTTTTTGTTAATAGCTATGACTGAAAATAGATGCGTTTGTATGAATAGCTGTCAAAAGTGCGTAAAGGGCAAAGCTTTGAATGTTGTGGAATAAAATGTTTTCTGGAAGGCACACTTTTCAATATGCCAAAATTAGATGGAAGTGATTGTCCCAAGTATTCATGAAAACAATATAGATCACTTGAAATTCTCTTAATATGTATTGAATTAGTTACAGAATATGTCCAGAACTAATATTATATACTTACCTATTGCTACATTTTTTGTTGTCCAGTAGTAATATGATTATATACCTACCAATTTCTATGGATTTTATTTTTTGATAAATTATCAATGTTTTTGTATTGATTTTCAAGAAATTTCAGGAAATCTGTGTTTTTCAAACTCAAAATGCATGTAAATGTAGGAATTGACCATTTAGATTGAGTGTCAATCTTGAAATTGACCATGCTGACGCCTGATTTCAAGATTGCGGGGTAAATCAGATGTCATCATGGTCAATTTATCATTGACACTATAATCGACTAAAATCCATTTTATCATGATTAAAATTTGAAATGAAATTGATTGCTTTTATTTTGAAATAAATCATATCATAACGGCCCTCATTGTCATTTTGACCGTGAGCGTATAGAAAAATGTGACGGTACTAGTCTAGAGTAGACTATGGTCATGGTCAATGGTCAAAAATGGCAATGAGACCAAGTATGATATGATTTATTATTTCAAAAAAAAACTTAATCAGACACACATTTAGTGTGGATTTTAGTCATGATAGAATGAGACTGGTATTCGTTAAAACCTTTGAATTTAGTGTAGTTAGAAATTATCCACTGTAAAATATTTGTGAATGATAAAAGACCAATATGATGGAGTATTTTAGTGAACCCAAAAACCCAAAACCCAAAAACTAAAACTAAATTTATCATAATAGCTTTTAGACAAGTATTTGCGTATACCAATGCAGAACCACAAATAGGACAAAAATCATACTTGTTCATAGGACTTGTATCCATAAAATATACCCTTACTAAAATTTTACACAACCATGTAAACAAACTCCATGTAAATGCAATTGAAACTGATGTCAATTTTTACCAGTCCTGACAGCACAGATACCATTTATAAAATGCAAACTCCAAAATCATAGTGCACCCAGTTAAACTATCTGCATTTTACAAGGAAGCATTTTTGAATGATCTGGATGAAGAGTGCATAGTGAATTAGTTATTTTTCTAAGTGCTATAAAGTTACTTTAACTGCAATATTGTCACAGTTATGTAGAAAATATTTGTCATGCATTTGATGCAAACCATTGTCTACTGTTGTCAATGATGTGAATAACACCATTGGAAGGTGAACTGTTTTAATTTCTTAGAAAAACACTACAATTGTGATGCAAGTTTTTTTATGGTCTTTTGTTTTTACAGGTGTGTGGCAAGTAATGCAGCATTGAAAGCAGCAGAAAAATCTGACTTACCTGTAGCAACCAAAACCACTGACAAAACTATTGCTGTATCAGAAAAGGTGATTATTTTTGGCATATTTTGTATTATGTCTCATGGAACACTTATTTGATAATTTCAGATCAATTAAGTTCACGCTTGTATTCATTTTTCTACTACATGTACAAGGGCGTAGGAAGCGGAGGTTTGGGGAGTTCACACGAACCCCCCCTATGTGGTGTAAAGATCCACTGTTAAACTGTAAGCTTTAGGTCATTACACAGCGCAATCACTCAATGTGATGTGTACATGTATGGTATTTTATGATTGGGTGGACGCAGTATAATACGTTAATCGTGTGACAGCCCCTTGCAGGAAGCAACGTGTGAAGTCGTTGATGTTCATTGATTTTGCCTTTCCCTCAAGTCTTGAGGGTATATTTTTAAAAAAGAAGGGGCCAGGGTCAGTTTTTAGGTACCTTTTTTCTCACAGACATTTTGTTCATTTCAGAAATATCGATAAAATCATAAAAGTACTGTACTGGTTTTCCAAATCAACAAATCATCTTGTCAGCTTTTTAGTAGTTTTAGAAGTTCAATGAATCACTTCTGACACAGTAACATATAAGCCCATGTTAACAAGTCCATTATATACAATGTGTACAAATTCTTCAAAGCTCGCCTTCCATTTACGTAAATCATAATGATACCTTTATAATTTAAATTACATTTTTTGAAAATTTGAATACATTTAGGGTAGTACTGACACAGGAGAAAAACGTAAGGAATCGCAGCTTAATTCTTCATATTTTTTTGTTCTGTATCCTTCTGACGGTGTCAGTACTGTACTTGCATTTGTATATATTTATAAACAATAATGATGCTATAGTACCAAAAAAGTTTGGTGCTATAGAATTGATTTTTTTATTGAGCCTCAATGTGCTCAACATCACTGTGCATATTTGGACAGTCGTTGTTACACATATAACAAAACTAAGCCTGACCACTGGCACACTGTATTAAGTGGTCTATCATTATATACCACCAAACACCCCACCCCCCCTCCTTCCTACGCCATTGTACCAGTGACTGTGCTGGAAGCCAACAGACCCTGATATAATTCCATTTAGGGATTCTCGAAGCAGCTATGGTCTTATGGTCAATTTGAGTGTTTCTAAATGAAAACATGTAAAGCCTTTTTCTTAGAACTAACAACCATACCAACCTTTTTTGTAATGCTCATGAGTGAACTACTGGATAGGTTTACAGTCTTTCACTGTCCACATTCATTTGTGTGTAGTTTTGTGTAATCAAAATTTGGACTACTAGTATCTGCCAAATGAAGCTTATTGAAGTGTAGGTGCAGCATGTGAATTATAGGTACAGGGTTCGGGTTCTACGTGAGGCTATACATGACATTATTTTATAGCCCTATCTTGAATTGTGTAATATATTATACTATCAACTTTTTATTTCATATGTTAATTTAGTTTTCTATAATCAAATAGCCTCTAGGCGTAAAACCTAGAATTGATGAAATTAGAAATAAACAACTAAAGTCATGACTTAAATCCGAGCGTCACGTGACACCAATTTTATTTTACTACTTTTTAGCCTGTAACATGCTCAGACACTTATTCTTTAAAATTATTGGAAATGATTCACACTAAAATGCCACACCTACAGTTCTGACTCTGTCAAAAGGACACTGAAACGAAATATAAAGAATTATGTTAGTTTGTTTACATTTGTTTACTATTTTTTGTCATTGTGACAACTGTTGAGAACAAAAAAAACGTTGCTTCAGCAATTTACTGATTTTTTATTGCTTCGCCTGATTCTGAAATTGCGTGGTCTCCCTTTTTTTAAATTGCGCAATTCACTTTAAAGTTCACCATTGTAAAAAGAATTTTCATAGCATAATTACCACACTGGCCATTTTGACAGATTATTGTATAAATGGGTATCTAGATATCATCCAGCACCTTTTAAAAACAAGCGTTGTTAGTGTGCCGGCAATGTCACAAGAAAGAATGAACAAATAAATGTTTATGAAAACAATAGTTTTCAACGATGGACGCCACCTGTGGAAGTCCCTGTTTTTTTTAACGTTTATCTGTTCATCTCGTAAGTTGTAAGTTGTTTTAATTTCAGCGATCATGCAAATCAAGAATTCCTCATGATCGAAAACTTAAAACATTTAATTCAGACTAACTTTGTAGAATAGCCATTTTGATAAGTCTTAAAAGGAATATCAACCCTCTAAAACTGAATTTTTGCTAAGGGGCACACTTTTATGAAGGGAGGAGCTGAACATTTGCCTTGTCTTTATGAATAAAATGAAAAAAATATGATAAAATTCTATTCATGATGCTTCCAGATGCTAAGAAATCCTTTCAAAAACCTTCTTTAATGAAAATTCAGTGCAAAGCTGTATTTTATTCAGGCAAAAATAATGTTCTCTAAAGTTTATCATTCTGAGTAGTCAATATCTTTTAGCTGTTTTTTTTTGTATTGTTTGAACTGCACTGAGTTGCCTCTACATATAGGTATAAACAATTTAGGGAATGAATGTCGTGGGGATGCAAATTTCTCTGTCAGAAATTACTTTCACATATTGCCTTGTTTCCTAAGCTACCCATCCTAACACAGTATTAAGTGAGTGATGAGAATGCACGGAGTGAAACAAGTTATATGGTGAATGCAAATTAGTCCTCCACATTGGGTAAATGAAACATTTTTTTAAGTCTATCCCCAATGCTTGTTTTTGACCTTGAAACCCAGTACAAAACAAATCCTTTTTACATGAGCTGTGTATAAATTTTTTTATAAACATGACACAGGGATTTTTATTACCAGGACACAAACATTCTATTTGAGACTCAGAAAAACTTTACATTTTCATTTGCAAACTGCAATGTTTTGAGGGTCTCATTCTCTCAACTGGCAAATGCACAGATCTTTTTTTTGATGGTCATATTAAGGACTAGGGAGACAATCTTGAGAACACGTGTGCTTCTGTGGCCGAGTGGATAAGGAGTTGGACTCGTGACCAGAAGGTCATGAGTGGGTCCGGTCTGGTGGTGGGTGTTGAGCAAACTCATCCCTAAAGTAGGTAAGACACTGCTCCGTGGCACCACACTTGAGGTACAGGTCATTGGGTTGAAAGAGTGAGTGAGTGATTGTGTGAGTGTGATTAACATTGTGCGCTGAATGCAGTCATTAGAGCAAAGCTTGGATCATTTCGGCTATAAAACCACCACATTTACATTTATATTTACTTAGGAAAATCTCATATAAGCATTTATTAGTGTCTTTCCAAAAAGATCTCAAAATTAATGTAGCAAATAAAAGTGTCGCAATATACATAGCATATTTATGTACAAAGATCAATTTGTTATTATCTACTGTAACAAATTCAAATGGTCAATACCTCTGCTATTCTTGTATGCCATAACTAGGAGCAGGCTATAAGTAATCATGGTGATGTAACATTCGTACATAAAATCATAAAAATCAATATGAATTCTTCACACCTTCGGGGTGATTTTGATTAACTTATATAAAATGGCATTCTTGGAAGTTGTCAAATTGTAAAGAACTGGGTTTAAGTGCAGCAGACGTCACCATTTAATGAAAGTAAATCACCCCGGCCAATTTTGATGCATTCAGAGAAGTTCCATAAATAAAGCATCCTTTTCCCCATGTAAACAACGTCATTTTCACTGACCTTGTCTGTTTAGGTGCAAAAAATACTTAGTCATGTGATACCTTGTGAACCTGAATGGCAATGTGCTCATGGCTGTTTTCTGTCCAAAAAATAAACAAGCAGTGATGACTTTATGATTTAATATGTAGAATAATAAAATGGGATGATTGGTGTCCATTGTATTTGTGTGTCAAAACTCTTTTAGAATGTGTAAGTTCGGTTTAATAGGGTACAGTTGATAGGTTGAGGGTGTTTTCCCAAATAAGGAGAGCAATCATTTGTGTGTATGGTAAAGGCACTACAAAAATATACTGAGAATGATTATATCTATGTGATATATATATATATATATATATATATATATATATATATATATATATATATATATATATATATATATATATATATATATATATATATATATATATATATATATATGATTATATATTGAGAAACATATTTGTACAGTTTAACTGAGGATTAAAATGATGAGATGTGTGTTTGTATATAAAATATATTGTTTCAGGATGATGTTTCCATGCTGTCAGGTGTCCCTCGAGGAGCACTTACAGTCACGCCAAGTGAGAATTTTCATACCGCTCGTAATCCCATGCAGTCTGGCAATTATGGCACCCGTAGGTGGAGAATAGAGTTTGATAACCGCGAGCGATGGGAAAACCCACTGATGGGATGGTCGTCAACGCAATAGTTTTTACATCATTCATCAAACATGAGTGTCGACAGTCCATTTTAGTTAATTCAATTTGGATCTCTGAGATTCTGCGCAGATTTATATGTATTTTTAAATTTCAAAATGTTGCCTGTATGATGATGATAACTTTGTATTTTTTTTAGAGCGGATCCTTTGTCTAATATGTCCGTTGACTTTGCGTGTGCTGAAGATGCAGCAGCGTATGTGAGAAACAAGGTGAGATGAATTTTCATTTGAAATCAAAATCTCACCTTTTGATATGTATATGAGAATCAAATATAAGAATTATTAATCCTAGTAAATAGGCTAGTATTTTGTTTGCTAGAATGCATATGACCAATGTATATTAGTGTAAATATAGTCATTTATCAGTTTGAACTCCTGCATAGTAATTATTGAATTGTTATTCTTAATTACAGGATGGCAGTACACAATAGATAAGAGAAATTGGCCGACTAAGAAACCAAAGTCATATGGAGCAAACTTCTCATGGAACAAGAAAAACACGGACGCCAACAAAATGAAATATCTTTGTACTTTTACCATTGAATTAATATTGGACTTGGTGGTTGAAATTGTGAATAAAAAGTGTTACAAAATGACTTTGTTATAGATATTACCATCATGTTTAATGTATTAATGAGGTGTTAATGGTATTATATTGTATAAAAGTACTAGTTTTAAGAAGAACAGTATTTTGTAGCCTGCAATCTAGCATAAATACAGAACATGCAAATAACATTAGAATAAAAGGAGTAATTTAATAAAAAAAAATGATTAATGCATATATGCTACAAAACAGAGAGCACTAAAAGCCTTTGGTATAAAGCCAATTGCTTATTTCCATAGTGGCACTGGATTGATCACATGATACAGGACGGCAATTTATCACATTGTACTAATAAAATAACAAAACTAAATAATTAAACAAATAATATCTAAATAAGTTAAGAACTGGGATCACAGATATCATAGTACTACATCACAAACTCATTTTTTTCTTTATCTTGCATCGTATTAAATAGATATTTCTTACATTTATTTTTAAAATCGTCTTTAGTTTTAGTACATTTAATATATTTTGGTAAATTATTCCACATTTTTGCTCCATTATACATAAAGGATTTGCTACCATGAGATTTTACATGTGGAACGACATAACAATTTTCACTCTTTTCTGGTATTGTGTGAATGGATATCTGCCACTCTTTTAAATGTACATAGGTAAGTTGGTGCCAAACCGTGAAAAATATTGTACATCATATTACAAGATAAATAATTAAAACGACTTTCAACATTCAAATATTTCACTTTCCTAAAATCTGTACATAGTAAATGATGCCTATTGCCATATCCCAGAATATATCTAACCATCTTGTTTTGTGCTGTTTGTAATTTCTTTTTTAAGCATTGTTCCAACCCTCTGTAATAAACATTATAACCATAATCTAAACGTGACTGTAATAAAGCTGAACACAATAATTTACGCTCTCTTAAATTAAGGAAACCACTTTTTACGATACAGAAACCTGAGTCCTGCATTGACTTTTTTAATAATAGAATTACCCATGGTATGTCCGCTCATGTCCTGGTCAATGACCGCTCCAAGGTATTTAACATTGCTCTTAGCTTCTATTTTTACACCTTTACAATTGATATTCAAATAACTATGTTTCTTAAGTTTCTTTTTTGATGCAAACAAAATTGACTCTGTTTTACCCAAATGAAGTGACAGCTTGTTAGAATCTAACCAATTGCTAATTTTTTTCCATTTCAGAACATAATAAAATTTCAATGGTTTTGACGTCTTTTCCAGATACTAGTAATAAAGAATCATCTGCATATAAACATAAATCACATGAAGAATTAGACATGTCATTAACATATATTGTAAAAAGAAGTGGGCCCAAAATAGAACCTTGGGGGACACCACAGGTAACTTCTCCAGCTTCTGATAAGCAACCTTTTACATCTACGAATTGTTTTCTGTTTGACAAATAGGAGTTGAACCAAAGAACGGCAGAGTCGCACGCACCAATAGCTTTAAGTTTTTTTAACAAAATTACATGGTCTACCGTGTCGAAGGCTTTCTGTAAGTCTAATAAAATAACACCAGTATAAAAGCCTTGATCCATGTTAAATCTTATCTTGTCTGACAAATATGTAAGTGCAGTATCAGTTGAAAAACAAGATCTGAAGCCTGATTGATATTCATAGATAAGGTTATTTTCACATAGATAAGAATAGAACTGGTTATATACAATCCTTTCAAATATTTTTGAGACAACTGGTAGAATAGATACAGGTCTATAATTTCCTTCACTGTTGCAGTCTCCCTTTTTATATAATGGTACAACTCTCGCAGTCTTAAACTCATTAGGAACTTCAGAGAGTCTTAGTGACAAGTTGATTACATATGTAAGAGGACTAACAATTTCCTTAGAACCATCTTTCAGAAATCTATCCGATATATTATCACATCCAGTAGATTTGGTAACATTAAGGGATGACAGTAATTTTAAAACTTCAGCCTCACTAACAATTGAGAATTTAAAGGAGTCTTTAGATACACCCTTGTCTTTATAATAGTTTTCAATTTTATTTTCATCGAAAACAGTCTTTGGAAGCTTGTCTACAAGCTTGGCTGCAATGTTGCAGAAAAATGATTAAATTTATTTGCTACAAATCAAAAAATTTAATTATTGCATCACCGTGTAGTATATATTTGACCCACGACCGTTTTTTAAAATCACGCAGTAATTTATTTAGACACCTATAATTAGCATTTGGTTCCACTGCAGACATAATTTTAGTTCACTCTGTACACAATTTTTCATGACGTCATGGGTTTTCCCCACTTAGAAAACGAAAGCGAACTTGTAAACAGGTTTGATAGATGTGGTTTTTTTTTTTCACCTCCCGTGTAACAGCCCTCCCGTGTAACCGCATGTAGATTGAACAAGCAATATGCACAATTTACATGTAAATGTAAGTAAACATAAATTGGTGTCGGTGATTAAAAGGCAGTAGTGAATATAGCTAAATACTAGTATTCATACAAGCTGCACGTATGTGGATTTTAATAGTCAACTAGCATTTTGTGAGTCTGAAATATTTGCCATATAGTGATATCGACTAAAGAAGCTTGATAAATAGTTCAATGTACTGAACGTTTAACATAAAAAAATAATAAAAAAACTGTAATAAAAACTTGTAATAAATAAAAACTTTGACTTCAAAATCTTGTGTTACCGGAAACAGACTATTGATTTTGTTACGCCTTATTACTTACCTATTGCTACATTTTTTGTTGTCCAAAAACCTAACGCTAGGGATTTTATTTTTTGATCAATTATCAATGTTTTTGTATTGATTTTCAAGAAATTTCAGGAAAAAACTCAAAATGTATGTAAAAAAAATTAACTCGATAAAATAAAAATTGACCATGCTGACTTTGTCACAACCTTCCTACCTACTTATTTTGAAATAAATCATATCATAATGGTCTCATTGTCATTTTGACCGTGCGACGTCAGCAGCTGTATAGACTATTAGTCTAGAGTAGACTATGGTCCGTGACGTCGCATGGTCAAAATGGCAATGAGACCGTTATGATATGATTTATTTCAAAATAAAAACGAATCAGACACTCATTTAGTGTGGATTTTAGTCTTGATAGAATGAGACTGGTATTCGGTTAAAACCTTTGAATTTAGCGTAGTTCGAAATTATCCACTGTAAAAACATTTGTGAATGATAAAAGAGCAATATGCGATCGATTTTTGACACCAAGAAATAATAAATACAACAACTAAAAGTTTGTAATTAGACTGGTGTGGTGGTGTCGTACCGTGCAGTAGATCACTGGAGCGTGCAGTCAATCGAATAATTGAGCACGCTGATCGACCAATCAGCGTGTTCATTCTCAATATCAATACAGGTTATTGATGGTGATTTTTGCTCAGAATGATAGAATGATCAATGGAATAGACATTAAATTTTTAGAAATCTTAGTTTTTAGATAATTATATGAATTTTGTTATTGGATAGTTTTTTCGATGATTGCGATTTTTTTTTTGTTTATACGATACTCAAGACAAAGTAGTAATATTTTCACTAATTACTGTATAACAAAATTTTGCTTTAATCTGTATATTTCAAACCATGTTATATCATTAGATAAGATTATTAGCTACAACACAATAAGGTGTAATTCGTAAAAAATGAAGTAATAATAAGAGAGAAAATAGAATTCTAGTAAAAACCTATAATAGCCTTTCTTGTACCCTTAATCATTGAAATTTATTTATTTATTTGCCATATGTACAAAAAATATTGATTATATAAAATTCAGGCAATTTACAATAATCATAAAAACAAAAACATTTAAATCACATATAAGTAGTAACCTCCCCATGTGCAGTTTTCCATAGCTTAGCACTAGCGTATTGAAAGTACTTATAGAATAATTAGTTTTCATTTTACATGTAACTGGGAAATCACTTGTTTTGTGTATTATAAGAAAGAACAGCCCTTTATATAGGTTTGTCCAAGATAGATTTTGCTAAACACCTATTGCGAAAATAGCAACATATATTCAAATGCAGTACATGCTGTATATTTGCAATTACAAAATGCAGCCTGTGCACAACTAAAATTGGGAATGACTGTTCGTATCGCACATTTTTGTTGTTGTTCTAAATGACATGAAAAGGTCGTGAAGTTCCGCGCACACTACACGCCATAATGATTATGAAACAATATGAAAAAAGTGGAGCCAATTCTTATTAGATTTATATATGTGCGCTTATTCTGAATGTAGAATGTGAATGTCTAATGGTTTTTATAATTATATAACGTACATTCTTTATCAACCAATAGTAACTGTTAATTAGGAAATCTGTCGTTATTTTTTGCAGAAACAACAATTTTAGACATTGCAAAAATAGCACAGAATCCCCCATTTGCTGTGAACTTTTTCATGCAACTTGAAATCGCTTCCCCCCCATACATCTAGCTTATGTTACGGTAGGCCTTTGGTGCTAGGGGTCAGGATACAGGGTATCAACTCGGCTACATGTCCCGTTTACATTGTGACATACATTACACTACGTGAATCAAATCTGTCCAAATCAAATGAATTGCCTAAAACATTATATGTTGCTGTCAAAATAAATTCAAAGCTATATGTGATCACTATAGTCACGTATATCGTGTACTATGCATATATGTCATGCGAGCCGCATTCGAAGTAAATTAAATGTATACATGGGCTAGGTAGACATGAACACTTGACGTACGATTTAAAAATCAGAAGTAGTTTGTTGACTAGTTAAACTTGCAATTTGATAATTAAATGTGCTAGCAAAAAAGTTTTGTTTTTGTTTTGTTTTTTAAGATAGGCCCAAAAAGTTCCTAGCAGGGTAATCAGGGACCACTCAGAAATTATGAAAGCGTAAATTTCCGTAAAATGAATTAATAAACCACCTCAAATACCCGTGAATGACACCCCCTATCTGACGATTGGTAGAAATACCGATATGTACACGCATCAGTGAATTGAATCAGAAAAGTGGTTAATTAATTATTTATGTCATAAAACATATTACGTAGATCTAGGGTCTACATGAGAAAACGATTAGTGAATTATCTGTCCAACGTTAAAGTGAGATAGAACCTGAGGCAAGTGAAGAAACATATTGTTTTACTAATGAGAATGTCAGAACATGATAAAAAAACATCAAACAACCAAAAACAAACAATACGTAACCTTGAAGAATCAATGCATGCACACGCGCGGGCATTCTCTGGATGTAGTGGTGAATGACCTCTGCTCATTTTTCTTGGTACCCACCAGTCTCGCCTCTTGTGGGTAACCTAGGGTCGCTAATGGTAATACCTTGGAATAATCTCCAAGACCAACTAATCACCTGATACACTATCTAAATGGGTCTTTACACAAATGTCGGCAACGGTCCAAATGTATCAGCTTTGTTGGCTACGATCCACCAATGTGCAAAACATTTGGCCCGAGTCCAGGCTTGTCGCCATTGGCCAATTCTGTAGGTGTGTTCGACCCAATTTCCTGAACATGACCAGACGAAATCGGGATTGTTTTGTCCATGCTTGAAGGCCAGGAAAGAGTTATGACCACACATGTTGTTTATTGTGGTAACAGACCCAGTTGAAGGCCAACTGTCAAGTTTAGGAATTGTTTAATATTCAAGATTATATACAACTATTTTATATTATGGTATAGTCAAAAATGGGTAACGCAGAAATTATTCTAACGTTGATAAAAAAAAAACAAAAAAAAACAAAAACAAAAACAACACACCATACACTCATCGTTGGGATTTTTGTTTTCAGTAGGCCCTACTTTAAATCCATTAATTTTGTTGTAATCACATTCTGGTTTGACACAGACTGTTACCGGAAGACCACATCCTGTCTTGGCAGTGTGCACACTACATTGCTTGTGTCTGCGGTCTACCCATCATTCTACTCTCCCCGGGTATAGCTTAAAATCTTATATTTGATTTAAATAAGCCCTCTGTCCAAGTTAATCCCATAAAAAATGATAGCCGATTTTGAAGTATCAATTCAGACTACATACATTGTATGAAGCTGTCTGGCTAGAATTGGGAAAAAAGGAAGGCTAATTTTGACAAGGGGTGATGCAGTATATCCTGCACATCAACCATATCCTCATGCAATTTTTCTTCTCTTGTATTTTTTTACAAGTTCATCTCAAGTCTAAACGTACAGGTCTACTTGGAAACAACACCTTCTCATCCGGCCAATAAATGGGTATACACCTAGCTGTGTATTAAAATTGTCTGTCGTGCTGACTGAAATAAAAGTAAGTGAAATAAGGCTTACTTATTGTCGTGAAACCAACAAAACAATGAATGACTCACTAACTGCACGTATACGGTTTTTAAATGTTTTTTAAAAGGCTATTACCCTATGCTATTATTACAACTCAAGATCATGCTTGTAATAATACATTTTGCAATTTGAGCGTATTTGGGTGACGTGCAGTGCATACTGGGTATATAATTATACGGTACCGATCCAACCCGTCAACAATAAAATTAATGATCACTTTTTCAAATCAGTTTTGGCGATGAATATTTGGATAGGATAGGCTTTGAGCAATTGCCGCCCAGAGTATTCATGCTCAATTTTAAAAGAATAATCAACCCAAAGCCAATTTAATGAGGTCTCAAAAAACCGATGCTCGAAGTCGACATATTTTTTTATATATACAGCCTATACAGGCCTACAAAGAATGGAAAGCCGGACACATATATCAACGTTCTATGTTTACATATATAATACACGCAAATGAATTTTGAATGGATAGAAAGTTAATGTAACCCGCTGTTTCCGCCATACTAGTCTATACATGATTATTATAATAATCACATTCCAATTACATGTACAGTGGTGCAATTTTTGAGCCCGCAGTCACTGAAATAAATAACATCCAGCTTCATAAGCTTGTTGCGCAGTTGCGGGTTCAATGCGCACTTTTGGTACGATTTCATTTTATGATAAAGTTGGCCTCCGTACGAGTTTAAGACAGTAATGCGGACTGTTTACTTCAAAAATTTAAAAAGATATAAACCTCTGTGATGATAGTGTCCATCAAAAAGACGATATAGCCATTCATTGCTGTCTTGTAAAAGGAAGCAGACTAGATACATGTAGAACACGCCACCCACTCCCGTGCCTAATAATCCAATACTTGAGACAAGCGTTCACTCATAGCCTATCACCATCTGCTATCTAACAGATGCATATGGATACGACACAATCTCTTCAACTTGAACTTCAAGCATTAGATACTACCGTGCAAGCGACCGTCAGTTCGAGTTCTATCGTTGGCCCCGACTATATATAGGCTAAGGGACCATTTAGTATTTATGACAGGGTGGGGTAGGATGATTTTAGGGCGGGCCATGAACTTTTGTCACAAAGTTTGGAGGGGGGGGGGGGTGTCAATTTTTTCACACACTTTTGAGGGTGGGCTATCAATTTTTTCACTGCAACGTACACCAATTTTTGAGAGATTAGATGGACTAAAATTTACTTGTTTTTATATGTTGATGTTGATCAAATAGAATTATATTTTACTGACAATGATTGTGCTAACTGTTGAGAGGGGTCATCAATTTTTATCACATGAAATTGAGGGGGGTCACCAATTTTTTCAAGGATATTCGAGGGGGGTGGGGGTGGGCGCTATTATTTTTTTCACAGCACTTTTGGAAAATCCTCCTACCCCACCCTGTCATAAATACTGAATCGTCCCTAAGACAAAAACATATTCCACAGCAATGCCAGCGTATAGGACTTGTAACTCAGATGTACTGAGATGTAAGATAGTAAGATATATCAAGATAATTTTTTTGAGATATAATGCTACGTGACACGTACCAGTGCACCAGCGGAAATGAAATACATTAGACCACCACAGCAATCATAATAATTACAACTGCAGGGTGGAATTAAAAGTTTAATGAATCTAAAATTGCCAACAAAACAAATAAATATAGGTGGAGTTGATTGCGCACTAATATAAATGCACTGCGTTAATGTTGATCGGCCTCTTGAATGTCCTATATTTTTAAAAATATTTTTGTATCTTTTTACAAATACACACACACACACACCAACAGTCCCGTATCCAGAGTCAAAAAAGCGAGGAGGCGAATTTTGGATTTTACAAGCGTGGGGTGTGTGTGGGGGGGGGGATGGGGGGGTGTAATATAATAATAATGATAAAAAGTAGAATAGCAATATAGAAGTCTCTCATCATATCCTATGATATACTAATATATTTTAACCAAGTCGCTCACCAGTAATAGACATAAATATATCTGAATTACAAATTTGTAAATTATTTTAGCAAAAAAAGCGAGGAGGCGAAATCTAAAAGCGAGGAGGCAGAGGAGGCACCCAAAAAAGCGAGGAGGCGATCGCCTCCTCTGCCTCAGCCTAGTTACGGGCCTGACCAAGTCATACAATCCACAAGAGACCGACTCAAGAGTATGGTGCCTTATACGTAGCATGATGAGTTACTAAGTAAAATACCGTACTCAGAATGTGTCCGTCAACAGGCAATATTTACTGTTTGCGGAAAAGATATTTCAGTAAGCACACATTATCACTCACAGTACTGGCCTTTGAATAGGAAATTAAGGTGGCGTCAGGCGTGAAGTCATGAAAATGGGTGCGGACGTGCATGCCTCGGACAGGTTGAAAACGGAACCCACCAATATACCTATTTTTGAGAAAAAGTGACCCACAATATACCAATATCTGAGAAAATGTGACCCACCAATATACCAATATGAGATCCACCCCCCACCCCCACCCCCCACCCCCGAGGTCATGAACAACAGTCAACGCACTCATCATGCAGACAGCATCTGTCACAATTACCGGCCCGACTTTGACCAGATGACCTTTCAAGTCTTATTCTCAATGCCATGGAAAAGTCTCTGACCGGATGCATTTTACTTAGAAATAAGTCAGCCTTAAAACCAATACATCGCACCATTTTAAGGAGGAGTCAAGTTAGTAAATTACCTGTGACCAGTATCCTTGAAATTCGTAGGAACAGTGTTGGTCTGTCTCGGCTCTGTTCGTGTGGACAAAATGGCCGTTTGCCAATTGCATTGGGAATCAAGTTTCCCGTTTTCGACAATGTTTATTTTATTTCATTTTATTTTATTTTTTCTATTTTTTATGCGCGGAAAGCATCACACGGTGGCACACAGAAAAGACCTGCTCATCTTCATTTATTTTGGGTGGTGGTGTTTTATTCATATTACAAGTTATTTCAACACCGGATGTATGTTCAGTGTTAAAAGATTCTCATAGACTGACGACGTAGACATTTGCGCGCGTCTCACTTTTAAGAGAGCAGTATGAGTGTAAAATATATATAACCTTATCATACAATGAAGCTCTATGTAGTTTTCTCTAAAATTAGAAAAAGCTTACATGGTGCACGGTACTGATAAAAGACACTTATATTGCATGGGAAACAGTGATTAGTATAGACGCATTTCTTAAAATCGATTCATTCAGTTGAGAGATTAATATTAAAAATAAAATTTGATTTTTACCCAACTAGTAGAACTATGTGCACATATTTGCTAACGTTTCACAACCCGTCAGGTTGTTTCTTCAGAGCAGATTGGAAAGTTCTACTACTGACCACCAGCTGGTGTTGTGGCAATATCTTTGGTCAAAATTGGTTCAATTTTGCTCTGAAGAACCAACCTGACTAGGTTGTGAAACGTTAGCAAGTATGTGCAAATGTTTCTAATGGTGTGGATGAGTAAGAATTAAATTCTATTTTGAATGGTATAGACGCACGTTCGATATTTTATGCAAACTACATTAATTACAGTTCAGAATCTAAGAACAATGTTCCATCCATAACCGCCGGCGTAGAAAGAACATGCACTGGACATGTCCTCACGTGAACCTTCCGCTTTCTGTGTAGCAGAAGGTATAGGACAAAAAGATTATTTGAAATCAGAATCGATGACGAAATGCAAGAAAGGCCTAACATTTCATCATCACTATGAAAAAATGTGCTATGTATGTGGACGCGATGGCATCATAAGTGAAACTGCAATAATTCCATGAAACCCTTTCACTTTACTAATGATTAAACGCATAATATATTGAACGTTACTCTTGCATCGTACTGGCATAATATTTTCCCCTAGTTATCATTTTAGTTTTAATCATTGCTAAGAAACTACCCTTTTGTATAGTGTAGCGCTAAATAATGTATTACAAGGGTTCGGTGACTCAAAGAGCTTTTATAATAAACCTTTAAAAGGATATGCATACTGTCGATATTGCGGATATCATGCGAAAGAATAGTTTCACTATTACGTTTCTATGAGAAAATCCACCCATCTAGATTGCTTTCATAATTTAGGAAAACGTTACAGTCAGAATTCCAAGTGATAGCGATTTTTCAAAGCGATACGTAAGCACGTGCATACTATGAGCATAGTAAAATATGTTACTTGCCCGCAAAAAGATCTATAATAGACAGATGCATGTGATATCGCTATCAATATTCCATGCATTTGTTTTACCCTAACTCCTATTTTTGACGTGCTGGTCTTGTGCGTAGATTCACAAATCAAAGCAATTTAGCTGTGCAAACGTGAAAGAAGGTAGGGGAGAAGGAAAGAAAGGGGGGGGGGAGTTAAGAAGCCACGTTGAACTTATAATATTCTACCCACTGGTCATTTCTAAGTAATCACATGCTTCACGCAACCTGTTGTTTGTTTGTTAAATTGTTTGTCTGTTTGTTTAGTTAAGATAGCTAATGGTGAGATTGATAACTGTAGGTATCCCCAAATACGACTGAGAGGTATGTTTTAACACAAAATGTTTCTCGGGTGTACTCCACTTTAAAACCAAACTATACATCAGATATTGACACTTACCCCCAATTTTCAATCTCAAATATTCGTATACCATACAAAGCCGTCAAAATGGCACTTTTGGAGGTACAAGTATTATCATTTCTACCGCAAATATCATGAAAAACGCAAAAGTCACAACCTTGATGCTGCAAGCAAAAGAAATCAAACGTATCACAGTAAAAAGTTGTTGAATGTATGCTTATCTTTAATTTAGAAAATAATATTCTTTCACATTCAACTTGTTGATGAAAACACGGTCAAGTCATGCATGTCGCAGTGTAGTGAAAACAAACACAACCAAGAACATTTCGAGTAGATCGACATAATGCTTAATGAATCCATTTTCTTCAATTTTCTGAGATAAGAAAATCCCTTATGTGCACCTAGTGGATTCAAACAGAACTCGTTCGCTGGGCCCACTCGTTCCGGGAAATTCCACACCCATAGTGCCCCGGCTTATATTACTGAAAACTGGTCCTGTGTGAAGTCCGTGTTAATATGTGGCACCACACTTTATTTTTCAATCGTCTTGACCTTCACTTTGATAAAAAAAATGATGGTCGCAATTTTTCAGAAGTAATTTAATATAAAACATGCAAGATGGCCGCCCCCACCCGTCACAAACTATATAAGTCACGCCAGAATCAAAGAGATTCTCGGATATCGTACGTAATATGATTTTATTTCATATTGTTTTTGTTTTATAGATTTTTAGAACAATGATTTCTAGCATAACCCGAATAAAAATAACTCAGCGGAGAAAAATAACCACACACGTTCAGTTGCAATCTAACACCCAGCGCACGCGTCTATAAATGGCTGCTAGATCTATAGTATTATGTAGATGGGGCACTCCATTGCGTCATCATCGTCGATCTATGGCCACGACTGTTTTTTTTTATCTGCACGTGATTGACCAAACGGCAGTTTGAGTTAACCCGCTCGTGTATTGCATCATTCCTTTCATTTTTTGTCGCCACACCCGGTAGATGTATTTTCCGAATCATGACCACGTTCGAAAGTTCTATCGCACACTTTATAGACTAGATCAGTTTCCCCAGCCAAATAAAGACAGAGTGTGGCGACGGAGTGCATTCGGTATATCTCCGGGGATTTTTCGCAGTGGCCGAAATAGAACTTTACACAAAACCACACTACTACAGGTAATAGACAAACTGTTTCGAGTTGTTATGTCCATGCAAAACATTTTGTACAAGCTATCTCTTCGTACCCATAAAACACAAATTTCGCAGCATTACCAGCCAATGTATGGGTTTGACTCAGCAGAAATTTTGGATTAAAACACCGGTCAGAAACAACAACCGAAACATGTACCTGTGTGGGGGTACCATGGATCAAACCAAAGTGGCAGCCGCCGTGGCCACACAAGGATTACGATGCTAGTTTTATTTCAGGTGGCGACAGCGACGAACCCAAACAAACTTCAGTCTATCACGCCATTAATTTTATCGGTAGTCTGCAACCTTGCCGACGAGGAATGCCAGATATGAATGGCTTGTGCTTGCGACGCTTTCTATCCAGACTACTTACTACAAGAGCACGTCTACTATTGTAAAAGGTAGCAGTATGGAACAGATTACAAACACGAATACTGATTACGAATTCTTGTGACAGATTATATACACACCACATGCTTTGTTTTATAGTCCAGAATTTCACAACTGAAGAGTTGCTACTTATTCTGGTTAGCATACGTATACAAGATCTTGAATACTCTACATTTGAGTGTAGTGTTCATGGTTTGGGTGGTATAGTTATATAGGTATTCTCGTGTAGAATTGAGTGAGTGGATAGAAAGTTGGTCGTGTGATCAGAAGATCGTGTTTCAAGTCTCTAGCAGGGCTAGTGGTGGGAGCGCAAGTTGAGGAACTTAATCCGCGATTAATAACACAAATTCCTCTAAATACACGGCTAGCTAGAATTATAGGCAGCGTCCACTATATACTTCTTAGAGAGTTGAGAAACATTGTTGAATGTGCCGCTCAGAAGCTGGTGTTACTGATGGTGATTGCACACCCAGGAGACTGGACGAAAACGAAGGCATAGCCTTAGGAGTGTTTATATATTATTCTACTCACAATGTGACACAGGAAAATGTGCTTTAATGACACGAACAATAGGTGAGCATGCACTGAACTATACTTAAAAAGCTCTCGTATGATGATCTGTGGTACGGTAAAAACTGACAAAATACGTACCGATAATTAAGTAAGTATATAGTCAATCGACTCCAGCCTGCAGACGGATTTTGGTGGACCTCGTCCAAAAATGCACCTGCACTACACGTCCCTCGTAATGTCGGGAGAAATTTTAATGTCCTCAATTAACCCAAAAGACCTCTAATCCAGGTCCCCGTCAGCCGAAGACAAAACAAAGTAACATAGTTTTACACACATGAAAGGTGTTTTATCTTTCTAGTTTAACTCAATGTTGATCTTTAAGTCTGAATGGAAACGTTCCCCTTTGGTTTCTTTCTAATCTGGTTGTAGTGGGAGGGGCTTAGCCACGATAAAAAGTGGCCTGATCAGGCTAGTTTACACAGCGAGTACACAGAATTCCAGACTACGTCTTGTTTGCCGAACAGAGCAGAGCTTGTTTACTAAAGTTTATGAATCAACGTAGTAGGTAGGCTGTGCATAGTAATGTTGCCGCCATTGCACGGACCAATCAGAGAGCGCCGTTTGAGGTTTGGGGTTTCGTCATGCTTTCATTCATCTCCACGTGGTCGCCAACTACAAATACGAGCGTAGTAGCGTGTGTGTAGACAGAACGTGAACGAGTGACATACATGTGACATACCTACTACAGCATTACCTAAAGCAACATACTACTAGTTGAAGATAACCATAGTAATCAGGTAATTGGCTACAAAATACGCGAGAATACTTTTCAAACGACATTTTACAATGGCCATCTTAGTGAATAAAGTTGGACAGACGATAGGAGAGATGAGCGTTAACGGACTCTGGAAGGCTTGCTTCTTGACACTGTTTTCACTCTGGCAACATGCTAACCCTACGAAAGGTATGTTTTCTCCGTTTATTTGTGTTTTTAGCTTAACTTCTAGAAAAAAAGAGACAACATAAAAAAAATGTATCTCTGTGGGTTCCACGTCAAAATTGTGAATGTCTGCTTTCGCGTTGCTTGCGTGACAGCTAATTATTTGATTGTTGACAGAATATGCGCGTCATGTAACATGTTCCTTCCAAACACAAAATACAATAGATTTGAACAAGGTAACGTTTTAATATTTTATAGTTATATTGGTGACTAATGTAAGTTAAACAATATTAGTTTACACTCTGATTGCCATCATTAGAGTCTGATGGTATCATTTACAAGAACTTTGACTGTTTAGGAAGTATAAATTGTAAGTCACGTTTGAAATCCGGAAATTGTTCACATAGGATTTTCATGTCCATCACGCACGTTGTAGTGAAGCTTTCTATAACTGTGAAAAGCAAAGACTCTCTATGAATTAGTGGAAGTTTCTTGTGAAGGAAAAAAAAACTTTTCTCACTCACAGTTGTAAATGTTAAGACTGTTGATCTAGCAAAAATGAAAAATTTGATCGGGGACTGTGTTGTGACCAGCATATTACATAAAACGTGTGACGCACATGGTTGACCCGACTACTGGCGTCATTTGGAACGACGCCAACATGTGAAATGCACCTACTTTCGTGATTGTGATTCCTTTCGAAATAGCGATCGCGCCATATCAATGACACTGTTGGCTGGCACCCAACAAACTTGAAATACATACATAGCAACCTTCAACTTAACAATATATTTGTTGTCATGCACGGTAGAGACGCTTAAACAAGAGAATGGAGAAAGTGGCATTTTTGGCACGGATCCAACAGAAAAGAGCGCAGCCACCAGCGCAGCTAAAATGCGCAAGTCATTCACACTAATATCTGGGAAACATGCTTTCCCATGGAGTAGCCTTGAACGCAAGGTATGCTGCATTGGACTAGACTGTCTGGGTCAAAGGTTGTTAAGATAAACCGGTCAGTGTAAGGTCACTGTAGGGTGAGTGGCCACAGTTTTTATCACAGCAATCTATCTCGAAGTCTGGGCTTCGTTCTTCGGGCGGTGCAGACAGAATATGCGTCTCTCTATGCGTGTATTTTTCGTCTGCGCTATTTATTGGAAGTTTCAATGTTGTCTTTTTATATCCTTTAGCCGTTATTAGATTGTCGATGATGTAACACCCACACAAAGTTAGTATTTGGGTTATTGAGATATTGATATACAATTTACTATTGGCCCTATTCTATTAAACGCAGCAGTGATGCAATCATCAAACAAACTAATCAATTCCGCGCGCGTAGCGTTCGATTCCATTCAGACACTATTATTGGCTGTGGTAGCAAGTGATGTCCAAAACACCTATTATGTATACCAGAATCAATAGTTGTCTACAAGATTTATTTATTTTGAAAACCATTTATAGAACATATTTCTAAAATTAGATGCTCTCAGCACTAATTATATAGATTATATGATTATTTTTGATGTTTGATTTAGACATAGTGCAATCATTTACATAATAAAAAATGGATATGGGAGTACATGGATTTTTCACTTGTCACAAAAGTGAGGTATATAGGGTTAATGCATAGGTAAAATATATCATATCTAATCTATATCTAATATATACAAAGATCATAGCTTACATGCAAGTTGATTGGTTAAGATGTATAAAGTTTGCAAATATCAGACAAACGCAAGTCCCCTAGTGTAGACATTAAACAGAATATAATAATTGATTGTTGGTTAAAAAATCCAATTTTTAACATACCATGCATTCTTGTGGTTGTATCATGTACTTAATGGATGATAAATTAGAACATCTTCAAATGAATACCACAGATCTCATAGACCACACTTTGATATAGTCTGACAAAGAAAAAAGGCCAAAAAAACACCCCCACCCAAACAACTCTGTGGAGATATGTTAACTTAAGTACAGTAAAAGAAACCAAATAGATCATCACTTTAAACAAAAAGTTGTTTGTATATTGTGCAGCAGAATTTAATGAATTGAAAAATGAAATTTTACATTACTTGATTATTATCAATGGTTGTTCAATGCTTGTATTTATATATTCTATTAACATTTATTTTTGAAGTGTATAATAGTCTTTGAAACATCTTTACTTAAATATTAAAAGAAGTGTGTCAAATTAGAAAATGAAAAGAAAATTGAATATTGATAATTACGCATTGATTTGTCATCATAATATTCATTTATTATCTTCATTGATGACTGTAACATTATCTATGATAGATGAAATTATGTTAGGCATAAATGTACATTTTTCACAATGAATATGACTGATGAGTAGGTGATAACGTGAACTTTCTCCTTAGCAAGTTTGAGCTAATTTTGTAACTATCAGGTCAATGATTTTAGTTTCAGTTGATCAGTTGACTTAATTTGAAGCGATGTATGTACGTGACAAATGTTTAGTTAAATTTAACATTTTCTTCGATTCGCATTTAGCTTATTATGTGATAGATTCAGTCTGGTAAAAATGCTACAGACCATTGTAATTTATACAAACAAATTGAAGAGCATTCCTCCCCCGTATGTGTAACGGCTCTTCTCATTTGGTAGCCAATCAACCTCAAATGCTTCATTGAAAACTAAATCGCCATCTTATAAGGACCATTCTGCACTGGTCAAGGTTGCAAAATATATTTTAATTTCTATTTTTTTTTCATTTTATCTTTTATAAATGAAAAAGAAGTTTGCAACAATTTAAGGGCTAAAGGCACTTGTATGGCCATCGAGGAGATATTTACTTTAACGCCAGATACTTTTTCAATGATAAAGTGTGATGATGTTTCTTCTAGCGGGAGCATGTTGGCACAATGTTGGCAACAATGGAAGATGCCAGGGTCTTGCTGCTGTTGATGTTGGACAAGAGGAGTGCTGTACGGGCAGCGGATTAAGCACTGGCTGGACACCACACCAGGATGTGTCATCCTCACGATTATTTTACTGGAACTACTTGTCTGATGGTGCCCCAGATTGCCAGCCTTGCAAACGTAAGCTTAGTTCATGCAATTTAGAAAAGCAAATATTATGAAGTTATCGTTTTCAAGGAATTCTTGTTGCTGTTATTTTTTTGGCTTTGAATGAATACATACCTCACCATATGAAAGGGCTATCTTTGACTGGTATGAATATTATTCTTAACAGATATTAAATCTCATATATTCTGGATTTTGTCATTTATATTCACATTGTATGGCTTTCAGAGTCATGTGACAATGTGAACTGTGGAGAGAACAAGAAATGCCGCATTCGTAATGGCGTCCCACGCTGTGTGTGTGCACCGGATTGCTCATCACATAGACACCCCCACGGAAAAGGCTATGTTTGCGGAGATGATGGCAGAACCTACAAAAACTACTGCCAATTGCTCAAATATAACTGTAGACGCAACAAATTTGTCCAAGTTGACTATATTGGAAGGTGCAAATGTAAGTCTTTTTCATATAATTTCCTGTATTTTTGTAAAGTTCTGTTTTATCATCACTATCTTTAATTGCAGTAGTTTATCTTTGAGATTTTTAAAAAAAAACTGAGGTATATTTCCTATTCCCTTTTGTCTAGGCTTACGTTGACAAACTTATGACAAGTATCTGACCAGTCTGGTCGTTAAAAGTGCTCTGAGGCTAAGTGATCTTTTCACCAATAGAATTACCTCCCACGCACATCAGTGGTCTTATTTCATTTTAGTCTTTCCATCAAAACCTGATTGGCCATGAATATGACATTTTATCTAAGTCATTCAGACGGCGAAATCAAATGTCGTTTATATCTAAAAATAGGATGGGACAAGATTAACTTTATGTTTTTCAATAGAAGTCTGGTGAAAAGAGAGCAATAAATGGTAATATGGGAAATGATCTTGCACCAAGTCCAACAAAGTTTATAACTGTCTTCAAAATGCTGATTACATCACATGTAAAGGTTAAGCAGAATTAGAAAGTTTTCCTGATATGAGTAACAAGTGCATACCTATTTTTAACAATTTCAAATAATTACTAATGACTATTTTTTTCTCCAAAGTAATAGACTGAATTTGACGGCCTATTTTTTCAAGTTCAAGTTTTAGTAATCCAATTTTCAAATTACAATTTATTTTTTACAGACAGAAGAAGCCCATATTATATACTGTACAATGCTATCTTTAACCCTATTTGTTAGCCATGTCATGGTGCTTCAGTGTACAACACCTATGTGATTGTTACCCCACATTTTATGTACATGTGCGACATAAAGGGAATCAGAAAAAATGACGATTGACGTACACGCTTGTTAAGGTGTTGTCATGGAAAAGTTGAAACTGTATACATGTTATAATAAGTCAATTTAAAAACTTTTCCAGACTCATGCGATAATGTGGATTGTGGTGAAGGCAAAAGCTGCATTGTTGACCAGAATGCCTTGCCCCACTGTGTACCATGCCAGACTCATTGCCCTCGTCCCCAAAGGGAGGAATCAATTTGTGGAGCTAACGGTATAACCTATCCAAGTCTTTGCCATTTCCGCCAAGCCACATGCCAGAATGGACGATCTATTGGAATCGCCTACATGGGAGCTTGTCAAGGTAAGACAAGAAATGGTGTTGGTTTAATAGATTGGGCTTTTATTTTGACAAATGCTAATAATACACACATCAGCAATAATCTGAAATGTGTACTCTGAAAATATGGGCATCGAGACCATCTATTTAAAGAATTTGTTTACTTGAACTAACAATCGGAATGTTCACTTCCAAATACCATGCGTATAGTTAGTTCTATAGGGAAAATGAACTTGGTCAGACAAGCTTCCCTTTGAGAAAATTTCATCTGTACTTGTAACCATGCAGCAAAAGCTGCAATTGGATGGAATAGGCCATTGAACCTTTTTGGACTAGAATTATGCCGCTATGTTCTTCATGACCCAATCAAATGAAAATAAAGAAATAATCAAGTCCTCAATCTTATTATAAAATTATCTTAATGACCTGGTATAGAGTTTCTCAAACCCAGACAAGTAGAAAAATTGGGAATGATGTAAGTGTGCCAACTAACTTGTCTGTAGGATTTTTTTCCAAGCTAGATCAAAGAGTTGTTGTCTTGCATTGTTATCCCAAGGTTGTGGTTGTTTAGCTATCTTGATTGCCCTCTATGAACTCACACTTGCAATTTTTGCCACACACGAATTACATAATCACATTTGCACTCATACATGTGGTGTAAATTGGGTATAAACTATACGATGATAGCTACGTGTATGGTTTTGAGTGCAGATGTTAAAAAAGTAGCATATTGGGACATCGGGTATCATAATTCTGAGGTTATGTCCTGCAGATTAACCACAAACATTTAAAAATGATTTTATGTAAGAAATTTTGTAAACCCATTACAAAACTAAAATGAGTTCATTTTTGCGTATATTTCCTTACACTTTGATGATGAAATTAGACATTTCATGCAAAGGTTGTAGGATGAAGCCTTTCCATATCTACACTTATTGCTTTTCCATTTTGTTTTTGCAAGTTTTCTTTTGAACTTCAAAAAGAACTTCGACATATATGTGTCTATTGTGGTAGAAATATGCTTGGTAGAAAGATGTGTGTGAGAGAGAGAGAATGTAGATAATAAATGATACTTACGTAACAGCATTTCGTTTCAGAGAATATGAATTGCGAGAGACTGAAGTGCCGATGGGGGCAGCAGTGTGTGCAGAATGCTACATCTGGCCTTCCACAATGTATGACATGTGAACATTGTGACGAAAAAACCCTTGGGAGAGAAACGTTATGCGGCACAGATGGAAATACATACCATGGGTGGTGCAGTATTGTACGTGAAACATGCCGGACGGGCCTATTAGTGGAAACTGCACATTATGGACGATGTGGGGGTAAGTTGTATTTTAGAGATATCACAAAACAGGTTGATAACTTAATACTTATTGTCTTAGGTAGTAGTTAATCAGGAATAGTAGGACACTCTCTACTAGGACATATTTGTTTATTTGGCTCTGTAGTTAGAAATTGTCCCAATTTGGTGACTTATTAGATATGTCTGTTGCGTAAAGGTATTCCTGTGGTTTACATGTAGGTGTGGTATTGAAAAATGCTGGTACTTAGCTAAAGTTACAAAGCGTGTTCCAATAATCAGTCTATAGCAAATGTTCTTTCTATTTAACCAATCAAAAAGCTTTACTCCTTGACAGCACCATCTGCTACATGTACTTCACTCTAAGTAATTATCAATAGTTATTGTGAAATATATATGCAATAACATCTTATGAACATCATACAACTGGCTATTTTTGCGATTAACAATAATTAGGACGCTGGGGAAAATGAATAGGCAGTTCCATATGACTAAGTTACTTTACAGTAAGTTCCAATGATAAATGCTTTTGCCAGTATCTTCATCACTACTTCATGTTGTATTACCAAATGATTAAAAGTTTCTTCTACCTGCAGCTGTCTATTAAAGTTTTGAATCGCTTATTTCAATGTTAAGTATCTTAAATCTATCTTAATTCTGCTTCTTGTGGTTATGTTAAAAATTTATGTCTTCATTTGATTAAAACTTAATTAAATCTCCCCCATTCCTAATTGCCTCTGAATTTTGTGACTACAGTATCGGTAGTTCCATTTATGATATATAGAATATTGTTGTGTCTATTTTGTCACTTTCAAATTGTTTGTTGTGAGCTTTGTAAGTTTAAATATTATATTGTTGTATATTTCTTAATCATTTAATAGAACAATTGATTGCATACAATTTTCATGAAAATTTCATTTGTGAAAATTGAGCAGCTATAAAGATTATTAACCTATTGCCCATTTGACCCTATTGCCCACTTCGAATTTGAAAAACTTCCCTTAATAAATAGTCAATAGTGGTAATGCTAAATGTACATTTTTTGTGGATTACTTTCTTCAGTGTATATCATATTTTTTTCACATACTGTAATATAATTGTATTGAGTCTAATACTTTTGTTTAAGCACAAATTGAAATTAGATATACTATTAATCTAACTGAACATGTTCTGTAAGGTCTGATTCTAAATGGATTAGTTTTGTATGGGTTCCCAAATGGTGATGCATTTTAAAACAGCATCAATAAGTTTTGTGTACATCACTGCACTAATTTTATGTGTTCATGTAACTTTATAACTTCTTTGTGATACCATATTTAGTTATGTGTTCATCTAAAATAACCACCTGTCTTCTCTTTTTTGCAGATGAACCCACAGGCTATGTTGCAGACTATGAGTTGGCTACTTCCACAGAATGGGACTTAAATGTTTAATGCAGGACAGTTGTTGTAGCTTACCAAATATGACTCCATGCTATATATAATCTAAACAATGAACAGTCGCTGCATGGTCTCACTATTGATGCTACAACATACTACTATTCAATGCAAGCTAGGCTAATTTCACTCATGATTTCTCTCTCATCCATTGGTGAACATGAACGTGAACAGTGAGGAATGGATGCTACATAATGTACAGTAGATTATTGACAGTCTGTGGACATAATATGTCTGACACACCCTCCAGTCAGCCAATCAGAGAGTGGCAGACAGGAAAATAAGTGGAACTGTTGCGTACACACGTGGTGTATGTGTCTGCACATGACGCCACTCGTGTTTGGCACCGAGCCTATCATACAATAACAAGGAATGTTAGTGAGACTACCAACACATTTTTGCATCACGCCATCCGCCAGCCAGAGCATAAACTGTATTACCTGGCATGTGCACCAAACACAAGATATGGTGTAGACATCCACTTTAAGTCTAGGTCATTTTTGTTGATGTAATGTGTTTTGTGAGTACATGTTGGGTACCTTGATAACATTGCAATGCTTATTCCATGTATTGTGAAGTCTGTAGCTCATTGCAAATAGTCAAAGCTGTGCTTTACTGATTGTGAAGAGACATGACTGATAGAATGAATATCTGTTTTTTATTTTTAGAATCTCAAACCTATCCTTGGTAAACATACAGTCCGTTGATAATGATAATTAGCCACATTGCAGTGTAGGAGGTATTATAAGGAGTGTGTGAAAGAATTACCGCAATAATTTCATGATAATGATTAATTCGAAATGTTATTTACAAAATCCTGGTATCAGTCAATAGGACCAATTGATAACAAAAGTGTCTGGATCTGAATCATGAAACAGCCTATTATAATTATGATGCAATTTGTTAACAATTATTTCATGTCATTACTATTTTTTACAGCTTTCCATTTCTTTCATGAAAAGTGTATATCTGTCTTTTTGCATTTAATGTGAAGTGTCTCGAAGCTGCATAGCAAATTACATTCTGTAATGTTGTCATACATTTTCCAAGACTTTCTTGAATCATTATTCAAAGAGTTTGGAGATTGTTTAATTCTATGTATTGTTAGGTCATGAACAATTAGGATAACTTCTAGGTAACTTTGTATATATATAGTCTTATATGTATTTTGTATATTTTAAATTATGGGATATAGATTTACTAGAGATTATTTATTAAACTCTTACCTCATGTTTGTGTATGTATGTGTATAGTAGTTCACTAGTTTCA
Organism: Streblospio benedicti; assembly: GCA_019095985.1. Classification (NCBI taxonomy): domain Eukaryota; kingdom Metazoa; phylum Annelida; class Polychaeta; order Spionida; family Spionidae; genus Streblospio; species Streblospio benedicti. The sequence goes on from CM032665.1 coordinate 10,154,949, forward strand.
TGAATTAAAAATATTGCGATACAAACCTGAGAGCATTTTACAAATGTCCTACTTAAACATCATCAGACTTTAGTTTTTTCAAATTAATCAATCAAATTAGGTAATTATGTAATTATTGGAAACACGTGTATTGATCAATTGAAAGGGTAACTGGATATTTGGCTACATTTTAATGAATGCATGTTATGCTCATGAAGATCATTCAATGCTGGTCACTGGATGGTTATGAAAATGCTTGTAATATGTCATCTGAACAGGTGTAATTTCATTTTGCTCATTCATATATAATAATTATATATGTGGAGTTCAGCTTATAGGGAATATGTACAGATTGTTGTTATTGTGTATTGTTTGTGATAACTTTACAAAGAGTGAATCTGCATGCTATTAGTGATTATTTGTTTATAGTGTAGGAAAAAAAATGTGTACATGTACTTCTGAAAATGTTGTATGCAATGTGATAAGTTTTTTGTTAGTTTTGTCATGTCTTGAATAAAATGAATCTCCTAAACATTGAATATTTTGTTTGTCTTCATAATAACTAGTAACTGTGGAGCTTCTAGAAATAGAAATCAAATGCAATATAATGTTTGTTCAGTATTGTTAGATCATCCATCATCCATTTGAATTAAATGCATGTAAATATGTAATATGAACCTGTTACAGTTTTTTCCTGCCGTCACTACTGACGGTTAATTTTTATCAATGTCATTTGCATTGAAATCATTCTAACACATTTTTGACATTTACTTTGACATTGATAAACAAAATTAATGGAGAATAGATGACATTACTTGGAATACATATTTTAATTACATATTGTATATTTCTGCGAACTGTACTGTGATATATATGTCATTATGTTTTATATATAAAACTAGGACATAAAACGACAAATGGAGAAAAATGAAAAAATTCTTGAATATCACATTTTATGCTTTTAACCACTTTACAAAAACAATGCAATTCATGATTGTGGCATAAATGTCATATATGCATTGTAGACAATTTGATTATACACATACTCCATTTAAATTTTGTAAGTTCATAAATGAATGATATACATGTTGCTCACCCTGTCCTCATATTTAATTACTCTATAACCTACAAAACTACTGTATGCAGGAACAATGGATCATTGAGAGATATCATACGCGACTGTTGATTAAATATGAATATCTATAGCAATCAAGGTTTTAAAAAACACAGAACTGTTTGGGTCTTGTAAGGCATAGTTACCACCCATCAAAGCATATTGCGGCTTGGGCATCTACACGAAGGAGGTTAAGGGTTAAAGCCCATCCACCCTCACTTATTTTCAAATTGTTGCTGACACTGGCTAAAATGCACACCAGAGCAAACAGATTTTTAAAAATTTCCAATGAGGGCATGTCCCCAGAACCCCTATCGCCACCAGTTGCTTTTCTTTAACCACCCCCCACCAAAAACAAAAAAACAAAAAACAAAAACAAACCTGGATTTGCCCCTGAATGCCCAAAACCTAACTTATCATGCTATGGCCTGCTATCTCACCCGGTAATACCCCCATTAACCGTACCATTTCTCCTTTCTGGACATGTAACTTATTACAATAACTTAATGAGGCCAAGAAACGGTAGTACCGCTTTGACACGATGTCGCGACCATGGCCCCAATTATTCTATGACGTGATCAACTCGGTTAATTGATGCAACTGTGGCCTAATTCAACTACATGCCAATTAAGATATGTGAAGCGATGGCAATGGGTTAATATTTGCAGGAGTGGCATAGTTTTGAAAAGAACATAAAGAACATGGACCAAAGTTCTGGCCACAACACCAACTGATGGTCAACAGTAGAACTTTAAATTTTGCTCGAACATGACAGGTTGTGAAAGTCCCATAATCAGTAAATTCGAATTATCAGAGTTTGAGAAAGACAGTTAGAACTGTAATAGAAAACGTGGGCAGCTTTTCTTTGCAATTATTTACAGCACAACTAGCCAAGTTGTGAGTGCGTCATTGCAAAACGTGCACCGGTAGAAACCGAGACACGCCTACGTCTCAACCAATCACAGCTATACTATAATGAAGTGGTTATGGTAGGTATTAGGTGATTTTAGGTAGTCAGCTGAACCCACAAAGTAGGCAAAAACATTACCAGAATTTGCATTAAGGCTATCCTATATCATCTTGTAGCTATGAATCTCGGCTTCATTTTAAGATATGATAGAAGTCTCAATCTGATAGCTTAAAGGAGATAATCCAGCATATTGCCATGGCAACCAATGTAATAGGGAAATGGAGTATTTTATATTTGTTACTGGAAAAAAAAAAACACGTAGAAAAAACCCCGCGTAGAATGTTGTGTAATTTATCATTAACAATCATATAATGACAAACACGAGGTGACAATTTCGCAAACAAGGATGGCGAATATGTTAGATGTTGTCAGTGTGCGACATTAGCACGTACGACATATTTTGACTTTGTTGAAATGACCAACCACTGGGCGGTGAGTATTCAATATGTTGCTCGACAGGGCTGTGCACGCCAGTTCTCTTGGCACATGCATAGTACAATGTAGTACAGATAGTATCCACTTGAATTCGTACGCACGATATTATGGCCACAAAACCTTGAGTTTAGCAACTCGGAGAAAGAGAATGACGCGCAATTCTAATGGCTACAAATTTAAGTTCAATTCAGTTTACGTAGAATTGTCTTCTCCCTACTCTGAGCTTCTCCCATCATGCAAAAGCACCAGATTCAGTCTGGTCATCAATGTCCGTGCTTTATTATTACGACTGAGATATGTGAATCACATGAAACCAGTAACCACACTAAAATAAGTATAATGGATGCAGGATCATATTGTAATTACACACTACAAGTAGTTAAACACATTTAGCGATGTAATGGATAGTATACTAGTGGTTTGTACGTGGGTGGAAAGATCACAAATTTATACACTTGCTTTATGTTTACAAAACGAGCAACAACGTTTTAATACACACCCGCACAACAAAGGATGAATATAATAGCTAAAAACGTCACATTCTTAGACACATTCGCGTACCCCATGTTTTTTTCTCTCACTGCGCGCGTTTGCCCCGTTCACACCAATACGACCGAATACGACTCTCGACGTTCGTAGCTAGGGCGCCGTAAGCCTTATATACAAATCGAAATACATTTTGTCACGCTCGGAAAAGTGGAACAATGTTCTCTTTTTCTTAAGCGCCCCCTTCCAGACAAAGACACAGACACAGATACAGACACAGACACAGACACAGACACACACACACACAGACACACACACACACACACACACACACACACACACACACACACACACACACACAATGGAAACATATGTGACACACCCACGATGTTTTACACACACACACACACACCATCATTTATTCAACACTTTTGTAAATAATGTATACATAACATGTTTAATTAAAAAATGAAATAATAAGATATCTCAATCCCAAATCATGGATAATACGCGAAATTTTCATATATTGTCTTGCATATTGATCTCTATTGCACATTCATAAAGCAAAATGGATGAATCCTGATAAGAAAATTTTCACAGGCGCGAAAATTTTAGTGCCCGTGAAAAATCTTGGACATACAAAAAAGTGGAATATCAGAAACTCAGACACCCTTTATAAGTGAAACATTGTTCCACTTTTGCAGAGCGTGACAGCATGACAGCATGTACATTTGCACAATGTACCTGAATCTGTATTCATAGCAAAACAATTTCTGCTCTAATTCTGGACAGTCAGCAAAGGCTGATTGCGGCTAAAAGGCAAAATACTTGTATTCTGTATTCTAACACTTATAAATATGCATTTGACAGCTGTTGTGTATTCTTTCCCTACCACTGTTAAATTATATATATGTGTTCCCAGTGCTTGTGGATATATTTTATATTTCTCTCATTAATCTTTTTTTAGCAAGCATATTTCTACCAACGATAGATATAGCTGAAGACAGGTTTTACAACCTTAAGCTTCCATTTGACTATATCAAGTGGCCCTGGGGGACTCGAACTCACGACCCCAAGGTTGTGAGACCAGAATGATACCATCATCCCAAGCAGCGAGCTGTTTATGGTATCGTTGGTAGAAATATGCTGTTGTGTGTGTGTGTGAGAGAGAGAAGCATAAAAACACTGTTAAATTATCACTGTGATTAACCTGACGAGGTCTACTGCAGTAGACCTAGTCAATATGGCCGTGCAAACACCTGTCGATTAGTAATTAAAATGCTGATTATTTCTCACTATGGTTTGTGTCTAATCATATCGGCTTTTGGAGCTGATATGAACGTTGAAATGGACCATAAATGGTGCTGTGAAAGCACACGTTAATTAGCAAAGTGCCCAAAATCGAATCACTTCAGTGTCGCCTCATAGCTTTGTAAAGTTTAAATGAAATTGGTGCCTCGGTAAATGCTCTAGCTTGTCCGGAGACATACATAGTCAGCCAGCCAGCTAGCCAGCTAGCCAGCCAGCCTGCTAGCCAGCCAGTAGCCAGCCAGCCAGTCAGCCAGCCAGCCAGCCAGCCAGCAGCCACGTATGAATTTCAACTGCATGGTATGCCTGAAATTAAATTATACGTCAATAAAGTTTTAAAAGCATTTAATAGATTATGTTTAAGTGCTCATTAATTTTTATTTTACTTTCATTGAAAACGTTTATTTTGGGTAGACGAGACTCCTGGAAAATAGTTCACGCAGTCTTATACGTTACATTACATTGCATAACGCAATCAGTCAACCTACGTTTTCGGTGTGTGCTACATACATAATGTGTAAGAGGGGCGTTATAGAGAAGCTAACCTTTTACATGTTCATTTGTTGCAAGCTATATAAATTACTGGAACGGCAACAGGTCCTCTCAATATTATTATGTGTTGTGCACGTCTGATAGTTAATGGTATATAATGATGGCCAAAAATTATTGTTTAAAATTCTAAGATTTATTTTGGGGAATTTCACTTTGTTTTTGTTTAAAGAAAAGGAGTACTCTGATGATGAATTTTATATTCGAAGGCATTTAGCAAAAAAAAGTTGAATACATTAAACTGCTATTTTTTACCATCATTATTTATTTATCACCACAAAAGACGTGCACACTGCACAATACACATAATATTAGTTTGTAGTTTGGTTACCTAGTTTTAAAAATGTATGTAGCATTGTGGATGATTAGAAATGGTTTGCTCAAAATGAATTGCTACAGCACCCGAACAATGCCAATTAGCCATTAAACGCTACATCGTAAACATTTCGACCCCCTTAGTCTTTTATCATAAGTCTCATTGTATCAATGACCGGGTACATAATAAAATATGCATACCAACCTATCGACAAGGTAAATGAATAACCTTTTATTTTACACGGGTAATATAATATTAGTTAGCCGAAAGGCGAGCCACTTTGTACACGAGAACGAGCTTAGGCCTATCACTAGTGATAGAGATCTATCCATATTGTTTGTTTTCGCTAATACTATCGTTTGCAGCGTGCGGATCTCATAAAATAATAAATGTCTTCTGTGTTTTCCATGGCTTGAGTGAAAACAATTGGACGGGTTGGCAAAACTGCTGGATTAAAAGAGGAATGGCTTACTTAGTGTAAAGTTAGGATCATATTCCGATGACCGAACTAGAACTAATGTAAACTCAAGCGAATCGATTTTACACTTGTAGTATTTCAGCCAAATCAACTCAATCAGCATTGTATTCCATTTGGATTTGCAAATGGATTTATATTTGAAATGGGAGTTTAAACACTGACTATATCTACTCCAGTCAAATGATTAAACGGAGAGGTTTAAATACTTTTAACATGTTCATTGCATTGGATAGGGTTGGAAATGTGGACTAGACCTGCATACGTAAGTATGAATTGACTTGCATAATAATATTGATTGAGTCGAACACAAGTTCTATTATAATATACAATGTATCATACTTATAGGTTTAAGTGTGTATGTTTGTTTTTGTTTTAAATTAAACGAACCAAGCAATGATGTCAGGAATCATTAAATTATGAAGCAAATGCCATCACCTGTATAGGTATGTACATGTTCATGTAGTTGACAGCAGAATTTGAAAAAGATGTCTGGGTTTTGGTTTCAGGTTATGAGAAGTAAATGCCACATGCAGAAGTCCTAAGAAATATAACCACTCAGCGTTAATTAAACTTCTCAACATGTATATGTGTATATTGCCAATAAATTTGTATCATTCCGAATACATTATCAAATGCTACTTTATTGTTGATGCTTGGTCTAAGATTAAAAGTGTGATATAAATCAGGTAGAACTGTGTACTTGTGGAATAATATCGTAAAGTATCGTATAGTGTTCATTTTAAGGCACTACACAAATAAAACGTGTCGCATTTCAACTTCATTCTCGTTAATTCTGTTATCTTAAGAGATATTTATTTGTTACCAATCTTTATCACAGCAATTTATAAACAAACCTGTCAAAAAGCTATCATCTTGAAAACTATGAATTATCATTTAATAGCATGTAGCTGTCGAGAATATGGACCTGGAACATATATTTCTGACAAAATTGATAACTGAATGTATGAACCTCTCACGAAGTCAATAAAACATACCGATGTTGTCGGATTTGTGTGAATAGATTAGTTTACAGCCAAGCTATATCTTTATTGATGAGCTCATAGGTCTTCTACTTAACTGACTTTAAAGATAAAAGACCATTCTTGGCACATCACGGTGCTTTCAACCGTCTGTCGGTGGGGTATTTTGTCAACATGCTGGACACTGAACAAATAAATGTGGACATGAACTGTTAGATTAAAATATCTGCTCTGAAAGCAGTCAGGGGGCTACACTCCGCCTTACCACAAGTCTATCCTTGGTTTTGCATGAAGTTTCATATATTGCGACTGCGTTGAACAAGTAAGAATGTAAATGCATGCATTTTAAATATTTAATTGTACATACCGCGTGCGTGCGTGCGTGCGTGCGTGGGTGCGTGTGTTTATAAGAGAGGGTATGTGTGTCATGATAGCAATTGGGTTATTAGTGTTGGAGATATCAATGGAACTTAGTAAATCATACGTTATAACATGAATATAGTGTAAAGTATACTATAAATATAAATGGGATTATTGGATCTACTTATTAATTATGAATTAGACTTGACATAATTTCTGTTAACCAAGAAATTCCATCAAAAAGCATAACGCAAACAGAACGAGAAAAAGTTTTCCATAGTGTTGGCGGATCTTGAGATTCCTTGCACTGACGCCACAAAGTGTGAACATTTTCACTCCACATTTACCTTCAATTACCTTGAAAAGCACGTGGCACATATCAATGTATACATGTACGCCATGTTTTTTCGTGTTTTCAAAAGCGCACACGTATGGTTTCAAAAAATAACAATCACGCCCAAATCGTTATAGAAAAACGACTGATGAATTGATTAAAACACTTAAAATGAGACGGCGACACGGCCGTTTTTGAGACGCTAACTCATTTCAAAATCGGTATACCATCTAGGGCCCTCTATAACCATCTCACCTAATATCACCCAGCAGGTGAACCCTGTCGTCTGGAACCCGTGATGTGATGGAGTCCGTGCACGGTGACAGTGACGGCGGCCTCGGTCCGTCCGCCTCCCAAGTGAGTGCTGGATCCAGCTGCAGGACGGCGTCCTACTCTGGATCCATGCTGCACGGATCTACGCTGCCCCCGCCAGCCTCAATGACCCAAACGTCATTCGACAACTCATGGTAGGCTGGGATCTAGCATGATACTACTAGCTAGAGTAGCTTCAAAATCAAGTATTGCGCCATTTGATTGATTTGCTTGGAAAATTGCAAGTAGTGGAAAATAAGACATTTTCTAAAAAATAAGTTCCGACTAGTTGTTGAAGTAAACACACATACCAATCTTCATATAATTCATACCATCTTTATAAGTAAGCAAGACCTTTAAAAGGTTTTTACTCAAAGTTCAACACAATGGTGGCAGAGACAACTAAGAATGAGAACGTTATGCTGTGATTTTTTAATAATGGAAACTACGGAGACACAAGTAGCTACATGCCGTGTGTATCCCATAGTACGCTGTTTGCAGCCTGCCCGGCGGTCAGCTGCACGCGCTATCGGCGTCCATGGGGTGCGGGGCGCTGACGCTCGTGGGCTCCGCGCCCATCATCGTCTGCGGGGACGGGGGCTTCCCAGGCACGCGCCCGCCGCTCGACGAGACCGCCCAGGGCCTGAGACACAAGTGGATGACGGTGCGTTTGGCGTGGATGGATTTTGTGTCATAGTTACGTGTAGTTTGGGTGCATTAGACTTTATGTGTGTGAGAGAGAGGCAGTGAGTATCTACATGTCAGCATCCATGTGCAAATCTCTCCCTACTCTCTTTTCACGGACTCTTTTTGCTCATAACAGTGTCGTCTTAGATAGGTTTTATAATGACCATTAGTGTCTTGAAGCATGGTAGGTATTGGGCTTAATAAGTACACGTGTATAGCAGAAGGTAAATCATAATTTTACAATTTATCACAGACAAGTTGATTATTTAGTGTTATCACTTTATGTCTTTTTTTCCTGAAGTGAGAGAGTCAACAGTCCTTAAACATAATAAATGACAACGTATAAGACAATAAACAACTTTTCACAACAACTGTTATGGAGATATCTAAGGTATCAGTGTACTAAACTATTGCATCGAATCCACGAGTGTGTGTCGTATCTTGTTAGTTGGGTACCCGAAGTCCATTATGTCATAGCTAATGAAGAGTGGATTATTATAATGGGATTAAAATGGAGACAATAATAGTTAAAAACACATTCTCGATTTTATCTGCAATGTTGAAGCAGACTGGCATCTTTTTAAATATACTTTCAATAGTCCTTAACTACAGATTTTGACCACCACTTAATATCATTTGTCTGATGATTATATTTAAATTACGACTACGCATTTTACATTATCATTGTGATTGTGTGAATGGCAAAATATGGATACACAAATCCAGAGACTGTCGTCCACAATTGACAGTCTCACTTCTTTTTTGTTAACGTAAAAATCAACTATGGAACCGATCAGCAGTCATAAACATGCTTGCTGATTAATAATTAACGGGTTGTAGCACACATTTAATTATTGAGCTAATACATTCACAAACTTGTAATTAATCTTCAATATCCCGCTGATTTTCTGTTGTGTTCTGCACGTTCGATCCGGCCATATGCTTTTCACAATAGGATCTAGCGTGGATTTCCGTTGCAGATAAGATTCAACTTGCAATAAATAACTCTAGAGTTCATCATTTGGACTAAATAGACATTGCAGGTCAATAATTTTTACACACTATGGCATTGTATATGATAAATATCTGTATGAAAACTATTTATACAATATGAACTTGGTAAAACTTATATAATAAATACATACTCCTAATTTGCTGAATGCACAAGGCTATGAGACCTGTGAGACATGTTTTAATCAAGGAGCATGTTTGAATGGTGAATTAGCGGAGAGAATGCCCTCTTATAAACAACAAGTTAGATTTTCGGATAACACCAAGGTATGTGATATGCTTTTATTTTTCATCCGCCAAATTAGCTAATCGAGGAGATAACTTACGTGTGTGTGACATGGCTTAAAATCCACGAGGTCGTTATGATTAGTCAGGGGCCAAAACTTGTACTTTGTACATGACTTGTGCATCACATATGCTATGCAACATTTTGCGTCAATTGGATGACTTTAAAGTTTATAAACATTGAACCACATTTGGGACGTGGCTAGATATTTCATGCTTGAAGCACCTATACAAATCACGGTTCCTCTCCATCATTGTGTTCGTCCAAGTGAGCAGAGCCGTGGGCGGTTGAGGCATGCTAAAGAAAGACCCATGTTTCACTATTGTTTCACATGAGCCACGAGGAATATATTGCATCATATGTTCTTTTACCACGATACACATGCCAAAAAAGTAGTCTCACAACCTTTGGGTTATGAAGTTGAATCCTTCCAGGGCCACTTGTTGTAGTCAAAGGGTTGTAAAACGAGTCTTCAGCCATGTCTATCATGGTAGGTACATGCCCGATGGAAAACGTGACGTGAGAAAGAACGAATTAAATCAATTCACTGGGAAACACGTATATACATTAAATGATTTAATATCATAGCAATATTAAGACACGTCCGAAAAGTGTTTCTTCATGTGGTATTCGAACCCAAGACTCACGGGTTCAGACCATAGCAGACACACCATGTAAGCTGGAGATAAGGAGTGCACCAATCACAACCGGGGCTACACACTATCATAGACATATTCTTGCAAAATAAGCTAATTACACGCTCTCCCAGCCCTGTTTTGCACTGCACAAGCAAGTTAATTACCGGTGATATGGCGTAAAGGAGAAACCAGAACTACCCCATGTTGTGGGCACTAGCTCTTGTAAAGCCAATCATATCTAATAAGCGACCTAATGTAGATTTGATTCTAACACACACATCTTATATGAATGGACGATGGCTGGCAAGGGCTGTGATAAGATTGATTGTTTGCTAAATGCATTTGATCACACTGTTAGCTAGCAAACGGTTAGATAGTCAGTCGGTAATCTTCAGGCTTTCGAATGAGGTCGCCAGCGTTCCCTATACTCCATCAATGCAATAGAGGTCGTCACTCCTGTGTCCTCTCTTCAAAGTCCCTCTGAACTGTCGATCTCTTCCTGTGCCCATACCTTGGTGCTGGAAGCACAAGTTTCTCAAAGCTCAGCTCAGGAGAGTGTCAGTGAAGATCAACACAAAATGTGCACACGTTCAATGTCATCCAGTATTGCTTTAATATTCTAATTGCTAATTGTAACAAAATAGCGGAGCAGACGTCCTAGTGTTACAGCGTTGCTTCTTTTGCTATTTATTAGCCTCTTCATGTGCATATCAAGTAGTTGTTTACCTCTGTAACCTTACTATCAGCTCTCTAAACAGTATATTAATGTATCCACAATTGCAGTAACACCCACAAAAACTGCCATGTTAATGCCACAGCTAGCTATTTTTAGTTCAAAATCGCATCCTAATTTAAGTTTGTTATTTGATTCATTGGATTATAGTGTGGGCAATGAGGTGAGTCAAATAATGGATCCATTATAGAGTAGCTCACAAAATAGATTGTATCCAGCAACTAGGATATACGCAAACGTGTTGAATCCTATAAGTATCTTTATTTGCAGTTAAACAATCTCTGGTTTATCATTTTCAAATTATTCTTACTCAAAACCTATTTTGATTAGCTATAGAAGAAACCTATTGTGGTGCTTATAGTGTTTACTAACATGTATCTTAATTTTAGAAAAGTCGTAGTGGTAAACATAATATGACCATTCTCTGTACCGCCTGCACTTTACTTGTGACAGATCCATGATTTTTTAAAATGTGTTTTTGTGCAACAAACGGGTTGATCATGGATGTAATAGGAGTGAGTTTTATAATATCTCAATGTTTGTTTATCTTCTTGCAAAAGTATTCCACCCACATAGCGTATGTGCTAAAACTGTAACAGGAAGTTATTACAAAATATGTTTATATGACGAAAGACTTTACATTCCTTAATATAATTGAATACTTGATGATTGAATCAATCTCAACTACACAATGCCCAGTGGCAGATACCTTCAATATTTTATACAAACCTTCAAAGAACCGAATCCCCCAACTAAATACTTCACCACCACAAATTAAAATACTTGGGCCTCTTGAGTTAATATGCTCTTGGGGGCACATTTCAAACTCTAGGCACTGAAAAAACAATGGAAGTTCTGACGATAGCTGGGAATGTCACAAAGAGCTTTTAGCAAACATACATTTATCTGTTATAATTTACAAAAACCCACCATCGTTAAATCCCTTATGCATATAGCATTCTGGATCTTTTAGCGTTCTCTTGTGATAAGGATTTCAATCAATACTATTCAAACAAAACCTGCGGCGAGGTATTCAAAATTGGCGTCTTTATCATTCCCATAATTTTGAGTACTTCCAATAGACGTTTTGTCATTATAATCCGTTGATTTTTATTTGCAACGGACAAATGCAAATCAGCAGACATTGTTGTATGATGAATTTCTATGATTTTATCTCCTAATATTCGGCAATTGCACAAATGAATTACATTCACAGTATAAACTTCACTTATCAAGTCTTCTCGAGACATTGTGAGATCTTCATCGTGAGGGTAATTACCAACTGGTACTTACACTAACATGTCACGAAGATTTACTCCCCTTACTTACCCTCTGCCCTAACCCATCCAGTTATTCCGATTGCATATAAGTCTACTCTTCTGGAACCCGGAAGGGTGGGGTGGGGTGGGGGTGGGGGGCACGTTCAAACGTGAACGTTCAGCATGCACCGCGCGCATCCAGCACACCGCCACATGCATCGTGGTCTAAGAGACGTTCAACGTCCAGGAAATAGTGAAAATGACATTAAAGACCAACTCGGAGCCCTTACATTCCTCTGGAACTGCTACTTGTGTTATGTGTGCTTCCGTGGCCGAGTGGATAGGGAGTTGGACTCGTGACCAGCAGGTCGCGGGTTCGATTCCAGGTCGGGTATGATGGTGGGTGTTGAGCAAACCTACCTCTAACAGTTTGCACACTGCTCCGTGGTACCTACACGTTAAATAGGTACAGGTCAGGCGAGTGAACGCTAATGTGAGTGATTAGCACGTCTGCGCTATATGTGCTGTATGCTCTCCGGGGAGTTGAGAAGGATATAATGTGAATTGCGACTATAAATAACCACATTTACACATTTACATATATAATACAAAGGTAGCAATTATGTTCAGAACTTACAAAATCTTACGGGAAAGCTCATAAAATCTGACGAATGTTCTTGTCATATGTAAGTCTGACCCGTCAACCCAATTTCGTCGCTAATTGTTGTGTAGTGATTTCCATGATTAATGGATTTTGTTATTTGTTCATTGTAAGATTTATCAATATATCAAATCTCTCATAATGTATCCATAAAATGCACGCAAATATATCAAATCTTACACGTGAAGAGGGCTATGGATTTACATAAGATACCAAACCTGTAATTTGGGCTTGACAAAGGCTTAAAGTTACAAATCCATATATGCCGCCTGTCATAATGACAATAGACGCCTTTTAGAACCAACATTCGCGCACTGCTAATCGCACCAGTTTGGTGAACATGGACTAATCTGAATTATACGGATTGGAAATCTGGATCTACATTCTACACTAAGTCATCAGGAGTCGGATAGAGTGGTAGTCTAAAAGATTACTGCGGACTTCTGGACGGATCGTCATGTTTCGACACTCCATATTTTGACATTTTGCCTTGAGGGGAAATTTATATTTTTCGTAGAAAGTTGTCAAACTGTGACTTTTTGGTTTACGAAATGTCGTCTGTCACTTCACCTGGATTCTCCTTGGTGGAATGGATTTAATTTTCGTAAGATGGATTAGAGTTTTGAATTTACATGTATGTGGGATGGACTATGCATGGTCAAAGTTTACATGAAGAGTCTCGGTGACATCTAATTGTTGAACGTTTTTAAGTGCCATACATGGAAATGACTGTTTTATATGAACAATTGGAATCCTATTTGGAAGTGACAACCTATTCGTGGAGTATACTGCATTAGTTTGATCAATGGGAGGAATAATTTGATACTCTGTACATGTGAAAAATGTGTGCATACCTGAAGCGATAATGTATTTGCAATTAATTAATTATTTATTGATCGTTGACGGGCAACTCATTGCTTATAGAACTTCTCACAAGAACATCTTGGCGTATACAGTAACTCAATAATTTTACCGTTAAAGAAGGATTGGGAGAAGGAAATGTACAATAATAACATACACATTCAAACGCCATTAACAGATTCATGTGATCATGTTTGATTGCGGACAATGAACAGGATTCGTAGAAACATGTACATGTACGTGGCTCTCATGATTGTTAGTTCTAAGTTCGACATGTATTGAGAGACCGTGATATTCGGCTTCTATACCACGAACAATCCACAAATCCATGGCTCATTGCACCCTGCATAATAGGACTAATCAATAGCACCATGAACTTACGCATGCATACTCCGGGGGCAATGTGGTGGCTTGTGTTGCTAAATGAAACCATAGATTGACTTTGCTAATGCATTTGAATCGCAGAATCGTCAATTTGATCGATGCAGCCCAATTTCCGAGTGGCAATGAATCCTATTCGCCGGATCGAAGCGCGTTTCTTCAGTTTTTGCAAGATACTTATTGAATGAGAATTCGCTAAATGCGTTAACATGTCAATATGATAATGCTATTCATTATGCGTGTTGTCTATATAGCTTGTCCTTGTTCAATTATTTATTTTGTACATTGTTGGACTTGAGTGGAGTGTAAACTCATATCAATTATCACTCTGCAATGGCAATAGGCAGGCCCTACATTTGAATGAACGTGAAGTTACACTAGTGATTCCATTAGAGGGCCGTTTCTAGAGATGTATTCAGTTGCATGATTATAACAACCACGGTTCCACATACATCTATAAATGCGCGCATGAAAGTAACTGTGCATGCTCACTCCTCCTTACGCCCACAGGTAGTGTTGTACCTGGTCATAAATGTGCGACAAAAATTATTTTGCAGCGTGCAATGCTCATGCTCGTTAAATAATCGAGTAGGCTGGCTTAACGTGCTCAGCTTAACACTATTATTAAGAGCGACCAAAGGTCTACCACTACTTCGATCAAGAAAGGGCATAATTTCCACGAAAGTACTGCTCAGTTAACACAATATTTGTTTGGATTGATTTCTTTGTTGTTGTTGTTTCCCAAACGGAAATGGACACACGGAAGTTTCGTTACTTTCAAAACTGATCCATATTGTGATAACTCACAGACGACAAATATGGATAGACTGCAAAAGGGCACGCGCGCGTTCGGTTCTGGAATACGATGTCTTGTTTGTACTGAAAAAGTACTCACAAAAACCATAGCTACTGATAATTGTAAATAATAATTTAGTAGTCGAAATGGAGTTACCTTACCTTAAAGCCACTAGCAATGTCATGTAATGAAATTATAACTAGTACAGAGTATCAGATTATCATGAAGAGTGCATTGATTTTTATAACAGTGATTTTCGGACATGACTTGGAGTGTTAATAGAAGCCAGTTGTGATGTCTCAGTCTTTCGATCGTTACGTGTGGGTTGGACTCAGTCCTGTGGTCATTTCAAAGGCAGTAGCGCAGCAGGTGAGATTTTCTCTTATTTCTCTTGGTTAGCCAACACCAGAGGTAGGCCCATCATGTTCTTTCTTGCTGTTCTTTACCCTTAACATACTGAGTGGGGATGTGCGTGTACACATATTTAGGGTGTGTGTGCTTTATTTACGAGAAGAGATGGTGTCATTTGACTATCACAGACATTGTGTGAACATTGAAGATTCTCACTTATTCAGCCAAGACAGGCTGGAGCCACCAGAGCCGCTAGAAAAGGCCACACGGTAGGGACACACACTGGGTACACAAAATTTGGCGTGGCTACTTATGATGCTCCGTAAAGATAGAACAATAAATTTTCTTTGCACACAGATATAGAAATACAAATATGACTAATCTAGAGTGTATATTGTGGTATTAGATGACACATTCGATCTTTACAAAGTTGTAAAAGTAGTTTATGTATGAAACAAATGAAACAATATTATGACGTCCATCCATCGGGCTTGTTACCTCTCTGTAGGTCACGCCGTTATAAGCCAGAGTGATCCAATTTGTTTATTTCTTTAGTGGAAAATTCTGACCAATCAATACTTATTTTAATTGCTTACATTTGTCTGTATTTGGGTTTATAAGGGTATTATTTTGTCCTGGTTGTTCCTGCAATCTAAGTCACAATGTTATCGCTAGAGTGCTCAAATTTGTATAGAAATAATTGTAACATAATCAACCTGTGACATGCATTTCACAAGAACCACAACAGTCAGTATTATTGCTATTTATAGCATATATAATGTCGCTATTTGGTACCCATCTACACATTACACTGCTAGTGCTAGGTTGCATAAGCTTCCCATTAAAAAGTTTGAAATAGCTACCCTATGGCACACAATACATATATGATTTAGACCCATTACTTATTACTTATTACTTATTACTTATTACTTGGTATTGCCACCATACACACTGTGGTTTATCATCTTTGGTGACACTTTTTATATTTCCATCAAATAATGGTACAGTTGCATATTGCCTTATGGTTACATATAATTAAATCAGCATTACATTGCAAGTAGATGCTTTCACACTTTACAAAATATATCTAAATCAATTAAACTAAATGTAAATTATGTATAGAAACAGTATGATACAATGAATAGAATGGTCTGTTTTGACAATGAAATAGAATATTGTTGAATGTGTACCTGTCAAATAGGAAGAATAACTTGTACTTGCTGTTCCAAGAATATGTCAATTTGATAATGTACATGTCTTTTGCGTTGACAAATCCACAATTTGATCCTGTTATTCTTAATCATTCTAGTTGAATACATGAAGACAATATTTATTCTTATACTCCAATCAAAGGTATTATTATTTTTGTGCACTTATTATTGACCAGTAGAACACAATGCATAGTGTACTGAATTAGATATTTCATGCCATGCACATACAGGTAGCTTTATCATTTTCAACTGAAAGTTATGACATTTATGATTTTTGGCTAGGTGCGCTACTAGAAAAGAATTTTGAAGTTAGCTCTCCTGTAAGATTATCTTTACCATATCTTTGCTTTAGGATCTGGGTCTAAAGCCTGTATGTCATAAAAGGACATTACATGGAATGATTTCTAAATAGCATGAAAGCGAATTTGATACTCCTACGTTCTCCTTAAAGTACAATTTCAAACAAATATTTTAGTGTATGTTCATGAAGTTTGATCCATCTTCCTTTTGGCAAGGTTCTCTTCTGTTAATATTCCATTTCTTCACCAAGCATAATGTTATGCTAATATGATGAGCAAATAATGAAAACAAACACAATGAGACTTATCAAGTCAATCATGTTAAGTGCAGAAAAAGAAAATAGTTTAAAGTTAAAGGGTGAAAAATGGGTCAAACCTATAGGTTGGTCTAAGCTAACATAATCAAATAAACATTTTACATCATTTCAAAATACAAATGTAAGATGATATAATTTGTTTGAGTTGGTTAAGTCCATGTGATCCATACATGTACATGTACCAATTATTTATTGGTAAATAAATGATTAGTTATTGGTAAATAAATGAACTTACCAATGCAAATACATATTGGTATTGCTTTGTTACTAATTGCACCAATCCACTGGGTTTTAAAGCTCCCACACTTTCGTAGAGTACTAGTATAAACTGGAAATGTAAATATTGTACTATTGTGTAAGACACCACTTTTGTCAGTTGTCTTTGCCTATTACTGTACCTAGGATCCATGTGAGAAACATTGCAAAGATCTGTGCTGCCACTATATAGTAATTATGGCAGTAAAGATTGCTTTGGAACTTATTTTTGAGTTTGATAACTCATTCCTACAGTGTAATTCAGCTCCCTCAAAACTTTCAGAGTATAACAATTGAATACAATTTTTTTATCATTATTAAAATGTTATTTGTTTGCCTGCGTTAAATTTTATTGTATTGCAGGCTGGTCTAGAACACTCACCCTCCTCACACTATGGCCTACTCAACCGCTCACTCCAGGAAGAGTCTCCAAGGATCCAAGAACTGCCCTCCCATGACTACACCCCCAGCCCTCTTGCTGGCAGTCCAGCCAAAAGCTTCCACTCCTCTTTCATGAACCTCAACCATGACACAGATAGTGGAATCAGGTAGAGTACAAACCCTTTTAACCATATAAATGTGGTCAATGAACGTCCTTTAATCTTGGTTGATAAATTTCCAGAAATAAGTTAAATTTGTCTTGAGATCGTAGAAGAAATAAGTTGAAAGGGGAATCCTTTGTTTGAAGTAAATTTATATTGAAACGCCTTTGGCACCCAACCAATGTTAGGTACATGTATTCATGACTCATTCATATAACTGCGTCATGTTCACTACATTAAAAATGACACTGTAGACAGTGATGCCTTTTGGATGTGCTAACCAATTACATGTACATTGTAAGATTACATTGAGTTGCAGCATCTGTTTACCAAGCTGTTGCTTCTCTCCATGCGGCAGATCCATCTCAGATAGTTAACAAGGAGATGGAATTCAAGGCTGGAAGTAAAGATCTTTTAGCAGGAAACTATAATTGTTTCTCAGGGGATTGGCCTGGCTTTGTACCATACATTAACATGGAGCACTCAATTCGAAAATACAGAGGACATTCGCCAACATTCATTAACCTTTATTCAGCCATAATTAGTAAACTTGTTCTATTAAGTGGAAAGGTCACTTGCACCACCAGCATTAATCTGTCACAGCAAAAACTATTACATGATATGAGTGCATTTAATTAAAGATTTTGATATCCAATATGCAAAGCAATGAGTTTCAATGGACATTTATTAACTTTGCATTACTAGTTTTACAGTATATTAACCTCGCTGATAGAAGTAACAAATATTATTTTAGCCTTTCATATCTAATCCCACAATAGACCCCATGACATGTATGTGGCGCCCAATAGGTTTATACCTTGTCCATGGTGGTATAAGTAGTCAGACATCTAATAATGCTGATCAATAAATTGTGTGTCTTGCAAAAGATAGTGTTTATGAAGTAAAGATTTGTGGACGTTAACATTGTTGTTTGTGCGCAAGCAGCCAATATGTTATGTGCATAAAAAACCTCCTGGCAGTAACGCATCAATATGTGAATTATTTGTCTACATTCTGATCCTTGAAGGAATGGTTTATATGCAAAAATATGTGATGCTCTCATTTATATGTATTAAAATGGGGATGAGATAATATTTTATTGAAATACCAATTAAATCAAATTGGTTAATCATTGTATGTTTCATGGCATATTGTAAGTGAATCATACTTCAATTGATATATATGTTTTTTTTGATGATGGTATCATTCTGGTCTCACAACCTTTGGGTTGTGAGTTCGAGTTCCGCCAGGCCCACTTGATATAGTCAAATGGAAACTCAGGGTTGTAATACCTGTCTTCAGCTATATCTATCGTTGGTAGAAATATGCTTGCTAAAAAGACGTGTGTGAGAGAAAGAAATTTGAAAACATAGTTCGATTATTGCTCATAATTTATTATCACCCTCATGCTCTTACCAATTACAATAATATACAGAATTATTTTATTGTCCATGTATTGCTGATATATACTACCAATTTGAAGAACAAGTCATTCAAATTCAAATTATATCACCTTTGTCTTGTCTTATTAATAAAATCATTCTAATATAATTGCTAATGCTGGTGATATCACTCTTTCAACCTGCAAATGTTGATCAGTAGAAAAGTATTCAATTCCGTTATGCTGTACGTAAAATCTACTTGTGTTTGCAAGTACGTATATAAATAATTTGGTACTTTGTATTAATAGTTTTTGTACCTCTATTATTTTCTCAATTTACATATGTATAGATTGCTAATATTTTGTCAGTCAACATTCATGGATCTGCGTTAATTAATTGTGGTAGTCTATATGATGAACCTGGTACATATGTTGGCTCTTTGAAAATGTATGTAGAGTGCTGCTAATCTTTCAAATATAAATGTGATTTCATTCAAAATGCATCCATATTCTTTGTAACTCAAAGGATTTTGATATACTAATAGCAAGGGTATGGACATATTGGCACCAAATTCAAGACAAGGAAGCCATGTTTGCTATCTGTCAAAATATTTGTGGTCCGTGTACATATCAAATATTGAAGTTGTCCTTTTAAATGCTCCATTTTTCAATAAAATATCAACAACTCAACTAAGCTGTAAACATGTTGATTGCCTTATAAGTGTATGTAATTACACACATGCTGTTTCATAATGGCATCGTAAATATTAGACTATGACATTTGAGCATATGGAAAACAATATGACGGTTTTTATTTGCTGATTGGCTTACATTCAGTTCTTGGGGTAGCACCTTCTCGTTAGAAATCCTTTACAAAAATAATTTTATGCAATGTGTATACTAATTAATTGTTTTGAGCTAAATTGTCCTTTTTTAGTATGTGCATGTGCTCTACACCTTCTAAAACATTTTAAGGTTTCAACAATTGTTCATATGGGTGGGATTGTAGTGATTGTTTATAAAAGAAGATGCTTTCACCATCTGGTTATACCAGAGATCTTGTCAGATTTTCCAACAAGGGACTGTTTAAGATGTAGAACTCTGGTATGAAGGAGTGAATACTAAAATAGTAATCAATGTTTTATTCTATTTTTTCAGCAATGCATATGGTAATGGCCTCAACAGCAGTCTGCACAATGGTCATTCCTATGGAAGTAGCCACAACGTCAGCAATGGGGCCAATTATCACAACGGACTGAGCAGTAGTTTCAATGCAGGTTATGGTGGATATGGGGGCAGATCAAATTCAGAGAAACATTATGACAGTGGCTTTAGTAGTAGTGTAAACAATGGTTATGGTGGTGGCTTGAGCAATGGGGGCTTGAATCTCAGTACTCCAAGAAAAAGGAACAGTTTCTCTGCCCCGTCACGTCCATATTCTCCAGCTCCGTCCCCACCACCAGTTTCAAGAGATTACACATCATCAAGAAAAGACTATATGTCACCGTCTAGAGACTATTCATCAGGGAAGGATTACGCCTCACCAACGAAGTCATATTACAACAAATCAGTTGCGTCATCAGATTCAGCTTATAATGGTAAATCTTTTGAATTATAGGGTCGATGAATATGAATTTAAACATTGGATATAATGATTACAGATGAACTGAATAATCATAAGTAAATCCCAAATACTTTTCATGATCAAAGTGAAAACGCAGTCAAAGTTGTGCTTTATTTATATGAAAAGTGTTGTAGAGAAATTGACTCACTTTTGACTCACTTACAATGTAGGTTCCCTCACATCCCCTCATGATCTCCAAAAAGCGCTTCAAGAAAGTGAAGACCGGCGCCACCTACTGGTTGAGAAACTAAAAGATGCGAAGAATACTATTCAGGTATGAACAAATATGGAAATATTTTACATGTATGTACATGTATTTGTTTCATATGTGCTCTATACATATAAGTGCATGTAAAATTTGAACTTGGGATACTGACAAGTATTATGTTAATTGTTTTTGTATATAATTTTGGGCATGAACAATTTTCTGTAAGATGTATTTTGTCATCAAAATAGCATGAATATCATATTTTAATGCTGTTTGGACTGTTGTTAGATGAGGTACATGTTTTCAAAATGTTTTCTTTTGTCAATTGCACTATATGAGTACTAGTTGTGCTAACCCTAGATAGTGATGTAGAGATAATTTTGTTGAGTTATTGTTAACATGGCTTCATTGTTCCATTTCATTTCACATGCAAGTTGAAAAATTACTTCATCTTTTATCTTCTAACCTCTTTTATCTCTTTGTCACATCACGGTTTGCTACTACTGGTGATTATAAAATGCTTTCAATAATTAGAGTCATATGGCATGGTTCTAATTATTAATCTAAATATGATAAATTTCAAATTTTACAAATTGCTATACATGTAGATATATTCACTACATTGAATCATAGATTTATCATTTTTATAACTAATTTATTATGTGACAAATCATTTATTGAAGCAGTAATTCTCTGTCTTCATCTCTTATGTGATAGATGTTTAACATTTGAGTATGATTGTTGCTATAAATTATAGTCATATTTGTTAAGAAACATTCATTGATATTTTTCATCATAAAGGACCAACATACCTGTCTATAAATATTCTTGATTCATTTATAATCAAGATACAATTATTATACACAACTTTCCGATTATTCATGAAATTAGTTTTAAATGCCAAGTTGACAACAATTTTTGACAGCATTTATTATGATTATGTTTTATTTATTTAAACGTAAATGTGTATTTTAACATTGAAAATAAAGATCAGATTAAAAATATTCTATGTATAATTTTCAGCCATGCCCAACTTGCTTAAAATATTCTAACCATAAACAGGTAAAATTGAAAAGGGCGTTGTTCGTAACATATTTTGATGTCCAATTATTAAACTCTCTACATAGATTTTACTTATTTTTACATCATTTACATTTTCCCCAGCACATAGCTAAATTATGTAAATAACAGTTCCGGAAAACTGTGGCACAATTGAATGATTTTCAAAAAATCACCAACTTTGAATGAAAACAAAACAAAATGCTGCAAAGTTTTTTGCTGCTCTATAATTTAGCTGTGTCTGCAAGTAGAAGTGTTTCTTAAAATATAATCATATTTTGCAAAAAATATGTTATTTATTTTTACATTGAAACTTCAAAAAAGAGAATGAATGGCAAACCAGATACCATGGTGACATGAGATACTAGTTTTGTCACTCCTTAATGTACTAATCTTTCTTTATAGTGTTCTATCAGCAACATCTGCAATTTAGTCTTCACAATCTTTAACATATAGTGTTTTACTTATGAATATTAAATAACATGTTGTGAACATAAAGCTTTTTTTTCTCTGTTGTGGTTATATATATACATTAGCTAACTATAGTTATGTACTGCTTGGAGTTGTTTACTGTCACCCTTTCCCGCCATATTTTGTGAACCAAATATGAAAAGATTTTCCTTGTTTATTCATATACTATTGTTAAGCTATTTCTTAAACTTCTTTAATCAAAAACTGTGTACATTGTATGTAAGTCGAATTATATACTAAAGTGTAATCACTCTCAAACTTAGTCATTGTTGTTATAGAAATATATCGTTTAACCTCAGGGACTATTTAGATTAACTTGCTTTCTCAAGATTGTTACTTTTAACTTCCTCATTTACATCCATAATATTTCAGTTACAATCCGAGAAATTAGAACATAGTTTATGTTCTGCAAAAGAACTATCCCTTGGCTATGAAGATTCAAAATATAGAGAGAGGGAACTTCAGAAGAAGCTGGAGGAACTCGAGAAAGACAGAACCACCTATCAAAACATGCGACTAGATACTGTTAAGATGAAGGAGGAAATGTATGGCAAGTGCGTATGATTTTTGAAAAATGTAATATGAAACGATGTGAATGTAGGTCTGCGTGTGGTATAATCATTATAGATTGGATGGTAATATCTTATTATTACTTAAAATCCAGCTAGAATGTGTCAAACCATTAATATCACTGAGTCAAAGCACAGTCCTCATAGCTCAAATAATACAACATAACCAAGTGGCAGACAACTCTTGATTCACATATTTTTTTCTTCTAATATTTACACTGTTTTGAATTGATTTGCATGTTTTATATATGTCAAAAGGACTGCACATGTGGAAGACATGTTGGAAGTATCAGGGTATTCATAAAACTTCTAAAAAGTTGGAACAGTGTTGCAATTAACCATAATTTCTCCAAAATATAGAAAAACTTTCAACATTATATCTCATAAAAGCACAATTGATGAATGATGTATAGTGATTGCAATGAGTGAGTGGGAATCATCATTCCATTATGAAGATAATATATCACTTTCACCTACTTTGAGTTACAAGGGGCTGGTTTGCCTAGTTGAATATTGACCATATGTACCAGAGCCCATGTAGCACAGAGTAACTTGTTTTCAGAGTGACTGCTCTGGATGCTGAGCTGAAGAGCTTGCGAACATCATATAACTATCTGGAGGCAGACAGTAAGAGGAAACAAGATATTGTTGACCAGACATGTTTATCAATGAGCAAGCTGGAAGAAGAAAACAATAGTCTTATAAAGGTGACTGTTCTTTATACACACATATTATATCTCATTTAGTTCACTTACTGGATTATAAAAAGGGACAATTACCTGATAGAAGAACACCCTTCTATGAAAGTGTTATGCAGCTAAGCAACATGTACAAAAATAAGTATTTTAATGTGAATTCTAAATATCACATAGGTTTATTATCTTTCACTATTAGATACTAATTACTAATTACAATGTAGATATCTCCTTTGATATAATAATATGGGCTTAAGCACTAGTGTATGTGATTATCACATGCTAAATTGTAAGTCAGACTTTATGTGCATGTAGTATCTAAAAACACTTTGTAATTATTTACAATATAGTTAATTTTCTCGTTCAGAGTAAAGAAAATTTGATGAGGGAAATAGCCTCATTGAAAGAGTCCACGGACATAGCTAGAAACAGGAATGAGCAGCTTGAAAACATGAGCCATGACCACAAAGCTGAATTAGATAGACTACGTAAGGTAAATAATGTTTATGTCTTAAATATTCTAGCAATGTATTCATTGAAAGATTTACCAGGAAGGGGGCCGGACATTTGGTAGAAACAGGAATTTTCAGGTGCTTGGGGACCGGATGATTTTTTCATTCGTTGGGCATGGGACATGTACTTTTTTTCAGCTGTGAAATCCCACCTAGACAGACTTAATCGGGAAATTAATCATAATATTTGCTGGACTTTTTTTATGAATAGAGGTCATGGGACATCAGGTTTTTTTTCATCACATCAGCAGGAGACAAGACCTTTTTCAGACAAGTTTTTCGATACTCACCGGTCCCCCCGCCTGTTAAATATTGCACCGTCCCTAAGAAGTATTTATTTTTTCATCTAAATAGAATTTCACTGAAGCATGAATTTGTACTTATCATTGATTTATTTTTGAAGGACAATGCTGAATTACAAGCTGAGAATAGAAGTTTGCGACGGCAAATTTCTGAGTTGAAAGAAGCGAATCATACACTAAAGGATGAAAATGCATCACTAGTTGCAAATCGAAATATGGGATCTGATGTAAGTTCCTCGTCATTTCTGTTCTTCTTTTAGATTTCAATGGAGAATGTTTTGCAACCACAAGCAAATATAATAATAGATGATACTATGTTTTGAAGATTATATGTACTGCATTGTAATTGGAAGATACAAACCTACTCAGATGCTTCTTTCTGTCATTTCTTGCAATGTTTCATTGGACGTTCCACCTCCATCAGGCTTTGAAGTGCACCAGATTTTATTGTGTATCTTGCTTTTATGTATGTGTTGAGTTACGTGATGAGTGGAATTCCCAGTCATGTGAAGAAGTTTCGTCAGAACCGGGTTGACTGCCTTGTCTTGGCTTAGGTTGAGTGTGGGTCTTCATACAGCAATCAACACATACATAAGTAAGGTGCACAAAAACATACAGGGCACTTTGCCTTCAAAGCCTGATGCTGTTGAAACGTCCACTGAAACGTTGCAAGAAATGACAAAATGAAGCATCTGAGTTAAGTTTGTACCCGGCTCTTAATGATGAATCCAGATCACTTCTAAATGATACTGTATATATAGTAAGTTGTGATTTCTTTTCTCCAGGAGAAGTATAGGCTTCTTAGGCAGCTGGAGAGTTTCCAAGAAGCCGTAACAGATCTAAAATCAACCCTCGCTGCAACATCAGCTGACAAGGAAAGGTTCTTCCAAGAAAAACTGGATATCAATCAACAATTGCAAAATGTCTTGTATGAAAAAGAAAGCCTGCAACGAGTAAGAATAATATGTACATGTATATGGCTTTTAACTGCAATAAGGTAGTCTATTGTAAGGTGTAATGTAAATGCTCAAATGTTTTACGATTCGTCAATAATTGTCAGTTACAACAGTCAACAACAAAAATTTAATTAGGAGGATATTATTGTATGCTAGAAGTTACTATGGGTGTCAATTAACGATTTTGACTTGAAAAATTATTGATCCAATTCAGGCAAGAGAGAACTTAGAAGAGCAAATTGGTGAGCTTCATGCTGAACTAGCTCAGTCAAAACTAGATGGTGACAGAAAGCAGGAGTGCAGTAGGAAAACTGAAGATGAGCTTGGTGCAACCAAAAAGGTAGGATAGTACATATCATTACCTGTGATTCACCATATTGTTGGGCGTATTACATCTGGCCAGGGAAGGAGTTCATGTACATTATAAGCAACATATATGTATTTTACACAATATCATGGGGCATTATAGGTGAATGACTTCTTTGGTCAGGAGTTTGAAGTTCGTTTTGGGGTACATGCATGCATGTATTGTATTTATTTTAATTGATTCATTTAAGCATAGATGTTTATAATGTAAAAAGTTTACTATAAATGTGTTCACATACATGTATCAAAGGTGTCAGAGGTACTATCTCTTGAACTGGCAACAACAAAAACAAAACTGGAAAAAGCTCTTGAGCAAAATGAGTCTCTAGAACATGCAAAGAAACTTGCCTTCCAACAACATTCATTGTATGAACAAGAGGTCAAAACATTAGAACAACAAGTAGAAAATATGAGAAAGGTTTGTAATCTTTTTACCATATATCAATTTTAAACATTTTGGACAATTTCAACGTTCTCATACTTATTGTAGAGATAAGTTTAATGGGATGCAGAGGTTTTTGGTAAAATTTTTGCAGTTTGTAAAATGTAATAAGAATTTATCAATTTAAAATTCAACAGTATACATCTATGAATTTTACAATCACTCATAGTCTCTTTATTATTTACAGTCAATGGAAACAATGCGCAGAGACTACAACCAAGAAAAAGATTCCTTAGATGATCACACCATTAAACTTAAAGATGAATTACGGAATCTTAAATCTGAACGAAATATGTTAGAAATGAAGACGCATGAACTTGAAGCAGTAAGTTGAACTCATTGAATAACATTAATTACACATTTTTATACATTTAATAATTAATACTTTCATTAAAAGTTTGTAAAATGAAGCTTTACAAAAATTACGGAAACTATGATCATCGCAGATATAACTTTACATCAATTGTAGGGCATGAGATTGGTTCCATTCGGCTGTAGCACTTTCTTTATACTTGTAATTAGCCAAATATACCACAAACATGTACAGCAATTATTGGGCCTTCCATACCTAACAGTCCATTCCAAAATTTCGAACCATATCAATATCTAAACCATTGAAATTACAATGTAAATATTTAAAAAAAGCAAACCATAAAATTTATCACTTTTCACCCTGAAGCTCCTGGGATCTTATGTTGTTCATATATGGGCACACGTATATGGAATATGTTATTGATATGCTATTGTCTATGAATGGGTCGAAATCATTGTGTGCGTTATAATTTTACCAAAGTGAAATACATGTAAGTATTTGTTTATTTCATTGTTTCAGAAATGCAAACAAACAGACCACACTCTGAGAGAGCATGCAGACACTCTAACGCAAGAGTTACATACGTGGAAAGGCAACAGTGAAAAACTTACTTCTTCTCTTTCAAAGAAAGAAAATGAGATTCAGTCTCTTAATCAGCAGCTTGCAGAAATACAAGAAGAGGTGTGTATCATTTGACATGGCATTTACTATTTTTTTTTCTTTCAAATAGTCAAATAATCAGTTGCGTGTTTAACAAGAGTGTGCATTTGTTACATATTTGAATGCTGTATTTTTGACTGATAAATTGAAAATTTTATGTAGAGCATTTAGTGCATGAATGAGATTGGTATTACTAATATAAGCTATCAAAGTTTCTTCTGATTCTGTGAGTTATTTGTGATTGTCTGATTCAGTTAGCTATTTAAGTTTGAAACACATGTTGATGTAGCATATCAATCAGTATGTGACTCGAATGTATTACACGAAGTTACCCATGGGATCGTATTAAATTTATCATATACCCTTGGATGGACTAAAATCACCTAGCAATTAACTTTCTTTCATCTGATATACTTTTAGGTTGGTTACCTGAAAGCAAATAATGACGCCTATTCAAAGCAGCATAATGATCTTACTGAGGCTAGAGAGGACCTCCTTAGGTTAGTGAGCAGCACATCTGCTATAACATCAAAATATCAAAATGAGAATTACTTTTACAGACTATAAAAATAGTTGAGTACATGTAAATAGGAATCTCAAGGATTTGTCTTTTTATAGGATACAAGAAGAAAATCGACGCCTGCTTCAAGAGCGAACAGAAAATCAACAAGTAATCCAACTTCTTGAAATGCAGAAATCAATTTTGGCAAGAGCAGTAAGTTCATTTAAATAAGTATACCATGAAATGCCACATTACATGTAATGATGAAAAATATCATTCCAAAATTTGGTTATTATAGTACATGCAAAACATGTATGAGATTACTTCAAATGAGGTCTTTTCATAGGTACAGTTACAGTACATGTACATGTATGTGTATCTGCATTAAACAATTTTTATATTGTGAGACTGGTGACTTTGCTACATAAAGATATAACATTAAACATGCATAAACCCATGGAACAATTTGTGAGACTGGTGACTTTGCTATATATAAAGATATAACATTAAACATTATGCATAAACCCATTAAACAATTTATATATTGTGAGACTAGTGACTTTGCTATATAAAGATAGCTGGTGTACATTTTAAACTTTATACATACCATTATTTTTTTGTGCTTTTAGTCTGATGGAATTTTAAGTAAGAGTAAAGATGCTGAAAAATTGCAAGAAGAACTAGATGAAATCATGTCAGAGAATACATCTCTCAGGTAATTTTTATTATAAGCAGATCTTGCGGGTAGGATCTGGTGCTACCGTTCTAGTACATAGGTATTTTATTTTCTAAGTTTATCGTAGTGTATATTTCTTTGTAGAACTTTAGACATTGAGCAAATGCATTAAAAATAGCATGATTGCGAAAAAGACAAGTGTTAACTATTCCATTTTTGTCACTTTGCAGGGAAAAGGTCAATCACCTCGAAAAGAAAAATAATGAAATAACCATGAGACACGAAAATGTTGTAGTAAGTTACTGACATTTTATGTTACTTATGATATGATAATCCAAATTAGCTATACAATATTGGAATATTGGAGTTTTTCTGAACAGACTCATTAGTGTGAATTTAGTGTGAATGTTGCTATTTGTTGTTGATTTCTAATGTGTCAATTTCTATTAAAATGATTTTATCCTTGATATCAAAGATTACAAATTATTGCAATCAATTTTTTTAATTTAAATTTGAAATATTCTTATACAAAATGAGAATTTATATCTTCACTCCTTTTGACTCCAACATAAGTTTTATGCTATTTGATTATCAGCATGTACATGGACACATCAGCTGTCCTGACACCATATTTTTTAAGCATTGCTACATGTACTGTAAAACTTGAATATTTTGTGGCTATTCAATTTTGCAATTTTCATCTATAAATTATTTTGTGACTTTAATTTTGCGATTTTGGTCCATCCTGACCCTACTTTACATAGGCTAATAATGTTTGCTGACGATTTTGCATCTACCCATGAAATTAAATTGTGCGCAAACATTTCTAGTTTTACAGTATATGCTTCATATCAGTAAAATAGGATAATCAGATGTCTTTGAGGCTCTTTATTGCTTTGCAAATGTATATTTAATTATATTCCAGCATGAACACGAACAGCTGAAGGAAAGAGCTGAACAACAAGCTGAGGATTGTGCTGATTCAGAGAATATCAAAAGGGAAAATGCACAACTTAAAAATCTTAACGAAAGAGTGACACAACAGCTTACGGAAGTAGAAAAAGAATTTGCAGCATTTAAATCACGTTATTCAGACACAGTCCCCAGAGTAGAACTTCGCAGGTTGGGCAAATGATTTACTCATAATTATGCATGGCTTTTTATTAAGTATTATATTAGCGCTCTATGGTACATGTATACGTACTAATAATTGTATAGGAGTAGCATGTTTTCCCTCTGTTCTTTTTGTATGTACTATAATTATTCATTATTTCATTCTCATTATTCATTGTTCTTTCAAATGTTTTAATCATGCAGTTCATTCAAACTGTATAAACTATAAATAATGTAATTGATCACATAACATTGATTTTATGATTTGTACAACAGTTTATTTTCTCCTGTAGATTGGAAAATGAAAAAGACTGTTTGAAAGCAAATTGTGAACGTATTCAAACACAGTACAAAACTCTGGAGGAAGTTCATCATCGAATGATTGCTGAAAAAGAAGCAATGATGACTGATGGTGAGAAAAACTTACCGCTACTAATGGGACTGTAATATAACATACATATTCAAAACCTGAATTGCTTTCAGAATAATGAACTAAAGAAAATACATGATACAAAAAATTCACCATTGACATACATGTATGAATTATTGTATGTAAAGTTAATATAAAAGAGCATAAGGCCTGCTTAGTTTATTTTTGTAATAAATTGTTAGATACGATCTTTTTGAAAAAGAAGTCTTGTCTTGTTGTGTGGATTATGTACTCCAAATGCCACAGAAATGTCACAGTGGGTGTGTCCCCATCGTTACAATCTTCTGGATTGCTTAGCTTCTGTTTTCGAGATCCATTCACTCGCTTAGGTCCTTCCATAGACGGGCCTGAATAATGTATAGTTATCATCAATTATCAAAGTATCATACATTTCCGGTAAGGACCCTACCATTTCAAGTATATCAAATGTGAATGTATATGTATCATACATTTCAGGTAAACACCCAACCATTTCAAGTTTACAGGCAGAAAAGAATGCTCTAGATTCCCAAGTTCGACTCCTTAGTGGCCAAATAACTAGCATTGAATCTGAAAAAAAGAAGGCAGACAATGAAGTTGCTAAACTGGAAAGTCTTGTCACAAACTTGCAGAGACAATTATTTGCAAGGTAATTTTTAAACATGCTTTAGATTTTTTATAATTGCTAAATTCATGATTCTTATCCTGTAAATATTGGTTGAGGGATTCAAAAGGGAATTTAAGCAAATCAAACAATATAATTGTTTTAAACATATTTTTTGAAAGTGTTGCTAACTTTGTTTTACCTTCATATAATGTTAGTTGAAAATCTTGATATTATCATGGTTATTCATTTATTCCAATTAATTTAAACTGGTTTAAATTGGCAGTATACATGTAGTTTGCATTTAAATGTATAAATGGTAAATATAAATGCCCAATTATTCATTTATTACCCAATATATTTTAGATACGTTAATTTTTTACTGACTAATAAACTGTAAAATGATGGTTCCCAAACTATTTTCTTAATTTCCATAGTTGATATTGTTAGTATTTAAGTGTGCTATAGTCTAATATTAACTTAATGTTGTGTTTCTTGATGTCCAGAAATCACATTTCTTCATTGGCTTCATATGTATATACATTTATTTAATTTTGCATCTATTTACTAGGAGAGGAAAAGAGTAAGAAATTAAAATATACAGTAGCTAGTTTTATTTTAGCTGACTATTTTTCTACATTTAGACTAATTAACCACTACATAGTTTTTTTCCGCTGAACTTTTCACTGTTATAGAATTTGTTAGTATACATGTATAGCATCAGCCTTGTTACAACACGTACATGTACTTAAACACACGAGTTAAGAATTCTTTTTTTATATATAAACAATGATGTTTGGTGTTGACTAGAAATATATTTTATATTTTATATTTCATTGGTTTATTGATACTTACTTCCAGAGAAGTAAACAACTCATTTTTTAAAACATTTGTATGCTAGAATAAAATACTGTTGGTATTTTTATTTATTATTTAATCAGTGAAATGACTAACAGGAAACTAAAATTATTACCAGTAACTCTACATATTAGTAGATTTCTATGCTACCTCACTTGTACAAGTTTCTTTTTAAAGTACTTTTATTGAGTTTATTAATTATTTATTATTGTGGTTTGAATCTTCATATTAATTGATTGTATGAAGTAAAATATTACATTGAACTCAATTGATTTGGAAATATAACTGGCCGTTTACTTGAAAAACTAATTATTTAGCTTAGATTTTACAAAAAAAGCTAGGTCAATCTTTTGTATGTTTTTGAATGTTTTCGTTTTCAAACTTTCCTTGACTAACCAAATTTGAACAATTTTATTACATAGAAATTCATTAGATATACATGTACCTTTTCTATAAATTTAATATGATCATCATAACTCAAACATACTTACATGTAACTATGTCCATACGTAGTATTTTGATATACCAGTATACTATTCTAATTAATATATTTATTTTGTTTTTTATTCATAAGGTAATTTTAAATGGTTTGATTCATAAAATTGTTATGCTGAAAATTATTATAGTTCCCACAAAGAAAGTGACGACATGGTCTCCATGCAGAGGCAGTTGAATCAGTTACAAGAAGAATTAGAAGATTCCAGAAGAATTCAAAGCAAACAGGAAGCCCTCATTCATTCTCTGAAAGATGTAAGCAATATTCCTTATAATATAAATATTATATAAGTAGAAATTGATATGACAATGCTTTTTTGCCTTTCCTTTACTCATTGGTAGTTGTTAATTAAATATTTCTATTTATATACATCTAAGAGTGTAATCATTTGTTGTTGTTTTTTTTATTCAAAAAGGGTTTGCTTCTGACATGGCAGTATTAAACAAAATTCTAATGAATTTCCACTATATAAATGTAGGCTATAAATATATGGATTGTATATGAATGGGTTTAATAAGAACTACCATGTTTTAACCATTTATATTTGTTAGCAACCAACTACATGTAGTATATGTATATTTTAAATATTGCCCTATTTGTATAAAGAGTATAATAAACCTATACATTAAATGCTTTCCAATTACATGTTATAAGCAACCATTCCCTTTGTCTGCCTCCTCTGAATCTGTATTCTTTTATACCCAAATTCATTTGTTCTGTTTAAATCGCAATATTTTCTGCATTGTTTCAATTTACATGTTTTCAACTAATTGTAATGCACATTTATGTTTTAAGTCATGTACATGTACGATGATTAAAAAATTAAATCTTGAGTAAAATGGATACATGTTTATAATTATTGTATAGCCTTGCATGAACTATAATTATATATAACACCATAATTTTATCGAGGAGGCTTTAGAAAATAATATTTTCTTTAAAATAAGTACATGTATGCATTATCAACCTACATGTACAATGTACAAACTGATTGTATGTATTTGGGGATTCCAAATATGTAAGCGGGGATAGTAAAATTAAATTCTGTCCAAATGTATTTATTCAATTTTTGCAGGGCTGTACAGAAATTGTTAATATATTGATGTTCCTTAACACCCTTTCCGATTTTTTTTGCTAAATAGGAATTAGAAGATGAAAAAACAAAGAAACCAACAAAAATAAGAGTAAGTCGCTTGCCCTTGACAGATCTGTACCTGATATAACATTTCCTCTACTTTTACTAATGATAATATATGTATACTTATATGAACATTATATAAATGATATGTGCACTTTAGAGTATTTTAATTCTTTATTATGTTTATATTTTTGTACTTAATTTACTACAGTTTATGTAGCTGTATATATTTTATCAGTTATAAATGTAAAAGACAATTTATAATTTGATTTTAAATGTGTGCTGTGATGTCTTATATAAGAATTAGCTTTTAGATAATCATACAAATCATATAAAACTACTTCATTTGACTCTGAAACACAAAAATAATTTCAAAATACACTGTAGTCTACTAGTAATTCCTTAATTGTAACTTTCAGTCATAAAAAGGTCAAAGTATTGAACTAAATTTTTAACCATCAGGTCAATGGTTAAAATGTTGAAATAATACACATACACCTATTGAGAGAATATAATATTGCCAAGTCAATTTATGGTAAAAACATTTTATTGTACGTTGCCGTTTCATGCTACATTCACTCTTACACTTGGAATATTTATAAGAGAATACATTGTATATTCTTCATTGAAATGTTTGCTAAATTGGAATACAAATACTTGTCAATGTTGTTTGTCATGTTAAGAGTATGTAATCCTATGTATCCATTGCATCTGTTTTATATGACATGCTCTTAACATGACAATATTAATTCAATAAAACAATGAATGACAATTCTCATCACTTAGTGCTTGGTATATCGCTGTTTCTAGCAATCTCTTGATGATGTTGGTGAGGAGTTGACCAACATGCGGTCTGAACTGCATAAGCTCATGGCGGTGATACAGATGAAGGATCAGGAGATCGAGCAGCTTGAGAGCCAGCTCAAATCCTCAAAAGCCGCTGTCGCTGACAGGTACACAAACAAGTTATAACAGATGGCCATCCAAGACACCATCTCATGTAATTAACCTCACATTTACAAAGCAGATCGACCTCTTAGTGCCCCAGAGAAAACTCATTCACATATGACCCTCGACCATGCCCATGGAAATTCAAATTTAAGTCCTGGGTACCTGCATGGTCATCGGGAGTATTGTAGAAATTGAAGTATCCCTCGTTACTTGACTTTTCTTGACTTTTTTACCCGCTTTAATAACTTGAATTTTTATCAATTTTTAGAGATACAAGAATTGACCACTTGATGAATACATGTGATATTGCATCTCTTCCACAAAATGATGGTATCGTTTGTGAAAAGATTGACACGTATGTATTATTTTATACATGTAATTGGTCAATAATCATAAAACAAGTATAATTCTTTTTTAAGAACAAAGTTTCAATTCATGTTTCTTTATATTTAATTTGTTTTATAGGTTGGAATCTGAAAAATCAGGATTGAAGGGAAATGTTTCAAAATTAAGGAGAGAGAATAAAGGTATATTTATATACTTATATATTCAGAGTTATACATGTCATAGTGTTATTTTGTTGCAGAAATATCTGCAAGTAAATTAAAAGCAACTTGTATGTTGCAAAGCACAAAAACATTATTTTTACTGTACAGATTATATGTTTTAAATACTTACATTTATATTTTGTTGCAAATTTACTTGTTACTATAATGATATACACCAAAATATTTAAGGTCATCATCGAAAATTAACATATATGGTAGGTAAAATTAATACTGATTTTCTATGCATCACATCAAATATGGCATGCATATTGGATTTATTTTGCCTGCATGGAATTTCACACATACATTGTGTATTCATAATTTCATTTACAATGCATTTGATCTTCCCAATGGGCATGGTTATATATAATTACTTTCATCAAAAAGTGACTTTGCTGTCATTTCATAGACCATTATTGCATGTTTCTAGATCTCCAAAACAAAGTTGATGAGCTAAAAGACAAGTTGGAAAAGGCACAAAAAAGTCAATCTTCCACTGGGACAGACACAGTCGATGGTTTAGAAGAGGAACTAGAAAAAGAAAGACAATTTTGGCAAGAAAAGTTGAG
The DNA here is from genome assembly GCA_019095985.1 of Streblospio benedicti. NCBI lineage: Eukaryota > Metazoa > Annelida > Polychaeta > Spionida > Spionidae > Streblospio > Streblospio benedicti. The sequence goes on from CM032665.1 coordinate 10,190,280, forward strand.
GAAAGAATTATCAGCAAAGGACAGACAGATCGAAAGTCTGGAGGAACAATTACGACATGCTACGAATTTAGAGTTGAAGAAATTACGACGAGGTACTGTGGAAAAGGCCACCATGACCTCACGTGTTTGGCAATTGAGAGGGCTTTTCCAAAAACATTGTTTGAAGGCAGAAGCCTGTCAAGTGCAGAATGCACATGGGGAAAATCAAGGATCCTTTGCTCCTGCAGTCCAAGGGTCAATCATGCACACAGCTACTGCTGGGGCAGTAGTTAAAATCCCAAGTAGACCTGTTGTGCATATGACCCATGGACCAGTAAACATGCAGGTGCAATGGAACCCTAAAGGCAAACTGCCTTGGAATCCTTCCTCAGGCCCAAGTGCAAGCCAGTTGACCCAAGCGCTCATGAAGCTTCGCCCTGCCTTTGGTAATATTCTGGCACTATTTTGTGCATGGTGAGGTGCTGTGGCTTAGATTAATATTAATAATATATATAGCTGGGTGTTGCATGAGGTTATGGTGATCAATTTTTCTGTGAGCATCATGGGATATGGTGGTGACTTACATTGTGAAATGATTTTTCTTTTGCAATTAATCTGTGTGAACAGCTGAGCAAAGCATGATCATAAATTTTAGATATTTACGCAATTAATAATTTATAGAATAATTTAAGGTACCTATTGGAACCGAATCAAGTTATAATGTTTTAGAGATTATAAAATTAGATTAATCTTATCAAATCAAATTGAATTTTTGGTTTGCAATCTATAAAATGATGGTAAATTTTCCCATTGTAATCATATTGAAGTATTAAATTTGGACATGAGAAAACATTTTAATTCATAGAAATAATATGACTAATTGCAATTGATCCATACACTTAGTTGTTTAAAAAGAAGAAATCTAATGATTTTATTTAAAGACTTTAATTCATCTAATTTATATTGTAGACGCCGGCAAAGTTGATCTATTAAAGCAAGAAAACCGCAGACTTCAGAATCAGTTGAGCCCAGCATCAAAATGGAATTCATCACCAAAACCATTCAAAAAGCAAGGTGATGATGAAGACAATCCTAATGATGACAATTCTGTAGAAAGCTATGATAGTAGTGATGGTTTGCCTTATACAAGATCACTGTCTCCAAATACTTTGAAGAAAGAAATGGAAAAGTACAATGATAAAAACAGTGATGACGATAATGACTCTGTTCACACCCTCACTGATGGTGAAGACAATGACTTTAACAATGGCGTGAATAAGAAAGGGAAGTCTGCAAAAAAATCTGAAAGACAAGACATAAAGGAAGAATCCGACATTGACACAAAGGCCAAAGCAGATGAAATGAGGCTAAGCCTAGACAGTGATTCAGAGATTTATCCAGGAAAGCCAAAGTTTCAAAGTAGCTTGAAATCATCAGCTGAATTCAAAACAAAAGAAGGAGGAGCAAGCCTGGTGTCTCTTACTGCACCGCGTCCTTGGAAAGCAAGGTCTTTTGATGATGTGGATGCTGGGAATGACAGCAAAGATCTCATAGGAACAAACTCGTCAGCTAATAGTCCACGAGTGGAAGCACAGAATGATGATGGCTCTCCGTTAGAAGAAAAGATTAGATCCAGAAGAAGCCTTTTGAATAAATTTGAACGGGGTGATGTCTCAGATTCGGAAAAAGCGGAAGCTTATGCAAGAAGACGTGCTATGTTACTCAGTAACAATCCTCCGGAAATCGACCTTGCAAGCACCAGACCCAGTCGAAGTTCTCTCGGTGGAGGATATAGGTATGGGTCGTAGTTTAGTTATTGTTTAATTGTTTTCATTGACATTGGTGATGGTCAAGGCAGTAACAAATGTCAATTTTGCATTCTTTGCACGTTTCGTTCTTCCTTTACAAACACTTTAACACTGATCATGCACATTGCACGGGATTATTTTGTTACAAATGTTGATTCACCATTGATTATGTATTGAAGCACTGATTGGAATGTGTGATTTTGATGTCACTTCTAATCAAATTCAGGTCCAATATCCCAAGATATCGGTATGTTAAAGTTTTAACCACAATGATTTTTTAGTAGTTATTATAGTACTAGATCTACCACCTGGCATGCATGCTGTGCTTTTGCTTTGTTCTAATTTTTAATATTCCTTGTTAAATTGTTTTGCTTGTAAATTATTTTGCTTGTAATATGACACAAATATATTATTTTTTAATTTTAAATGCATCTTTACAGTGTTCATTCCATTAGATTCATCACAAGGAATAGTTTGTTTTGATTTGCAAAAATTTGATTTTATTTTGAATAAAGCAACATAAGGGAAAAAAAGTTGGGGAAAAACTAATGCACTAAACTTATAACATGTTTGCATCCTTATATTAATTGACTCTCTTGAATATCTTCCATGTTTGTTGTAATAGTTAGATGTAATAGGTAGATTTTATTATTTTTCTGTTCAGTGACTGGTAGCTCATCATTCTGCAGAGGGTGTCATGGTAAGATAACATTTGTAAATATGTTTGATTTACATGTTGATTGTGCCTTAATTATGACTTAATGTTTTGATTGAAAATGAGTTCTTTGATGTGATTTGTTAGTGAAGTTTTTTTTAATATTCATAGCATGAAAAGATTTTAAACTCTCGACGTGGGGCTCAAACTTGTTATTGTGCAATACTGAAGACTATTTACTGTGTGTTAGTATTTGTAGTTTTCAAAACATAGTCGCGACAGAATGAAATTTTATTTATCCGTAGCATCATTTTTATGCAGAATTAGTGTGTAATTGTTAAAATACATTGATGTTTAAATCGTGTTGAGTTTTATAAGGGAACGCGTTGTGAAAACAACATTGATGTTTAGAATTCAATTCTGGTTATGGATGGTGATGGTAACTGTTGAGTAAAACACTTATATAAATATCTACAGGAAAGACAATAGCAAGAAAGATATAGCTTCTGTTCTCTCAAAGCCTTTAAAATGAGGTTTTATTTTATGAAAAAATAATGTGTCCAGTTCTAGATTCCAAATTTCTCCGTCTAAAAGTGTGGTCACACAGCCTTTATAGCTGCGTAAATACAAATGATCTGGTTGTTTGTACATGTACATTGAGAATTTTGATTACTCTGGCACAAACTCAATCTGGTGCTCTGCATCTACATGCACCTAAGCAGATACTACATGAGAAAAGCTGATCAAATGTTTAGATCACTCATGGCCCACTGATGCATTTATGCCTGATTCATATGTTTATATGATTTTATTTACTAGGCAACCATGCCTTAAGAAGTCAGTCAAGCAATTTTTGTTCATGATCCATAATAAACAAAATACAAGGGGATTCAAACAAAAGAATCAGATTATATCTCATAGTATTTTATGGGTCCAAAAACTGATGACCACTCTCTTTGTGGTAACTACTTGCAAAGCACATTAGAGCAAATGACAATTTTGATTTTGCACGTGGATTAATGCGCCAACCAATATTAGGAGCTTTTTATTATTAATGATAATGGTCATGGTCATGGGTTAGATTCTCAACATTAGTAAGATGTAGACTTAAACTGGTACAGACCTGATTACTCATGTCAATATTTACATACAATTCCATGTCAGTTTTTCTGTTTTAGGTCTCTTGGAAGAAGCTCCTCGGCTCCTAGAGTCTCCCGATACTCATCTTCAAGATACAAGTAAAAAATAAAAAGGGAGAATTAAAAGTTAGCTTCTGTGCCATATTATTTTCATGTACATGTACAATATTATTTGAGGCATACATGTATATTATATGAAAGCTGTATAAAAAATTGAAATATGCAGAATGTCTGATTAATTAATATTAAAAGTATTGCAAGGCATGTGTATGCTTCTTGTATGCTGATGGTTATAATTAAGAGACCTTGCCTCATCTGTATATAATGGAATAAAAATCTATTATGATTTATACCTTTTACATGCCATTAACACTTCTTTAACTGAAGATTTCAACTTGCATAATGTAACAAAAAGTATTATTTCAAGTTTAAAGTGCATTGAATGATTTTTGCATAAAATTGTTAGCATTATATATTTTAGAAGGGTCTACATTATAACTTTATTTTAAATAAGTTATCACAACAAGGTTTTCTTTAATTATAGCCAAGACAAAAATATTTAGTTGATTTTATATTTTTTATTGGATCATGCAAAGTGCAGAGATTATGTTGTTTAATTGCAAAACTTATAGACCAAATAATTTCACAGGACTGAGCAATTATGCAAAATGAGATTCTTAGTTATAAAAAAATCGGTATTGCTATGAATACAAATGTCGTGATCATTGATGTTAGTAATCACTCTGATATCAAGTAATCAAGCATTGGTACTCGATTTATTTGTGTAAATTCATGATCTTGTGAAAGCAACAATATTACCCTGGGATTTTTATGTAAAAAGGAATTAACTATTTATAATTATTTACAGTCATTAGTAAATAGGAAGAGAGTTTAGAAATATGAATATTTATAAGCATTTTATTAGTAATGTTAGCTTTAAGTATTTATTGATATTATGAAGGTGCTTGGTGTGAATATTAAGACTGTTGTAGATTCATTCAGTTTAAGGACATGTGTATATGAAATGAATGTCCTGACAGCAATATTCTTTTTTTTTGCATTATACCCTAAACAATCAAATATCTACACTCATGAACCACTATGAAAATGCTTTGAAACTCTTCTAAAACTCATAAGGATCAAGAGACATAGAGCGTGAGTTAGCCTATTAAACTATGGTCCCCACTCCCTAGAGTGCCAAAATTGTGAATCTATATTGGCAATGTTTAACGTCAATCTGCTACTTTTATGTTTAGGGTGTATTAATCACAATGGCAAATGGATCACAAGAATCCATCAGAAATTGGTATTTGGTATTTTTTTTCTAATATCTTACTATGGTATTAAGAAAATCATGCTGCACTGTGATTTTAGAATTGTGATATGTGTCTTGTGATTTTAGTTTATATTATAAATGTGAATTTTTATGTATTTCACATGTTATTGATAACGTCATACAGTAGGACCACACAATACTGTAAAACTTTCCCATTATCACATGCTTTAGTATAATTTAACAAAGTTATGTTTTTTATCTGTCATATTATACATACATGGAAACATACATGGAAATGTTTTTTATCTGTCATATTATACATACATGGAAACAGAAATTAGGTAGCTTGTAATTTTTTATTCGTTTATATTTCTATTTGCACACTGCATATAGATGCTTTTACATGTGGTACGACAGTTGAAATGTGCATACAAGTACCGGTACATGTAGAGGTGTATGTTCAATTATATTTTCTGGTATCATTGAGCCAATGTTAGTTTATGGACATTATTTTTAGTGTTTTGTAGAATTACATTTTTAAAAGTGGATTCATAGAAATAGACCAATTATTAAAAATGGTCACGTTGCACAATGTGTAAACTGTAATGATACATTTTTGTTACAGTTTTATTTTTATAATAAACTTTCTAGCAATGTTTTCAGGATTTAAACTTTCTAGCAATGTTTTCAGGATTTAATTGTATCATACAAAAATAAAGAAGAAACAAACTTCTTCTACTCTAAAAGTTACTATTTATATGTATTTTTTTTTAATTATGTAAAACTTGTCAAGAATGCCAAGTATGACGAGATTGTTACAAATGAATGTATTTCATTAATTTCCAGTGCTATATATCATATATGTATGATTATGATTCATCGTTTATTGGTGGTAATCAATAAGAGATCTGTATCATTAGCCATCTGTGATAATGTTTATTTTACTAGTAATATTGTTGAATTGATACTCAATCAAACTTGTGATTAAATTACCTATGAATAAATTTTATAAAAATGTAGACATTTTGTTTGTTTGTTTGTTGACATCAAACCTTACAGTTCATATTATTGGCTTGCTACATGTAATACTAAAAGGTATTGGAATTTAGTAGGCAAAAATAGTTTTTAGGCAAGATTTAGACATTTAGTCCACAGGGCAATGAACACCACACTCACCTTCATAAATGTTGTGGTGGGAAGATCCAGATCAAGATGCATGAGACTCGGCTCATATCTTGCCATTATCAAGAATAAAAACTATTTCATTTGGTTATACATAAGGACCTATACAAAAGTAATTTTATTTAGGTGCGCATGGACCCCAGATATTAAGATGAGTACAGAGAACACAGGGTTGTTTAATAATTTACCTTGTTATTTTTATTTGACATGGTCATAATTATCATAAGAATGTATTTGTATCACAGAAAGATCTTGAATTGAAACGAAAATTACATGAAATGATTGGGGACGCCTGTTGTACTGATTAAGGTGTTTTCGTTAAAAAATCTTTCATGTATAGTTAGTGCACATTGGTTGAAAAAGAGACAATTGTTCCATAAAGTTAAGCTCTAGAAGTTAAGACATCTTTCAGCCAAAAAGGGAGATCCTTGAAGTGTTTGGCGCTATGGTCTTTAACACAATAATAAGTACAATTTGTGTTTGGAAGGTAAGTGGAAGACATACTTTGCATTAAAATGATGTGTAGGCATGTGATGTATCCAAAACATCACATGAGAAAAGAGACGTCACGCGGTAGTGGGACAAAAAAGCAGAAAGCGAGATGAAAGAGAAGAGAAAACTACAAATTTAAGCTGGGAACGCGGGAGGCATTTGAAGCTCATATTGAAGTGCATTGTATGTTAAAGATGTTCTGTGTACGTTGGCAGAAGATTTGCTCAGAGAGTTGATATTGAGAAAGTTGATCCGAAAACATACTACATCTATAAGTTAGCCAAACAGCTGAGTTGTAAAAGGCAGGGAGTTGTAGCGGAGAAGCTCGTGAAAAACGATAACGGTGTCCTAGCAATGGAGGAAGAGGCTAAAATAGTATCTTGGAACCAAGACTATGAGTCACTGCTAAGAACCAAGTTTTATGGTGATAGAGCACGTAGCAGCTCTAAATTATGGAAGACACTTCCTCTGTCCATAAAAGATCAAAGATTCTGCCTGGTTCTGGCCCTAAAATTGTTATCACTTCGCAGGAGAGGTGATTTTGAGTCTCCGGTCTGTGGATATTATTACATCCCCATCAATGCATTTCAACGTTAACGTTGACGGAAAGTAAGTGAGTAAGGGAAGTGTCTGGGTTAACCTAGACTCGACCAGCCAGCCTCACTTTGACGGGGCCACGTGGTGGCTCGATCAAGTACAGCTCTCGATCAACGTACAGCTCGCGGAGCTCGCTGTACGTTGGGGTGTGTTGCGCGAGACTAGGGTTGACCGAGACTATTCACATGATTGTAGTGCTGTGTGGTGCGCTACGTACTATGTTCAGCGTATTAACGTTTACTTGTAAAAAAGGGCTCTAAAACGTTTAACGTTGCTAGAACTCCATAGAGACACCAATCTTTATCCTTTGACTGATTGATGATATTTCTAATGAGAAATTCAATTTTAAAGATGACGTGGAAAACCTGTATAATCAAATCATTGTAAAATGAAGAACTCCATATTCAAGGTAGTATGTGTGGTCATTGTGGCCACAATAATGGTCACTGGCCAGGCGGTCAAGCTTGTCAATAGTAAAGATCAACAGTTCAGCGCCTTCACCACTGCAGATGTTGGCCAAATTCTTATTGGTGGCGATTTCAGCGGATCAAGAGCTGAAGCTTTTGTAGCATTCCTGGGTGCTGTCTATATGACAGAAGTATTGATCAATTTGATATGCAATTTCATTCATATAATTCGTTACAGAAAAGTTGTGAAGAAGAAGCTGTTGAAGTGGAGAAATCAGAATTATGTAAATGATGATTACAATGAGAGTGAATTGGCTGAAGACAAAAATGAATCTGAACAAGGTAGAGATAGTGAAGAAACGGAAATTACGACGAGTCATGAAGATAAACTGTAATTGAGTATGATGATAACAACCTGATTCATAAGAAGAAGAGATCTGAAGACCATAAAAAGAACCTAGATCATTATGATCAAACAAAAATAACGACGTATCAGGAGGAGAAAATCAAAAGAACCTGCTGTGACAAGACCCATGTCCAAGCAGTTAACAACCACAGTGAGAGTGACAGTGGCAGCAGCAGCAACTGCGACGACGACGGCACCGGCGGCGGCAGCGGTAGCAGAAATGTTTTCAGCATTTGTAACAACAGTAACACAAACAACAACACTGATACAATCCATGAGGTTATAACTGTGAATGACTATGATAACAACCTGTTTCATGACAAGAAATCTGAAGACGATAAAAAGGCCCATGATCAAGCAGAAAACAACCACAGCACTATAAGAAACGAGTTCTTTGACAGTGAGAGTGACAGTAGCGGCAGCGGGGGTGACGGTGGCGGCGGCGGCAGCAACTTCTTCAACACTTACAGCAACAGTAACACAAATAACAACAACACTGACTGCTATGAATGCTGTGCCAAAACCCATGATGAAGGCGACACCAACCTCAGCACCAACAGATACAACTTCTTTGACAGTGACTGTGAATATGTTAGTGACAGTGACAGCAGCAGCTGCTGCAGCCTCAGCAACATTAACATCGCTAGCAGCAGCAGCTGCAGCAGTATCAATAGCACTTGCAGCACCACTAGCATAAACAACAACAATAACACAAGTGTCCAGGACAAAGTTCAAATATTGAAAGAGAGAGGCCTAACGATGGGCATGGTTGGCATTGCGGCCGGCTTGCGGAAGCCTGGCTATTCAGCCACCCATGTGGTGTGGCCGCGCACGTGTGGTGCAGAGTCTGTCTTCAAAATCAAGTACAAAGTAGACATTATAAAAGAAATGTATAAAACAATGAACGTTACACTAGAAGAGTTACAGTCAGTATTTTATGAGGGTATTCAAACAGCAAATTTTGGATTATGTGAAAACCATAAAATAATGGAAATCCTGTTCACCCGAGATGGATTCGGGAAAAAATGGAATGTTAAATTTAACAGAGCTTTTGTGTAATGCAAGAAGAAAATCATCAAAATTGATAAGCAGACAATTAAAAAGATAGTAAATAGATACTACAAACCGCAATAGTGTTTTAATGGTTTTGCTTTTTATTTCTATTGATAAGGGACTGCTTTCATAGACTTTTTTTTATTGGAAAAAATCGTATTTTCACTTTCAAATTACAAACGACATTATTATTATTTCTACTACTATACGTTTGTAGTTATTGTGGTAGAAATCTTTTATGTTTTTAAATGAATTGATGCATATAGTTTTAGTACAATGTTTAGCAGTTACTGATCGTATGCGAGTTAAATTAACACACTCAGTGGTAAACGTAAATAGATAGATCTTGTTAAGTTAGTACTTTGTAGCAATGTGTGTAGAAATGGAATATTTATTTTACTTGTTCAAGTATTTAACTTGCATAATTTGAGAATAAATAAACGGCAAATTCTTATGATTGAAAATTATGAATTTGTTTATTAATTATCAAATGATTTGAAAAAAAAAAGGAAAAGAATACCTTTCAGTTTGTACCAACTGATACGTATGCTTAAAATGTAGATGAAGAACTAGTAGTTATACTTTTTGGTAATCACCTTGCTTTAAATAATATAATTAATACACATTTACCAAATAAGGAATTATTATAAGCTTATGTAAGCTGAATTATAAGTTTGTTTGCTTTTTTTTTTTAAAAAGTTTATTTTGAAAAAAAAAATCTAATGTGAATAAAATCCTTGACCAATATCATTAAAAATCTGTCTAGGTTATCACACTATAGAGGAAATTTTGGTTGAATTAGAATTGATGTCATTCAGTTTCACCCCACTTAAAAAGTTAAAACTGTATCCGCTATCATCATTCGCGTGGAATGCCAGCCTGCTGCGCGTACAACTCTCATACTGCGTCATATCCGGCACTGAAGCGTAACCACCGTCATCTTCTTCAGCTTCCTGTAGTCTTCTTTCTCTTCTTTCCTCTCCTTGGCTATGGTGTTGGGGTGCAGCAAGATTACGTGTAAAGGCTGCCATCATCACTTTCACAGCATCTGATCCGGTGTGGCCAGGTGACGTCATGTCTGAAGACGAACCTGCTTTTGCTGCTGCTTATCCTCAGCATCATTCTTGGTGTGGGAGTGGGTATCCTCATCCGAGATGTGGACCCACAGTTTGGCCAAGACGAACGGACGCTGCAGTATTTTATGTTTCCTGGTGAGTTAGTAGGCCTATCATTCCTTTTTCGGTTATCGACCTTTCTATGAATAGCACTACATGTTATAATTAATAGGAAAAGTCGCAATGAAGAGGAAAATGTAAAACATCTATTAAAATAAACGAGAGAAATTTTGGTGAAATGACTGATGAATAGATTGTAACTGTATTGGCCAAAACTCTGTAAGATGATATTGTACGCTCCCTTTTTGGCTTATTGAGTTGTAGATCTGTATCTACGTTTTGATTTTATGGTTCATCTGGAGAACTAAGTTGTTGATCGTTAGGTCTCTCTGTAAACCATGGGCTTGCTGACAATTTCCATAAAGATGTTCCCGTTTTATGGTGTGCTAGTTCAAATGGTCCCACTAGCTTGCCTTTTGATCCAGTCCATCTGAAAGGTCACAGACCGTAATTGCAGACGATATCGTAAGATTTAGCTAGAAAATATGCAACGAGGCAATATAAAAAGTCTACAAATGTTAGGGGAAGGGGGGGGTCATTGTTGTTTGTGTCTCTGAAGGGTTAAACTCAAACACTTATTCACGATGATTAGGCAACGAATAAATGTAACAATGGCAGCCGTTGCACTCAATCGTGCTGCAGCTCAACAACAACGCCAGGAGGAGGAACTATGAGAGAGAATAATACAAGAGGCTGCAGAAGAGGAAGATGATGAAGCTTCAGAAGGCGGCTGTGAAGGTGTTCAAGTTGATGCCACCAAGTCGGGCATATACTAAGAAGATATTTGGGGTACAGCCTTGGGTCAGTCATGATCGTCGTCTGCGGTATGGTCATTTCACAAACCCAATAACCCAACTGAGAATTTGTGACCCAGATAGTTACGTTAATTACATGATGATTACGCCTTCCCTCTTTGAAGATATTTTGCACAGAATAGAGCCACGAATAACAAAGCAAAACAGTCAATGGTGTAAAAGTATTACCCCCGGGCTGAAGCTGGCTGCCACCGTCCGTCATCTGGCAGCCGGTGATAACTACCCAACATTGGCCTATGATTTCAGGGTTAGTCGTCACACCATCACGGCGTTCTTACCACAAGTTTGCATAGTAATCGATGTAGAGCTTTCTGATGAAGTGATTCACTTAACACAGAATGAAAATGCTTGGCGAGAAGCGGCTTCAGAATTCTTCGCCATGCTTCGTCTGTCTCGGCAGTGTCCCGTCACCTGCAAGGTCTCTGTGGTCCGGACGTACGTCTCGGTGACGTTGGCATGCTTCGTGTTCAGACTGTTACATAATAAATATTGATACATTCCGGCCGATCCACCCCAAAATGACAAATCGGGCGTCTTTTGGAGCATCTGAGGCTAGGATCGGCCATGTGAAATGGGGTGGGGTGGGGTGGGGGGGTTATGAAAATACTATATTTCCTAGTGTGACAAAGCATACCCAGTACAACTAAGTCAAAAGGAAATCATAGCGTGTCAAACCATATGAGAGAAAACTAGATAAAAAGAAGAGCACATGGTCATTGGCATGGAGTTACAGTCCCGTAACCAGAGCCAAAAAAGCGAGGTGGCGTATTTTTTATTTTACAAGCGGGGGCAGGGAGGGGGGGGTGTTGTTTTCATAAATCATATAAAAAGCGGCGGGTTGTCTTCATAAATCATATAAAAAAGCGGTAGGGCATAGCTCAAAAGCGGTGGGGTATTTGGGGCATTTACAAACGCGGTACCTGCCACATGCTGGTTACGGGCCTGAGTTAGTTTCATGTGTGATAATATGCTTTTTGGAAGGCACATTTTCACTGGCATGTTGCCAAAGCTGGATATAGATCATTTGCGTTAGTTATGAATTCATCGTACCAAGTCTGAATGGTTTATTTCAATCAGTTTTGAAACTGGAGCGCACAATACTGAAATCTTTTTAAGATGGCTTTTTGAATGTCACTCTAATTTGCGAGGTATCAAATTAAAAGTGAATGCGGATCATTCTTATCTCCCAAGCGATCTAACCACCGTGTAATGTTTTAAATTCCTGTTGTAAGAAGTATTGTAAATATTCCAGAAAATGTTTACACCGAAATTGTCAATCTGTAAAGTACACTTTAATTGGCAATTTAAATCCCAACATTAGAGCAAGGTGATGCTAACCACTAATCTTTAATTACATGTATCAAATTTGGAGATCACATTTAAAAGCTGCATTTAATTGCATTTATTGTAGACTATGCAAACATTTCACATAAAATGGTCTTATGAAATGCACTGTGTATGCGCCAAAGTGCTAAAATTGGACAAAATTGGAGGTATGGGTTACCTGCCGATTGAACATTGCCATTAGTACATTGTATGTGGGCACGACTAAAAAACCCGGCTATTTTGTCTCCGGGCGCATTGTAAATGCGGTTTATTTTCATCAACCAGGTGCCTGAGTCGTAACCAAAACACGTGCCTAATCGCTCAGTCAACCAATGAAATAGTGATTTTTCTTAGTGTTCGAGGGGAGGGCCAATTGATGGTGATAGGTACATGCCAGAGCCCTGCACGGGTTATATGTTGGCGCCCACAACCGCCCCTACTGTTCAACTTATGTGCTAAATTAAAGTAGTCTTCTTTATGGAGGAATATGACTTCTTAACCGCATCGACCCTAAAATTTTTACCCTATAAACGAGCACCTGTTTGCAACTTCAATATGTTGCAAAATGGATTTCCTCTTTATTAATATCTAAGTCTTTCATCCAAACACATTGCCATGTAACCATTTTGGTCATGAATGTGGTGCATGCACATACAGGGAAACCTTTATCGGACTCTGCTTCTTTGAAAATGCACAACTGTGCCACATTCAAAATTTCTTTAACAGTGGAAGTAAATAGTTGTTTCTTAACCAAGCCAAAGCATCAATACTAGTACAGCAACTACATGAAAATTCAAATCAAGCAATCTGCAATGTTCGTAATTTTTGTGATTCAATTGCTATAACTTGTTTTACCAATCTTCATGACCCTGGTCAATCATACATTCCAGGCCCTTCTGATACAGATAACACGATTGTCTTGTAATGGGTGTCTACCTGGAATTAAATATTTCTTTATACACAATAAACAATAATAAATAATACAAACACATCTAATAATCAGTAAGACATTGTCTATTGAGAGTACACAGCAAACATCGTTTGGATTAACAGGTAATATAATTTGTTGACTAGTATGGTCTTTTCAGTTGTAGTGTAGGATGAAAGTTTTGAGATGATAAACTTACGACATGTATTTTTCCATTTTAAAGTTTTTCTGATTCATATTGTATAATTTCCATACCTATATAATATCTATGTGACGCATATTATAATGTAGGTAAAAATATCCATACGCGTGCTATACGAAATAAGAATAAATGCATTATATTAAGATGATCTAAAAAGCAATTGTATGATTTGATTCATAAAACCCGGGAATACAATAAATGGTTTTTCAAGGAAACGTCCACGGCAGAGAAAAAAGATGGATATCTGAGACTAAAACCTACCGATTTTATCTTCTTCACACGGACCGATGTCTCCACTTAGAATCCAATCACACATTCAGTTAACATGTCATCCAGAAAAGGGTGACATAACAGAAGTGAATAGATGGAGGATTGTCTAAGTGTGGTTATCCATGTTGGGCTACCAACAGGGGCTCCACTTTTAAAGAAAAAGAAGACTAGCAGGAAGAAAGTAACGTGGTTTTGCTAACACACATGTACAGTTTAAATATCTCTTTTTTAAGTTAAAAACAAGTGTATTTCTATGGCCCTTTAATCTGACATAAGCATGTCGTAAGAATGAAGATTGGTTGTGGGGCGAGCGCGGTACTCCAGGGGCTTTTTCTCGTTCACAGCGAGGCAGAAACAAAAGATCAATCCCAATATGGTCGGCAACACATACAGAGGACACTTGTTATCTCGAATAGAGATAGCCAATATTCGAGATAACCAACTATTATATCTTCAAAACTAAGTTATAGGAAAATATCACGAACTTCTGTACTTAAAAAAATGGAGAAAAGCAATATAGATATAACAATGTTAACTGTAAACACAAACACCAAAACAACCACACAAACAGACACACGCACACCCCGTCTCAAAGATGGCAGACGGAGCCGGGAGGCCTCGGGCATACTCGACTCATGCACTCAGTTTGAACTAGATTTACCTGACGTGTGATACGTGAGGACGACGCGTAATATGAGAAAATAATGGTAACTTGTGACAGTGACAACTGCCTGGATGTTTCAAGAAACTAGTTCAGA
>CM032665.1:10214319-10241793 GCA_019095985.1 Streblospio benedicti
GAGAGGTGAAGGAGAACGAGAGTGTGTAATTGAACGTGCATACCTATTATCACGTGAGCAGAAGGATAATGATGAGTAATATGGTCCAATTAAAAGCATGGGGAAAGCAGCTGAAAAAAGGTGTGTGGGCAGTTGAGTGAAATACAGTAAAACCTCTTTTACCGTGTATCCCTAATCCGAATATTTCTATCAACCGGACGCTCAGCTATAGTACCATTTTATCCTGAATGTGCACAGAGTCGACTGAGTAAGAACTTTGATCAGCTTTCTAACGGCGATTGTGACACTCTATCACCTGCTGGGTTTTATTTAAGTTAAAAACAGGTTATAGTAAGTCTTGTATTGAAGAAAATCGACAATCAACAAACAAGCAATGATACAAAAACCACACGTCACACACACACTCCCCACAAAGGATAAAAGTAAACAATATTCTAATTCTGTCTTGTAATTGAACAACTGGCGTACTTTACATATCCTACCCGGACTGTTGAAGGATGTCATTAGCACTGCAATGGCGTAAAGCTATACTGATATTAGCAACGAGGACGCAGTCATTGTCAACGATATAATCAGAGCGTTGTAGAGTGTCGCGGAAGTAATAGGGTTGGTAGGAACAGCGGAGGAGATCAAACGTGCTCAAAGAGCATCACAGCACCGGCACTTTGTTGACTCATCTGTATACATAAAAACGCAATGCCAGTTTGTATGCTCTTTATACTCCTAAACCATTATCTAATCACTATGAAACTTGGACAAATCATTGTGCATATTCCAACCTGGTTTTCACGAAGTCTAAATGTTAACAAAAGAACCCACCTTCATCTAAAGTACAATTAATCAAAGAAATGAGACATTTTACACACACCACGTTATTCCAGGGTGTGCTAAAATATTACACAGATCAGTTGATACTTGATATTCGGCGACTTAGTGCTGTAAGCCAATTAAATTGGAACTTTGGTGTCATGTTTTGGTGTTACACTTTTATGAAGGCTGCATTGGTACATTGTATATTGATACAGTTGTATAATGTACATGCTCAAGAATGATATAGAAATCCTATACATACATGGAAGTTTAAATGGGTAGTTTCACAATGCCAACAAATACCAACAGCATATGTCATGATTCTATTGATTTTCATGTTTTAGCTGCACACTGTCCAAAATTAATTTATAATTATGGAAAACCGGCTGTTACTTTTTTGCCCACCACCCCCTCGGAATCTCGGACATTTATCCCCCTTGGGTCTTATCAGTGGCGTTTTAGCGGTTCAAACCTAGACCCGCTCCCTGCCTCACTACTGTGTGCATGTTGCCATATGCACCACACCTTTCATTCCCTATTCATTGAGGAGACTGCTTCACTGAAACTGCTTGGCAATGCTGATTCGACGAAAATGTGACATTTTTCCACTCCTGGCGCTATTCACAAACCACACACATTCAATTATGTCATCATTTATGAGAAAACTGGTGCGAAATGGTCAAATAATACCTAGCACTATAAGTGAAACTGCCATATTTTTTTGTTTCCGGCCACTGGCCGTTAGTCAATTCGACGCAATCGTTTATTGGCTGATACAATGGTTTGTTATTACACAATTGTCCACGGGTCAATCTGCCGAACAAAGGCGTAACAAAGCCGCTATCATCCATTGGTCAACCTCCCGGGGTCAACCTAAACAAAGACGTAACAAGGACGCAATAATCCATTGGTCAATCTAAATAAGGATGTATCAATTGTTTGGCGAAATAGCTTATGATTAAAAAGAAAACGAAATAAATTTTGATTAAAATATGTGCTGAAAAGACTTGAATATTTGTTTGTCCTTCACGTTGCAGTAACACTTGCCGTTGCAAACTAAACCGAACAACAATATTCTTTCTTACAATGGATCTATTTTAATTTAAATAGATTTTCTGTTATAAACTAATACCACACATACATATAATAATAATGGATATGAATAAACGGCATGTACAATTGTATTAGAATAAAAAAAACGTCCGGTTTCCAACACTTTATGCCCTGTGTAGGCTGTTTTAATCGTCAGACTTCCATTATCGCCATGCTGGGGTGGTCTCTAAAAATATACTCCCCTCAAAATGTGTCCATAAGATACGGGCTCGCTAGTAAGTATAAATGTAATTCATGTTTTCTTTACTGATTTCGAACTCTACAGGTTCCTTTTCCCAGCATTAAAGATGACAAAATAATAACACATCAATAGAATTATTAATTGGATACCTAACTGGTTACAAATTACCTAAATACTAATACAATGATTGATTTCATCGCAGAAAAC
Source organism: Streblospio benedicti (assembly GCA_019095985.1). Classification (NCBI taxonomy): domain Eukaryota; kingdom Metazoa; phylum Annelida; class Polychaeta; order Spionida; family Spionidae; genus Streblospio; species Streblospio benedicti. The sequence goes on from CM032665.1 coordinate 10,216,631, forward strand.
AACCCCTGTCTCACTGGTCTCCCGCGGGACTCCCGCAGCCCCGCGCTTAACACTGCTACAAACGCCAAGTGACTGGCGAACGCACTGACCATTAGAAGGTGGCTTCTCTGAGGGTAGCAGCGACTTTTCTGAACTGGTAGTTGACCATCAATTTCACACCGCCGATGCTAGCTCCAGATTCTCAAGAAAATGCCAGAAGTTTAGAGTAATTTCCAGGTGGACGTGGGTGTTCTGGCCTCAACTTTGGAGTGATCTGGTTGGTTTGGTTGAGAATGGCACACTTCAATCTGGGTTTTGGGTCTTTAAAAAAAAACTTAACTGTGGCCTCGTCTGCTGCTTTGGGAGGATTATAGTTGATAGATGAAACCGTAAATGCGGCCACAGCCGTTACAATTTGAAGCAATGCAGGCATGAAACAAAAGCATCTGTTCCAACAGTTGGGTTGTTCACAATGCTCCATGATTAATGCTCTCTTCCTGGAGGCAATGACACACCATTGCCTGGTTCTGGCCCAACAATTGTTATCAATCCTCCGGAGGAGTGATTTTTATATTTTCCGGCTTGTGGGCTCCTGTTTTGGATTAATGAGTTGTTGATTTAGACCATCGTTTTGCTTTTCTGGGTCGTCTGGAGAGCATACTTGACCATCGTAATGTCTTTCTGCTTTAATGTGGCGTTGCTGACATGTTCATGAAGATGTTACCGTATTTTGGTGTGGTATTTCCAAATGGTCCCATCAGCCTGCTTGGTCATCCAATCCATAAGAAAGGTCACGGACCCTTCTTCCTGACGATTCCATACGTTTTGGCCACAGAATATCCATACGAGGCACCACAAAAAGGGTGACAATACCGTTTTCTCATTTCTGGCGTCTTTTGGAGCATCTGGAGCTGGCATCTGCTATGTGAATTTGGGGGTTAAACCAATCTGGCATTTTGAGAATAGGGCTGGGAATAAGCCACTAAGATTCCTGTTATATAATTAAATAAGATTGTCACCTAGCAATGACCTAAATCGCACATCTTACACATTGTATCTATGACACATATTGTATCTATGTTAGGCTACAGTCAGAGAGTGCTAGCGTTTTTGAAGCTGAATTAGGTTCATATATCAACATTGTGTCTTCATTACTGTGTTGCTATTACTTGGCACATTGTTTTGTCATGAACACATTCTACAGGTAGAAAAGGCATTTCCGCCACGCACAGAAAAACAAAAACAAATCGTCATTGATTTGATTTCATTTTGTTAGACTGTGGCTTCGATTGCATTGTCGTCACGACATACGTTATTATTTTTACTACTATTTGTTCCGCCAATGAAAACATCTGATTAAAATGTAAATGCATCGTGAAAGCATTATAGATTAAACTTGGTACGTCAACAAGAGTCAATGCAGCTAATAAAATGTTAATCAAAACAACTTGCTCCAAGAATCCTTATGAATAACAACTGCATTGTCATTACAAATTGAATGTACATGGAAATTTAATTTGTCGGTAATTAATTGGACTGTTTTAGCGATTTGACACGGATCGAGGTGTGCGTGTGTGTTGTGTGTGTGTGTGTGTGTGTGTGTGTAAGTTTGAAAGAGGTCGTGTTTCAAATAATATTACAGATATTGGAGGAAAAGTAAAAATTGTTTTTGTACACCTGCCGTCTGTAGGCCTACCATTTGAGCACTAATGTAAACAGTGTACCATTTGAAGATTGTGCCTCAAAGCCTCAAAGGTCATTGAGTAGGCCTATGTTTGTGAAAATGGCGAAAATTGGACCTAAAAATGGCTTTTTGAATGGCACACTTTAATTGGCAAAGTGACAAAGTTGGATACGGAGCGTTGCACAAGCACGAATGCACGGACGCAGACCTACCATGCAACCACTCCCAACCCACGCATTGAAAAAAATGCTGAGCGAATACATACATCAGGTTATATATAACGGCGAAACATTCTTACCATCATCCAATTTTGCATTAAAGCCTTTAATGCGAAAGTTTCTGAGCAACACGTGTCCATGATTTGGAAGATCGTGTGAAGTCGTGGCGCTAAGACGCTCCATTAATAAAGATGACACAAAACTAGGGGCCTTGATTATATTACACGTAATAGGATGTGCACGCTATTGCAAAACAAAAATCTTGCATAAGGGATGAATTCTTTTCTCATTTCATTTTGTAATGTAGGCCTAGTAATGACTAGAATATGGCATATGAATGAGTATTCGTTACTATAATGTTAGTGGATTGAGAAAAATCAAGTGTGAGTGTGATCCCATTGTGTAAAATGCAACCGATTAATTGAGCCTTCTATAATCTACATGATTGTAGCTGCGGACAGATGAAATGGCAATGACATGAGTCATATATGTGCTGAGGTTACCATATAGGTGTTGGACATGTCGACACGCGTTGTCAAACCGGTTATTTTCGTAGATCAACCAATAGTAGTAAAGTCGTATGATTCTTGGATCACCGATGCCCCGCATATTCTTTCCCGTACACTCGAACCGACTCGAAGACAGTGCATTGGTAATGGGTCTGTTACAGCTTTTGAACAAACGCGCTTTACGTTTTTGATGTGAAGGACGCTAACTGAAATACTTTTTATCACCGCATCTCATGTCCCAGCATCACACAGATATTCATTGTTGTGGTACATTATGTTCAGTCTGCTTGCAGATTCTCTATATAGAGACAAATGAGCACCGGATGAGTGGTGTAATAACAAGCCTATTATTCTTCAACTACTTCAATTTTAAGAAATGTCAACACTGCATACAGCGGCCCCATTGTCATATGCTAGCTATGCTGTACTTTAATATGCATGGCAGGTATGTGATGGAAATATGATGAGAAATATTAGTTTTTCATTGATACATATCTTTTCACTGAATCCAGCAATTGTCAGAGTGAGGTGGATGCCTCGATGCAGTAATTTGCTAGCATACTTTTGAAAAGAATGTAAAATAACCAGTTTGGGATTTGAAAATATTTTTGTGATAGGATATTAATAGGTCTACATACAAATTTGCTATAATGCTATGATGAAACTATAATTTTGTGATTCCGCGTTCCTTTTTTTTTGATACCACCTCTTCGATATACATGTTGTTTTGATAAGGAGCGGTCCATAAAGTGCGCGTGGCTGCGGGAGTATGCCTACATGTTTGGATTGCTATACAAATTATCACACTAATATAATAATATAATACTCTAATGAAGAGAGAGTCTTGTATTCCATGTGAAGAGATACGAGGAATGTTGTTTTTGTGGTAAACTACATGAACTACAGTAGCTCCACATTATGATGAAGTAGATAAATGTGGAACGCAATTCAATTAACAAGACACTGGTACTAGTTCTTATTAAAGATGATCAGACATCATGCAAGCATGTAGGTTGATTTATGATAAGATGTGGTTTTACTGGGAAAGCCTTGTGCACAACTTGCAGTGCGGACATTTTGGTAGTATCATATTTCCGTGTCTGGATGACTACGGCCAAGGCTTGGCTTACTGGCTCCGCACTGCTTATCCACGGCCAGGCAATGGTTTGAATGACCATAAAGAACGTTTGACAAGTTAAGCTCACTCTACTGTAGTTTCGGTACTGCCTAAATAGTAATCTCGTCGCGCTTTCGGCGCACTTTCACAGCACTTAAACACGCACTGATCGGACGGTCTCCATGAGTTTTTGGCAATAGAGAGGCAATAAAGAATCAGTACTGCCGGTTGTACCCTAGGCTTATTAGGGGTAATGCGAAACTTGTTAACACAGCGTCCTTTGGTTAATTAATGGCTTCTGAACATGAGTGAGGTGCATTTGTGTAACAACATTTGTGTATCTACAACTACCGGTGTTTGTCAGTTTCTGGTAAAGAGTGTAAACAACTAGAACCTATAATTGGACTATCAAAATGGCTATAACAGCTTCGCTTCAGCATCTGAAGCAAAGCCTTGTTTTCACTTCGTTTGTACTTTTGTTCCTTTGTATAAGGTAGAGAGTATATCGATGACCGATTCGTTCGAACTTTACAGAACTATGAGGTATGAGGCAACACCGAAGTGATTCGATTTTGGACACTGCAAATTAATATAAAGTGTGCTTTCCACAGCACAATTTATGGTATATTTTCAACATTTTACTAGGCTTGAATGCAATTTAGCCAGTGTGAACAAGTGTTAGCCAGTGTAAGCGCTAACATGCAGCAGCAAACATCTAGTGTTAGCTGCCTAGAGTGATGCTGCAAGATCAATATGCATGATGCAACCAGTATTATTCAGCACATCTATATGCTACATTGTGTATTAGCAATAGTAAACGTGCTCAGAGAGCACACTTGTCAGCGACACCACTTTAATGGCAACTTATGGTCAATAGATATTTACTTTAGTCATGTTTAGAAAGCACCTACAATCCAATGGCAAGAACATACAAGCAGGAAGAATCACACACCAAATAAGACGTTTATGCTTAAATGCTTTGATTGCAAAGTAAACAACTAAATTGCCCATGAGTCAACGTTGTTCGAGCGACGCTGTGTTCTCTGAACACTTTATATATATAGTTATACGTGCATTTTGATTATGACTTTATTTCATTGTTTATTTTGATATTTCCAACAGTGTAGCACGCTGGCAATTATAACAATTAATACCGTCCACGTATGCATTCCATTTTTATATTATTAGTGCACTCCCTGCTGTGATTAATTATTAATTAGCAATCAGCCAACTAATAAGTGAAATGTCCAGCCAATGAGAATCTTTAAGGTGACACACACTGGTTACTAGATGTTGTACGCCGTTTGCCTGCTGTATTTAATGCTACTCCTGCTCATCTTATCCACATAGCTTAATGCATTTATAGGTAATGGGATATCATTTACCTCGACGATTGTCATACTTTACTACAAACAGCATGATTTGCCCAAAATGGGCTAGAAATCAAGCACACGGATGGACTACTTAGTGTATAGTTGAGTGAAATATAGAAGTACATGTATCATGGCAATAGATATTTTGGATAGTTTAGGCTACATTCACGGGTGTGTATTTGTCCTCATACTGTGTTTGGTGTAAAATGCATTAAATTGAATAAAGCATGGCACAAGGCTGAATGACAGTGTGCGTGGTGGGTTGAAGTTATATATAGCAGAAATCAGGAAGATGTCAATGGATCTCAAGGATTTCTTCGCGCTGGACGACGATACGGCAGTGACTAACGGTACGGCCCCGGAACTGATCGGCGCAGATTTCTACCAGCGCCACCTGGGCATCGCCGTCCCGTACCTCACCGTCCTGTGCCTGGCCACCGTGTCCGGCACCATCGGGAACACCATGGTCATTGGCGCTGTCATGGTGAACAAGGTGAGTGGAGTAAGCAACACCACCAGTGTGGAATAGGGAACACTATGCCGAATGAGATGAGTCTCTTAGATATGTACGGTCGAACCTCGTCATCTCAACATTGCTATCTCGAAGTTTTTGTTGTCTCGGCGTTAGCTCCGTTTCGCTTCAACTACATGGACGCTATGTCACAGGTGGTTTTCTCGAATTTTGTGTATCTCGAACATTTTGCTGTTATCCATACAGATTCGAGAACGTGTTTCTACTGTAGTGGTCAACTAGTAGTATACTGTAATAACCGATTCAGATGGAACAATTGCAAACTATGGTCATTATTGGAACTTTAGTCATGCGAACTTTATCAATTTCTGAATGTCTTTGATACGTTTGGAACTTGTTTTGCCTTTTACCCAAAACGTTTTCGTTCTTGCTTTGGTTTCACGCTTCTAGGCAAAACTAATAAACAGAAACATTCATGCATGTCATTTCTCATGAAAAATGTATTATTGGGCTCTGTATGGGGTTTCTTGACACTGATTGTTGTTTCTGATACTACTGTGTTTTAGTGCATTATGGTGCGTATTGCATATTTTCTAAACATTTCTAAAACTTTCACAGTATATTAACAGTACATAAATCATTTTCAGATAAGGTAAAAGTGTTCTCACGTAATAATGAGAAAAGATGTTGTTTTGTACAAAAAATTAATTTTCATTTGTTAGAATTGAATTGTAATAATGAGAAAAGATGTTGTTTTGTACAAAAAATTAATTTTCATTTGTTAGAATTGAGAAAATAGGAGATGATATTACAACAAACACAAGGACCGCCAGCATAAAATGAAATTGTTATTATAGCCTTTCTGTAAAATGACTGGGATAATGTGATCCCTTATTTCATAGACGCAAATACACACTGATATCATTTTTATGAAACAAATATGCTTGAATTTTAGCGCGATATACAATTTTAAGGCTCCTTGTGGTTACGGCATGGCATATTTACTTGAACAATGTAGCTTTTATTCCAACATTTACAAAACGTACATTTTCAATGAGATCCCCTTTTGGGCCTGTAGTGTAAGGGGGTCAAATTAAAGTCTGTGAAAAATGGCTGGCAGTCTTGCGTAAGCACTTTGATTATAAGCCGTTTCAAATGACCAAATTATCTTCTGTCAGTTATTTTATATTATGCACAAACGCTGGTAGAATTCATAACTCAGTCTTTAGTAAATTGCAGAAAAGCCCTACGTTGCTTGGAAGCCCTGGGTTGAAACCTGGGAAGGTCACACCCCTCACGATTTTAGCCACTCGAAAAGATATGACCCATGATCAGTTGTATGTTTTATGAATTACAAAATCGAGTCATTTTTGTATGTGCATTTTATGCATTGTATGTCTTCATTTAAAATAAAATAAAATAGGGTGCTTTCATCGCCCTATCAAAGAGTCCAGATGAATTTGACATTTAGCCTATACAGTCTACACACATCAGAGGTATTAAAGTCAGATACCTCCATGCCTTTCTGATACATTACATAGATATTGGCGGTGCATTCTTTATAGCAAGACATTACCAACAAAACCAATACTCCGTTATGTCATTTAAATATCAAATATATATTTTAGATAAATTAGAACCGCAAGATTTGTTTTCATTAAAACTTAAGTTGTAAATACGTATCTATACTGAACACCACCCGTACATTACTTTTCAGCTGGTGTGAAACGTAAATGTGTAACAGCAAAATATTAAAAACAGATCGACTACTTCATTCAATGTTAAACGATAAACTTTGTATGTTGTGCTAACTGTTTGTTCAATATAATGTGGTTTATTGTCTAAAATGTCGATTTATCTAAATTGTTTGCACTGTATGTGAAATTATGGTATTTTTTCAAACGGTCGTTAATGTGAGAGTTTTTCGATATCACTTATTAACATACCATTTTCATCTGTGTTTCAATATGTAAACCCAGCAGTGCATACCTATAAAAACGCCCATGCAGCATATTCACCGGTAGTTGTACGTTTCCCAAAATGCTAACCCACGTAAATATTGTCATCTCATCAGCTGCACAAGGACTGGCTACAGGAAATCATGTTAAATTCATGCGGATATGTCAATCCTGTATAACACAAGAACTGCGCAAATGTTGTTAGAACGCGCCTAACGGGGTTAACCATAACTTGTTTCCCGCAAAATACGACTAAAAATTCTCTCTTCAAGGGACCCATGTTCATGACATATTCATTGGCTCAAGTTGAGTTATTGTCTTACCGAGGCAGAGGGCTTGATCATATTCAGGGCGTTATGGAAAGTGACAAGTAGGCCTGAGTATGTTGGTCATATGGAGGTGGCGGTGACGACCTGTATATGGGGCAAGGGTTTTGGGCGAGGCTCGAGGCGGGGGGGGGGCGGATCTCCGGCTGTAATTGGGTACGGGTGTGCCATTTTGACTTCTGGAACAACACCGATAAACATAGTAAGATTTGCAAAAAAAGCATAACCAAAAATATAGTAAAATTCATTCAAAGTACACCCATAAATATACTAAACCCAAAATTCATCCATAACATGCTACAGAAATACACAAAGCGAACAATCATTTTCACACGTTTATAAATAACATTACATCAGAGATGAAAAATGAACATATCTATTATCAAAATTTATTGCAATTCTACATCACACATCACAATCATACATCATACAATCAAACATGAAAATACGCAATAATATGCAATATTTCGATGTGAATGCCCTATGATATAGTTATGACTAGAGATAAGACCCTAAAATATAGTGTTGTCTTAAAATCAAGACCCAATAATTTACTAATTTCTCAAAGTTTGGACCCAATGATAGATCAAATATCTAAAAATAGGACCCAATGATATATCAAGAGGCTGGAAAAGGTGACCTATAAAAATGGCACATCCGTACGAACCAAATGTATTGGAGGCCCCCCCTCCCCCCACCCGAAGGGCGAGGTGACTGCCAGGGGCAGAGACAGCGGTTTACTGGCTGCCTGGGGACCAGGATTAGGATAGGAATGGGTTGTGGCTCACCGTGTGCAGGTGAACGCCACACACCTCTCGATGCACCTGCGTGAAGGCAGCACGGTTAAATTATACATCACAGGCTGTACTTCAAATACAATGAAATAGAAACCAACAAATGAAACACAAAACCAAAACCCCCAAAATGTCTCATAACAGAAAATAGAAATCATAAAAAACAATGAAAAAAAAATAGAAAACAAAAACATCATCGAAATATTTCATAACGTTCTTGCTGACGACACTAAAAGCGTCTTTGTTTCCCACGCAGATTCTACAGGCCTGGCAATTATGTGTAGGGCTACTTTATACGTGGTTATGGCAATCATGTGAACATTAAGTGAACCTATTAGTTCACATTAAGGTATTATTGTGACGTCAACTTCCCTTTTAGCCGTACTTCTATATGAGTATTTATCGTCTGTACATTCATTCCGCATCCCTTATAGTAAATATTAATGAACAAGTGCACGCAAATCTTTTGAGTCGTTGGATGTGTATAGTTTTATACTCGTCCTTGAGCAATGAGGGCGCTATGGGAGAATAATGTACCTGTGAATTGTGAAATGGACGTGAATCTCCAACTACCTGTGCTTCAACCAGTCCCGGCCAGCAATTCACCGAATAGGCCTTCTTTGACCACCACAGAATTTCTAATTTCCTATTCACTGTCTGATCTGTCAAGCAGAGGCCTAGGTAGGAGAAAGCTTTTCTGATGTCGTAATAAGCCTGTCTGTGCCTGTGTCGTCTGAACAAGGCACTCAACAGTAAAGCCAGTTGTCAAGGGATAATCGGCAGACACAGACAAAGCTAAGCTTAATCGGATCATAGTGTAGTTCACAGAGCGAACCCCGTCCCTCTTCAGCCACAAACCTTCCATCATAGGAGGCAGTTCGTGTGTTGAGTGTGCCAAGAAGAAGCAGGTCCATATACTTGCATACGTATTCTGCATTGTGAGGGCCTGGATCAGCCAGTGGCATTGTACAGATACCTCTTCATCATAGAAGGCACGGTGAGCATTTTTCGACCGTCTCCACTCAATCACAGTACTTCCCACGCACGTATAAATGTCACTGCTCAGCGTCACCGTTGACAATCTGTCCCTCATCACCCCACACCTTAGTATTCATTGTCATTTTTAGTATGTACTAGTAGACGCCACGACTGGCACTTGCACTAGGAGTGTCGTAACAAGTAACTATCAGTCGCGTGCATAAAAAGGGATAAACCGTTCTGCGCTTCACCTAACCGCGGCAAGCGCTTTCAAGTAGGCTTATTTCTTCATGAGCTATCAAATGGAGCTGGGGTAAATCTGTTGAGCAATTGTCGGGCTGCTTAGGTTTTCCCACTAACCTACATGTACACTTACTCATTCACTGACCAAGTACATGCACTATTTCTACATACATGTATACAGTGTGTGTTAAATCAACCACATGTCATTCCATAGCATACTTTAAGTAAAGATGCTTGACTAACGTTGTAAAGGTTTATATACAGATAATAATAGCCGCGACTCTAAAATAAAAGGCTAATTTAACCGTTCAAAATCCACCCAACAGTCAATGAATCAATAAAACAAACAAACAAACACAATAGTGCAACAAACCTTGTATTGTTTAGCTCCTGACATGATATATATTGTAGATCCTATATTGTACTTTAAAAATATACGCGCACCGGAAATTAAAATCATCTTGGCATTGTGTTGTGTTTGTATACGTAGGTGTTTTTGAATGTCATTGTGTACACACTGTCCTTGAGGTAATTGTTAAATATGTAATTCTGGTGCATTCACGTCTCTGGGAATAACCCCAATCATCATGGCTCGTCATCATAATCACGGGCTCCTCCAGACAGGCCAACAATAATTTATAGTGCCAGCTTTATACCAATTATCGCTCCATCATTACGCTGGGGACTATCACATACAACCGGTTTTAGAGCGCAGTGATTTAGTAGAGTTAGTCTCTTATGAATACAAGTTAGGCCTATTAACTAAAAATATATAGTCACAACATAGCATGTTTGTCGACTTGTCTTTTTTTCTTCTGAGTGTGCAAAGTTCATTGTGACGTCGCAGAGCGGATAATTGATGGCGAATCGATAGTAATTAATCTAGAAATCGTGATAATTTGGGGTTAATGCACTGGGGAATCGTTTCAAGTCGTTTGCACGCACACCTAAATTGTTGATAGAGGGGTCTTGCACGTGCTCTAAATTTACTATGGCCAACATTTTCTAATGTTGGATGCACCTAACATTCAAAAGACCACATGGTTTAAGGCTACACCGTCATATACGCAGCTCCTGTGGAGGTGGTGCGAAAAAAATAATGTCTGTGGTTTCTGTGGTTTTTGCATGTTCGACACCGATTGCGGATTCAAAACCCATGAGATCCTTCAAGTGCGCCACATCCTTTAATGAAAACCTGGATATGCCAGTGAAAATATGTCTGGTATATGAGGTTATAGCCTATTAGGCTTTGAACGTAACTCCTGCCAAGTCCAAGGACTATACCTCAGATGCTATCGCAACTGATAGAACGATAAAAAGTCTGATTAATCCAAGGATACTATATTGATAGTATCCTTGATTAATCTTGCAACGGCGTGCCAGACAGATTTTTAATACCCCAGCTCAGTACATAAAGTTAAGCTGATAGAGCATACATGCATAGATGCAGACTTCTTCCGTGCACAAATGCCAACTATTAAAGCAGCTGCAAAATGTAATTCTACAGGCGTGATCCTCAAAATGAAAGACTTCGTTCTGCAGTGAAAACGTACATGTATATGTGATTAATCTTTATAAAAGCGTGATGACGTTTTACAACAAAACGTTAAGCGAGTGTTGCATAAAATATAGATGTGAACGACTTGTTTCTATAGAAGACCAGTTTCCATGTTGTTATGAACACCATTTTCTATTGTGCTACGTGAAATTGGGTATGTCTCTCGCAATATTACGTTCAGATATGCTATATGAGAGTACATAATATTATAAGACTTCTCTTTTGAGAATGGATGCATGATAATGGTTTGTGACATCGACAAACAGCATACACCTGATTACACATGACGTCTAATCTTCCTGAAAGTTTTCTTCACAGAAGGTCTGTAGATATCGACCTTTTCTTGTGTAATCACGTGCAACCTAAGTTGTTTCTATTGCTGCTAACAATGAAATATAATGAATAATGATAGCCATAGCTTTCCGGTAGTTTTTAACATTAACTACAGGTCAAACGTAAGTAAGAAGACACTCATAAAATTTGTTATCAAATATAGACCCACATCACACATAATCTCGAAGAGCGTGGGAACTGGGGGTGGGGGTGGGGGTGGGGTGCCATTGGATAGGGATAGCTTTTTGCGACTTCAAATATACTTTTGAAGGTTTATTGGCCCCATCCACTGTATGTTTGGGCTATAATTATTTGGGTTACACACTTGACATTGTCATGGAAAACCTCCTCTCATACGAGGCAAAAGTTCAGTAAACAGCCAAAGTGGCAGGGGACGTGTCGTCTGTGAACCACGAGGAAAGCTTACTGATTTAATCGCTGACTGAGTGCCGTCTACCTCTCTGTAGACTTGATCCCCTAACAAAATATTAGAGTACCATTTTCGCCGCTAGATGGCTGCAAACATATAAGCTTAGTCTCGATCATGATATATAATCTTGTGATGGCGCAACAAGAGGAAAATGATAGAGACAGTAATAAATACTTGCCTGAAATTATCAATAATACATTGTAAAACTCACGTGCTTCGGTTAGATTGTCACAATTCGTAGATAGTCGTGGTGATGTATTCTAAACGGCAAAAGAGAAGTGCATTAGAGGAGACACACAAACATGACGCTATACATGTAATTTTTGACCTACATTGTGCCTACAATAAACCTGTCCCAACTTGGCGCTAATTGGACAAGCAGTTCCTCTCAAAATGTCTGGTGACTTTGACAAAAACACGAAATACGTGGTAAATGTGTAGTTTTCTCATAATTGTATGTACTTTGATATAACTACATGTATTTGTATAACATGTTTAGAAATATGAAATGCCATTTCCTGTTCCTTACTGCAGTAATTGAAATATAATCGTATGTTCAAATCTCACATAACATAAATCAACTTGTCACCTGTCGTCTAGATTCAAAGAAACGGTTACCAAACGACGAATTACAGGAAACTAATGCACTTTACGAGAAACAAAAATCAACAACTAAAAAGTGCATGCGAGTATAAAACCTGCCAATCAGCGATTGGTGTAACCAGTGTATTCAGTATTCTGAGGATCTTTTAAATAGCCTTAAAGGGCAATGTTATCAGACACCAAATAAAACCTGATATGAGTCTGGAACGAGACTGGCCTCATCTGGGAGGTTTTCGTAATCAAGTCTGGTCTCATCTAATGAGATACTGTCACCAACTCATTGCCGTATTATATTGTGATTTAGCAGGGTTGTTGCCAGCAGATGAACAGTAAAATAGCGCTAATATTGCGATATTATCACTGTGCTAAATGAGAAAAAGGTAGTAAATGTAATACCTGCGTTCACAAAACAAGATGGACACCTCACTTCAAATATATTTTTGAAGCGTCTCTTTCTCTCTCTCGCTCTTTCACACATATCTATACCAGGCATATTTTGACTGAAATTCGTGTATAAGTTAAGACTTCGAATTTACAAATAGAAACAATTTGTAAAATATCAGCTAATGCTTTGATAATGATTGACTTCTGTTGAATGGATGGAGAAAGGTATGAGAGAAAGGTAGTATCTAAATTTATTGAGTCTGTTCTTTTCTCACATTTCAATCAGCTAACCTTCAATGAATGTCACCTATATAAAGAGACTACCTAAACAATAATTAAGACATGTTTTGCAGTTCCAAAACCTCATAAAGAGACTACTTCAAATATTTCAAAAGAGACAACATGCTGAGGACTACTTGAGCCATATGAAGTGTGGATCTATTGAGAATTTAAACGATCAATTTACTACATTCCTCTGTGTCAGCACAGCGACTACATTATTCCATTATACCGTTATAAAATGTATAAAAAAGAAAAGAACAAGAAAAGAAAACAAGAGAAAAAAATCAAATGGTACAATCTCGCCACCCACGCACATATGCACAATCAGCTATGCATCCGTGTATTTCGGGAATGTGAGTCAGCAGGTCAAACTACAACCTTTTAGGCGACAAGAGATATGGGGTATTTATAAGAGTGATAGTTGTATAATACATATGTACTTATGGCGTTCTTCAGTCGTGCGTTTGCAACTACACAATGTATGCCCATGTACATGCCTTTCCAATTCGTGGGATTGAAACATTGCTTATATAATTGATACGGAGTGAGCACACTAAAGTCTTTAGGTTGTCTAAAAGTGAATCTGACCAGGGGACGTCTACACATGGACGCCTAAAACTCGGGGTACAGCCAGAAGTACGGACATTTTAGCAGCACTTTTTATCGAGTGCGCAATGTCTACGTCAAGTAATGGCCCACGACCTAGTGTACTAGTACAGTGCCGCTTACCTACGCCCAAGCTACTGCTGAATAAGTGTACAACCGTGCTACTATCTCCGTACTGCCTAAAATCTACTATTGCCGCATTTTCAATTTACTGCTCCCTTATTGATCGCCACTGTGTTTTGGCAATGGAGAGGTAGTGGGGAGGCAGTACTGCAATATGTGCCCAGGACCTTAGAACCAAACATCTTTCTATGATCATTACTCTGCTCTTGTAAGGCGATGCGATAATCTTATTTAGGATGTGAAATTCAATTTTGAAAATCCCTACTCGAATGCGAAACAGCTGTCTAAGAACACCGGATATATCGATATTAACGTAAGAAGTACATTATATAAGTAAAACCACATAATGGGTGCCTTTGTAGTCTTAATCTGGGTGTGAGTGTTAATGCACTAATGTACACAGCACTAGCAGCCCCTGGATCTGTGTATGTAAATTCAGATATTTTCGATCTTTATTTTGGTGGATCACAAAAAAAAAAAAAAAAAAAAAAAAAAAATCCAAGAAAAAAACCACGACACAAAAAAACATAGTGGACCATTTTCAAACATGCACACATAGGTGCAATCGACAATTTTCAAATCAACAGCAAATAGCATGGTGAAATAGGTGTTTGAACACAACGTTACCTTGTTGCCCTCGAGTCTCTACCAGCAACGTGGTGCGTGTGGTTATATATAGAGGGACTGTGAGCATTCAGCACCAAGCGCGGATACAGCAAATGATGTATGGTGATGGGTTGTGACGGGAAAAAAGACAAACGAGTCAGTGTTGTGTCCGACCTGGTGACATTTGACGCCAGCCTGGTTGTTACGAACACACCACAATGCCATAAAAATGGGAATACCGACTGATGAAGGTGTGTCACCTTTCAAGAAAAGGTCAAAACTTCCCGTTGCTACTTCCCCGGCCGTGATGGTGATGTTCCAAAGGTGCTTTGCTGTCTTTGAAAGATAAATAATAACACACGTCAGCATTTACCTGCCAGGGGAGCGGAATCTAGGCCTATAGCATTTAGTACATGTCCAGGAGTGCATGTTTTAATTTGATGATTTCAAACCAACCGACATCATCAATTGTGACAGTGAAACACAAACAAAATGTGTGATCCACATGTATGCACAATACACACACTCTTTTTTTAATGGCGAGTGACACAATGTTCACCATTATATATTGAGTGCGTTATGAATGGCATACCTTGTGTTTCTATTACCCGAGTAAATTAGTTAAGTGAAATATTGCCCATTACTAATGGATAATGGTGATTCCCATGTCTATTATGAGGGGGCGAAAGTTCTGTTTCTCCGCTGGGAAAGTCTCTTTATATACACGAGGTCATGGGACATGGATTTATCTTCTGATACCCTCTTTATGTTTTATCCTACTTTTGTATGTACATGTAGGACCTAAGGCAAAACACTGTCGCATGCGAATGCATTTTGCCATTTATGGTGCCCTTTCATGTTGCCTCTGTTTTGAAGTTCAAGGACTTTTATATAAATCTTCATCGTTTTCAGTTGAAATAAATACGTTTCATTAAATGTTATGTCTCCAATATACTTTATCAATCCCAATGAAATTTCACTATATTGTACTCCAAACAATCCTTCTAAAGTGTACACACACCTACTAAATAGTCAGTTTTTATGTGATATTATAATAGCTGGTACGTCAACTGAATGATCACTCGTTGGAGTACATTGTGTTTTGTTTTTATTTTCAGCATCTGAAAACTGAAGGCAACATCTTCATTGTTAATCTGGCCATCGCAGATCTCTGTGTCACTGGCTTCGTCGACCCGTTCAGCATCATTGGTAAGTTGCCACATTCATAGACTTGTTTGCGAACAGAAATATTAGAGTACTCTCGAAGTACCTTATTACGCCATTAGGTTAGTAGTCTCGATCAACCAGACTCTGTGATGGTGTAGACGAGGAAGCAATTTAGTCGCTATCAATGTTTGTCTACAAAGTAACCACAATGCATTGTAAAAGTCACGTGAATGGGGTTGTTTCTAAAAAAGAATACCCACAATTCATAGATATTCAAACAAGACTGTATTCACATTGCTCTTTTGCCCCTTCTTCTCTAGTTGCAATAGTCTTGCGATTGGTATTTGCATGTAGTGTTTTTAGTCTTTGTGTGAATCATGCTATGTAATAATTTTATTTGATTGTTTGAAACTACATAAAACTGATATTATTTGGTACACAAATACATATAAAACAGGGGTGCTTGCACAATAGATCTAGGATGCAAATATTATACGTGAGAAATGATATACAAGTGTACCAATGACCTGGATAAAATGTTAAGTCGTGAGAGCAAGAGAGCAAGATTTGGATGTCATAATTACATCATTACATTTAGATTAAGTTGACTTATTCCTGCAGACACCACTACCGCTAGTGTTTCCTCAATTATATAATAGAAATGAACAAACGTAGACAACACTCTGAGGATCAGATGTCAAGCAAATTGACCTCTGAAATGTTTCGCCTCAGAGTGGATTAACATAACATATCACTTTATGTGACCTGTAAAAATACTGCAACCTGATTGGTTGAACCCACCACACCCATCTGATACTCAGCTGGGATTGATCACTTGACCTCATTTATATTCATCACAGCCCTGTGATAAATATGGATTCACAGCCTGTGGTTGGTCAGAATTTCTAATGAGAAAAGTTATGTGTCAGAGGTCTGCTCAGGACACCTGATACCCAGAGTGGTAGACAAGTGCCACTGATATGAAACGGTCGGAATAATATCATTCTATATTGTGACAAGTCCATACAATGTCTAGCACTGCCAGTATTTGAGCCTTTCACTGGTTGAAGGACATCTGATCAGTGTATACAGTGCGTATGGTGGTTATTGTAGAATCCTGTATAGATACCTACACGGAGTCCCAAATAGTGCCATGTACAAGTGCCATGTGTTGCAGGCATCCTGCGCGGCGAGGCCTGGTTTGTGGGGCGGCGCCACCTGTGCGAGGCCATCGCCAGTATCTGCCTCACCAGCTGCTTCTGCTCACTGCTCAGCATCGGCGCCATCAGCTTCAACCGCTACATCCACATCTGCCACAACCACAGCTACACGCGCATCTATACGCGCAGGTAAACAACCTTAAGCCTAAGTCCCACAACCGGTAGTGCAAACATTTTGAAAGTATCTTTTTTCGCGTATTTATACATGACTACGACATATAATAACGTACGGTTTGACGTACCGGTTCTGTGCTGGCCCTGCACTGCCATTAATACCCAGATACATGGGTATCTTTTACATGCGCACACTTTTAAATTGCAACCTTGAATATAGACATATATCATACTATTTTAGTACGATTGTATGGACACGGCCATGGATTGCATTTGAAATAATTTGTATGAATATAAAATCGTTGAATTGTGATCTATTGTTTCTATATGAATCTACATTAATAATTATGCCACATGTAACACAATCTTACCCAAGACTATATCATACAGTGGAGACTGATTTATCTTGAATCTGTAGATATTACAATTATGCTATATGTTCATAATGTGATGGCAGGGAGATGAAACTAGCATTGATATGAAACGAAATTCGAGATAAGCAACATCGAGATAACCAGTTTCTATATACCATATCACGACTGACTTTGCATTGCCATTCTTCCCACGATGACCACCACCAGAAACTCCCTGATGATGGCCGTGGGACTGTGGGTGCTCAGCTTCTGCCTGGAGATGCCCAACTTCCTCGGCTGGGGCGACCACGCCTACGACCGGAAAACACTGAGCTGCGTATGGGACCGCACCGCCGACTTGTCGTACACCATGTTCTTCTCGTTGGTGGGTGTCGCATTCCCCATCATCCTCATCTCCATTTGCTACATCAAGATCTATCTCTTTGTCAGGTAATGCTTATAAGTCGAACTTTATCTTTAATGTCGGTAATGCAGTGGCAGATCCAGGTTTTTCGAAAGGGGGAGGGAGCGCTCCTTAAGGGATTTCATTAAAAACCCTATGAAAATGAAGTATTTTGGTGGGAAGGGGGTGGGGACGCTGCGATCCTGGATCTGCCTATGTACTGCACCTTTGTATAAGTCGACCTTCAATCATATAAAGTACGTAGAAGTTTATATTCTCGGTAATGTCTATCTCGAATGTTTTGGTAACTCTAAGTTAGTTTCATTTTTCTTTAGCTGCAGTGTGAGCATGTATTGGTTGGTTATCTCGAATATTTTAATTTTCTTCCCATATCTTCGAGATATACTTCTCTTTTGCAATGCAGTTAATTATTGGCCATGTTGAGGCACCAATAGTACACAAATCAAAATTGAGGTGCCTGTGTTGAAAGTTTACTTTTTTTTACCGAGTGTAGTATTTGTTTTAGGATGGTGAGAACTAGGATTTCACTAGTATTTCAAGATACTGTGTGTCTGCAACGTATTCTTAATAAACGTCAGAATTATGGCAGGTTTATCATTATTTTATCGTTATTAAGATAAAGATCAAGATGTTAAACACTGTATATTGAAATGCTGTATAGACTTAAAGTTGTGCAGTTCCTCATATCTAATGGTTCTCAGTTACATAAACAACAACACACAGTCGGTTCCTGGTCGTAAGCCGACTTCTGCACTTACGAACACCAGAACCATTACAATAACTAGGCCTACTCTAACTAATGTGAAAATCTATGTGGCTGCTCTCCAGGTCCAGCAAGAACAACTTCCGCACCATCACTGGCGTGCCATCCATGGTGACGGCCAAGCAGAAGAAGGAGCGGCGAGAGTCGATGCGCCTCGCCAGAACCCTCTTCATCATCTTCGTCACATTCGCCACTTGCTGGACGCCGTACGCCATCATTGTTGCCGCAGACTTCAGAGACGAGTTTCTGCAAGAGTGGCACATATTTTCCATCCTGTTGGCGCACACCAACTCCAGCCTAAACTGTATTCTCTACGGGCTGACGAACAGGCAGTTTCGCCAGGGATATCTCAAGCTGCTGCGTTTGAACAACGTGGACTGGTCACGCTGGTGGTGTCACCGGAAGAAGGTTGTGTTTCAGAACCAGGCGTCTCAGACCGATAATGACATTAAGCTGGGCGAATTGCGGAAGATAGATACTACCCAGGAAGGTTTGGTGACAAATGAGGATATTTGTAAAATGGAACTCTTGTATGAGGATTCCGTCGATGGGGAAGTGAATTTTCAAATGTCTGAAGAGTAGAAAATATTGCAGCTTTGCGTTGATGCACATTGCATAGTATACGATCTGACACTGTCTGCGTACTGCCTTTAAAACATACATGTCGGTTTTCGTCACTGGACACGCACTGATCCCTACGGTCTTCGTGAGTTTTTATCTATAGAGAGGCAGTAGGGAAGAAGTAGTGACAGCTGTGTCCTAAGCTTTAAAAGTGAGGTGCAAAGACGTTCATATAATTTCTACTATACATAACATGTCATCACGTTTTAACAGGAATATGCCATTATTTGTATTTGAGTTATGCCTCAATTGCTCTCACACTCTGCGTGCCAATGGTATGTGTAGAATGTGTTAAAATGGAGTACTGTTATATTTAGTATGCATTCCTATTGTTGTTAATCTTTCGACTTATATAATTACCTAATTATATATTATGATATTATGTCTATCAGTGTGTTCATAATCGTACTTCTTATGTTATTAGGTACAGTTATTAATGGTTAAAATATAACTGATATTGTATGATTTATAAACTCATACCAGCCTTACATCGCAATGCATGGTATGAAATAGAGCCCACCCGGCGGCCCGATGCTGGCTGATTTTGGCCCAGGCCGGCTGGTTTTAAAAGTTCACGGCCCAGTGGGTAGGCTACTTTGTGGGAGTTCTAAATATGAACGTAATGAAGGCCCGTACATATTTTGCCAGTGCCGGCTACTTTATATAGTTGCCGGCCCTGTGGTCCGTAAGCAAATTTTGATGAGTTTCATACCCTGCCGCGGTGGCAATGGGTTGATATTTTGTATTTGAGTTCATACATAGAGTCCAGACATTAGACTTATGATTGCAAGCTATATAAGGAATTTATATCCGATGAAATTCATTTCCACAAGTTCGAATACCACCAGCGAATGCGTGATATAGTTCTCTGATATAGTTTCTTTTTCTTAACTTTACGACATCATTATATGTCATCTAATGTTATCTATTCATATTTTGAACTTCAACGTAAAATTTGCGACTAATTACTTTGTGTTTCTGTATTTTCATACGGTACCTGTCGATGATACCTGTATCTCGAGACCTGTATAGCGACTCTTTAATGCATTTTATAGTTTTGGTGTCGTTTTGTTCACTAAATATTAAACTGCTCATGCCGTCTATACCAAATACGTGTTCCGGGCTGTGTAAGGACAGCACAGCCCCACAAATATAAATGTTATAGAACCAAGTATTAATACCTTGTAATTTACACTATGCTCGTATAATAAATTACAAATATATGAACCGCCATGGTTTTAAATATTACAGCAATAAATTGGGATACTGAAATGTGTTCTTTACAAAGCTGAGTAAATTAGTAGAAAATGGAGAAAGTTGCTCACCACAATAATGTGACCAGTTTCAAGACATTGTTATCGGGGTAACTAGGATGTGTTTATTCAGTACCCAGTCGTTATCTCGAATCCGTAGATATACGAGTGAAATATTTGAGATATCCAAATATTCCAAATAACCTATTGCTATATGTTCGAATCGTGGTTGAAGTGATTCTAAACTGATCTCGAGATAACAGAAAATTTGAGATACGATACATCGAGATAACGAAATTCTACCATAAATACAAATATATAAACCGTTATGGTTTCAAATATCGGAGTACTTAGCAGGATACTAAAATATGTTTTTTCTGAAGCTGGGTAAAAATGGACACAATTGCTCAACACATTTATATGAACAGTTTCAACACATTGTTGTTGTGGCAGCTAGGATATGTGTATACAGTAGAATCTGGTGGTCTCGAATCCGTTGATATACCAGTGAAATATTTGAGATCGCCAAATATCCGAGAAGACTAACTGCCATATGTTCAAAATGCGGTTGAAGGGATTATGAACTAACACCGAGATAACAGGATATACGAGACGAGCAACATTGAGACAATGAGGTTATACTGTCACTTCATACCACATAGGCAGTAATGCAGACAATACGTGATGGGTTAACACATATATTTCATTCCATAATCTATATTCTTAATTATTTAGCATTTGCCAGGTGCCTTAACACACGGAGTTGGTGTTGTTATAATGCAGGGAATTATTGTATCTATTGTCATCGACCACGTTTGTTAATGTAATTTTGCACCCTTTACATTGTTAATAAACGTGAAAAAACTTATGTGTTAATCATTGAACTTTAATCAAACAGTTCCAACCCAAGTTAAGCAGGGAAACATCAATTTAATTCAGTTTGATATGAATTTAAGAACTGTAAAATTTACTCCCCATGTGTTCAGCGTTTTTGAAAAAAAAAGCAAGGCACTCAACTTCCTATGCATGTATATACCCCCACCCTGACCCCTACTTGCCCAGTTTTATGAGCAGGGAAAAGCGGGGCACGTTGCCACAAGGATCACATTGACATGTCCCAAATATTTTACATTTCATAAAATATTTAAAAAAAACTTATGTTACCAGCAACATTACCATAATTATATTACTCGATAAATAGGCCTCTACATTAAAACAGCATCATCAAAAAACAAAAGCAAAACAAAACAAAAAACAATTTATTTGCCTAATCATGACTTAGTGCATTTTAAAATAAAAATCACAAAATAAGAATCAAAGGTTTATTAACATCTGAACATATACAATGTAGAATTAACTGTATTGAAATTTAGATCAAATGATAACCAAATACTAATTAATAAGTAGTAGTCAAGACAGAAGTACATGTAATAGCAAAATACCAAATATTGTGGGATTTTAAATTGACTTAACTTGATATTGTATTGAAAACCATAGGTACATTTTAAGATAAGAGAAACTACATGTAATATCAAAACATATGCCAGTATGTACGTACATATATTACATAAAACCTGTCTTACATATAACCTAAATATATGGATAAAAGAAAGATAGAAAGAAAAGATATGTTAGAACTAACTAGATCATGCGACATGCGTATTGGGGGCATTTGGGGTAATCCCCGTCCCCAGGCCTTTTGTTGGGAAATGAAAGAAGTTTCCTGTATATACCCCGTAACTGAACACCTGTGCACGTGCTGTATTTATTTTTCTGTCAAAGCCGCGACAACTGATATGCATGGTGTGGCATTCACCCTAATCAGAAATTCTACTTTTATACACACTTGCTGGATTAGTTCATGTTAGGGTTTATTATATATGTGTTTGTTGCATAACAAACAAACTGATTCTTGGAAGCTTCTAATGCCTATTAATAAAAGAAATTATAACTTAAACTTTTTAATTCACTCATCTGCTGAAGATTCACCCACGATTTTTTGATTGAAACCAGATGACCGGTTGATTTTAAAAGGTATTAGAACTATGAAATACAATCTTCTGTTTGATGCATATTGTTTATGGTCATTCCAATGATAAAATGACCTTTTTAATGGAGATTGTGCTATATATATTAAGAAAGTTAGAACAAAATTCACTATCAAATTTCAAATTTCATGATCATATGCATATGTATCACAAACATTCAACCTAGACTAGATACTACAAGCTACAGGGTATTCGGTATTTTAGTTTATGAATGAACACTAGTTTAATTTGTGTAAGATATTTGATGGGATTGTTAGTGGGAACCAAATATGTAACCTGTTTAATAGAACCTCTAAGCCTTATTACTTAATTTGTAAGACCGACTGAAAATGGTTTCAATGAATAAGTGGTCTTTATATGGAGGTGTCTTATAGGAATCATTTTGAAGGATTGGGACCGAGAAAGGTGGTCTTATTATAGAGGTAGTCTTAATTGTACACTGTAGGTTCTACTAAATTTGTTAACTGCTTACAACCATCCAAACAGCCATTGGATTTTAGGTGAAACATTGTCAGCGTATTCATCAACATTTTCTATAGAAGTATAAACGTCTGATTTTTAAATGAGCTCCAAATCAGTAATAGATTTTCAGAAACTATATCACTTGTTACTGTTCATAACATGGCGCTTGTTATGTAGGACAGATAACATTGATATATATATATATATATATATTTTTTTTTTAACAGGATTTTTGATCATTTATTTATCACAGTTGACACTTGTAATTGTTTAAAAATTTAAACATACAAGTGAGCAAATTTAACCAACAATTATACAAAAAGAATTCACAAACTTAATGTTAACTTAAAGCAAAACTCGTAAAAACTTTCAGTTTGATACAATTCATTGGTGTTTTTCTATTATTGCAGGCCAAGTGTTCATAAACATATTTAAATTATTTCAAATTTCCATACATTGTGCAATCTAAATATATTTTTATTTGAAAACTTAGGAAGCCACAAATAAAAAATCATAAAATGCATTCATTTTGCCATCTGTCAAATATACGTAACCAGAATACAATGATACAATGGTAGACCATAAATAACTACGATACTAATTATTGACTTGTAAAAATTAATTCACATCACGTATCAAATAAGTTTATATGAAAAATTTGCTTATTGATATTGAATTATCGAATCATCATTAAATGACACAAACTATCAAACAAACACTTCAAACATTAGTCAAATTAAAAAGAGTGCAGATGGAGTTTTTAGCCAGTAAATCCATTTAACATTAGAGCGTGTATTTGTCAAAAAACAACAAAACTTATTACTACAATATATGAAATACAAATGTATAAACAAACAAGTCATCAATAACCTTATCAACAGAATCAGACATTTCAAAAGTTACTGAGATGTGTGAAATATTGCAGAAAACAGTTAAACATTAACTATGAAATGATTCAGATTCAATGATTCATCTCAATCAATAAAATACAAAACACAGATCAATATCCTCAAAAAGATTATGGCATAAATTACTTTAATACTGATTGCTTCACCACAATGGACTTGATCAGATTTTGAAGAGACTTGATAGGTCAGGTTATCGAGGTGGTTCACATTTAATTTGAAGTTTTATCATGCATATATGAATTTCAATACTATTTTTTACTGATTTTCATATCAATGATTTAAAATATTGTAGGCTCTATGTTGTTATTACTTAGATTATTTTTTTTAAAAATCATTTAACATGAAATTTCATAAAAAAAGACACTACACCCTCAATCATTCCAAAAGTTTTGTAACGGCTAAGTACTTCATTTGAAAGCACGAGTTGAAAGAATAATTATTATTTCACCGGGAGTTTTAAGAATTGCACATTTCCAGGATATTTTTCAGCACACATCATATTCAAGCCTAATCCATTACACGTTTCTTCAACGCATATATACACTTTTGCAACCAATCCTGAGCCTGCTCCGACAAAGGACAGCTTCGATCCTCTAGGATCTTCGATCATCTACAACATCCTGGTGCTGATGTCGTCACACCACGAGATTTCGATGACTAGGGCGGTGCACTGACGAAGATCCGAAAGGATCGAAAGCCATCACATATGCTCAAAACAAGCTCAAAAGTTGCTTGAAAAGTGTATATATGATTGCCAAACTGAGCCGATGAGTATTCAACATGTTCTCCTCCGCACTTGAGCCTCGTAGCTAGATGCTTAGATCAGTTTCACGCGAAATACTTCTCCGTCCTGATATCGAATCCTCAACAAAACCACTTTGAACTACGAACTCCAGCGAGCCTCTGTCATCACTGTTTTATCCTGCTGAGTTCCAGCCTTCATCATCGCCAGTCAATCACTCAATATGGCTGGGCAACTATGAACTATGCTGCTGTATCCTCGGTCGCGTTACTTGATTCCTTGGGGGTGGGCATCTTTTTAGACGATCGAGGGTGCTCCATTTTCACCTTTCCCGCTGAGCTGCCACTGACGGCTGTAACCCCCGAAGCGGAAAAAAATTTTTTATTTTTTTTTTAAATTTCCAAGGGGTAAAAAATTTCTTGGGCCCCCGGGTTCCATGGGGTTATTTGCGGAACTTTTATGAAGTCCCAAAGGCCCCTTTTTTTTTAAAATACAAATTTTTTTAATCTTTA
>CM032665.1:10241893-10254778 GCA_019095985.1 Streblospio benedicti
AACATCAATTTAATTAAATTTTTATATAAAATTTAGTGTGTTCAGCGTTTTGAAAAAAAAAATACAAGGGACTCAACTTCCTATGCATGGCTGGCGCCTTCCCCCACCCCTGACCTCCCACTGGCCTGCTTTATGAGCAGGGAAAATGGGGCATGTTAAGCTACAAGTATCAAGATTGATGTCCCAAATATTTTACATTTCATAAAATATTAAAAACCTTATGTTCCCAGCTACATTACCATAATTATATTACTCGATAAATAGGCCTCTACATTAAAAAAAATCATCAGCAAAAACAAAAGCAGAACAAAAAAAATATTTGTCTAATCATGACTTAGTGCATTTTAAAAATAAAATCACAAAATAAGAATCAAAGGTTTATTAACATCTGAACATATACAATGTAGAATTAACTGTACTGAAATTTAGATTGCAAATGATAACCAAATACTAATTAATAAGTAGTAGTCAAGACAGAAGTACATGTAATAGCAAAAAATAACAAATATTGTGGATTTACATTGACTTAATTTGATATTGTATTGAAAACCATAGGTACATTTTAAGATAAGAGAAACTACATGTAATATCAAAACGTATGCCAGTATGTACGTACATATATTACATAAAACCTGTCTTACATATAACCTAAATATATGGATAAAAGAGAGATAGAAAGAAAAGATTTGTTAGAACTAACTAGATCATGCGACATGCGTATTGGGGCTGTTTCCTGTTATCCTCCGTCCCCAGGCCTTCTTTGTACTGAAAGAAATAACTAAACTAACCTAGCTGTATATACCGCCAAATAACTGAACAGTGTTGAGAGCAAGGTCATTCAACCCGAAAATTTCGCCAAGAAACTAAGCGCCGTCATTCTGTGATGTAAACTGTGTTCAAGTGTGTGGGACCTGCACGTGCTGTACACACACACAAAAACAAAAAACGAAACAAAACTGAAAACAACATGGTGTGGCAAAACAAAAAACAATCAGAAATTCTACTGACATTGATTAGTTCATGTTAGGTCTTTGGTTATATGTGTTTGTTGCATAACAAACAAACTGATCAGCTAAGTTCTACGCCTTGATGTAAATAAAGAAATTATAACTTAAACTTTTAACTAATTCTATCTGCTGAAATTCAGTCTTGCTACTGATTTTTGATTGAAACCAGTCCCGGTTAAAGGTTTTAAAAAGTTGCATTAGAACTTTATGAAATACAATCTTCTGTTTGATGCAACTGTTTTTTGTCAAACAACACGATAAAATGACCTTTTTTAATGGAGATTGTGCTATATATTTGTAAGAAAGTTAGAACAAAATTCATACTATCAAATTTTCAAAATTTCATGATTAGTATGCATGTATCACAAACATCAACCTAGACTAGATACCGACAAGCTACAGGGTATTCGGTATTTTAGTTTACATGTATGAATGAACACTAGTTTGTGTAAGATATTTGATGGCATTTGTTATGGGAACCAGTCATGTAACCTGTTTAATAGAACCTCTCTATTATTTACCGACCTTTTGAATTTTCCGACTGAAAAAATCAGCTTCAATGAATAAATGGTCTTTATATGGAGGTTCCCATAGGAATCATTTTGAAAAAACTTATACACCGAGAAAGGTGGTCTTTATTATAGAGGTAGTCTTAATTGTACACTGTATGTTCATGAATTTATTACCTTTTACAACAATCCAAACAGCCATTGGATTTATTAAACTACTAAAAATTGTCAGCGTAAAAATCAACAACATCAAAGAGATGCACAAACATCGTTTTTAAAAGTGAGTCCCAATAACTGTAGTGCAGAAACTATATCACTATAGGCTGTTCATATACTATAACTTGTTACTGTAGGACAGATAACATTGATATATATATTCAACTTTTTGCCCATGCAAACTCATCAAAGTATTGTTTATGGATGAATAATAATGTTGGAATAATATCTTCACGTATGGTAGTTACCACTGATATTTGATTACAGGGTTCTCATTATCATTGGTTATTTTAGGATATATTGTTATTCGTAACTTTTTTTTCATATTAGTCACCCGAACATGATTTGCTTTTAGTTAAGATGTTAAGTCATCAAAAAGAATATATTCTTTATCGTTGATTATTTTTAGGACAATACGCATGACTTTTAAGTTTGTATCAAGGAGTGAACATCGTCCATAATAAGGTTCAGTCGTATCATTGCGTTGTTTCAGCTCAGCTGCTGAAACACGCATTGTGTTTCGTTTGTTTGTAACAACTAACTAACTAACTAACTAACTAACTAACTAACTAACTAACTAACTAACTAACTAACTAACTAACTAACTAACTAACTAACTAACTAACTAACTAACTAACTAAGTAACTAACTAACTAACTAACTATGTCTGTATGTATGTTTGTATGTATGTCTCCGGACAAGTTAGCGGGCGTACCGATGAAGCGATTTTGTTCAAACTTTACACAACTATGAGGTTTGAGGCAACATCGAAGTGATTCAATTTTGGGCGCTCTGCCAATTAAATTTTGCTTTCTGGAAGGGCTTTTATGACATTTTTAATGATATTCAATGTACTTAGCCAGCAAGAAAAAAAATCAATATTCAAACCAAGCAGCAAAATTGATTATTGGATTTGAAACTGATTATCATCTTGTTATTCAGTACTATTGTATGGCAACACAAATATCTTTTTGCTGGATAGATTGATTCTGATTCATTCTGATGTTTTCTCCTCGAATTCATAAATTTCTTGATTATAAAGTGTACATTCTTTCAGTATATATCTTAATTGCCCATAAGTCAACGTCATTCTAGCGACGCAGTGTTCTTTGAACACATTTGATCCAGTTAATTATGTCAACAGTAAAATATATCTCCTGCACAAAATGTTGGTTTATAAACCAGTAAAAATATTGAATTAGCTACAATCGCCAGCTACCGGATATGTTGACAGGGTATGTCAAACCGCTAACCAGTGAGTAATAAAACGGTGTATTTATTAGTATGTACACAGTGGTGTTGTGTGCATTGATCAGCAGAAAGCGTTTGACATGGTGGATCATGAAATATTGTCCAGAAAATTAAATACGATAGGTATAGGTGATCAATATTTATCTGGTTTATTTTGTATCTCTATGGGAGAAAACAATTTGTGAAAATAAATGGTTATAAATCTCATTATGGATATGTCACTTGTGGAGTACCACAAGGGTCTATTCTATGTCCACTTTTGTTTCCTATTTCTGTCAATGAAACGATTAATTCTGTTAGTTGTGGTCTATTACTCTATGCAGATGACTCTGCTGTGGTGGTCAGTGGCAAGGACCCAAACATATTAAAACTGTATTGTCTGGTCAAGTTGAAACTATAAGTTTGTGGCTACAAGAAAATAAGTTATCTCTGCATTTAGGTGCAACAGAATCCATCATCTTTGAATCTAAAAGAAAACTGAACAAATGCGATAAGATATCAGATTTCGGACAACTGAGGTCAACTGCTCTAAAGACAATTGATCCCATTACACAAAACGAAAAAGTAATTTTTAATGTGATAAAAATTATTATTAGTGCTCCTTATCTATTGCAGTGTATAATGTGTTTGTCTTTTGTTTGTAATGTATCTGTGATAAATAAAATATTTTCAATTCAATTCAATTCAGCCTACATATAATTTGTTTCATTTTATACAGCAAAGTACAATTATACATCATTTATGAAACGAGCTTGCAACATCTGGCGCCTCAATGTGAAAGAAATTGGGTTCGTTTGAGGAAACATGTGACTCTATATTAAAGAAAATACCGTTCCTAAAAAATTAATGATCAACACCTTGGATCATCGCCGTGTATGGCTGATTGGATGTGCGGTTTAGGAGTATAAAATCATACAAACAAACAAACAAACACACAAACAAACAAACAAACACGAAAAATCTAAGGAACAGACATACACACAAGTATATATATACACAAACAAACAACACATTGCATCTTGAATACATAGACGATGATAAATTCAAGGCATAAACTGAGGTGATATTCCTCACAATTTGCGACTTCTTCTAACGTCCTTTATGTACCCAATAAAGTTTAATGTACCCATTAATTGTATTTCACGCAGTTTACGAAGAATCCTTGTCAACAACGGAAATGTGCGTATATTCCATAAGGTTAAATTAACTTCATAAACGTCGTTGCACCAGCCATTACATGGATGTTACCATGTATATAATGAAAAGTTAAACACATGGCAACTCATGGTAGTATTCTATAGAACAGAAACGTCATTACTTTCCCATTAAACCTTGTCATATAATTAATTAGTTTGTTTGTTTATTTGTTATAGTGACAAGGTATGTATTAATAACAGCACCATATTCTAATGAGAGGATAATTGACATGAGATAATAACAACTAACGTCATCATTCGGGATATCCTGATACTGTCCATATGCCGCTACCTTAAAGCGAGGGGCACATTCCACCTTGCGGGCGGGCTCGCCGCATGGCGTGTTGAGGTCTGCGGCGTCTATGGCGTTTTCCGCAAGCATTGACAAAAGTACAGTTGTAAGCACATACGCACGGGCTCTGTGCGTTATGAGTGCGTCGGCACATGGGAGTGGTTTTTACTGAGGTGGCCGTGCCCTCAACTTGCATAGAACGTGCGATGTACTCATGTATAACTTACGTCCTACGCACTGTGTGATTACAAAAGTACGGGATCCGCACGTTCATGGTACAGGCAACGCACGGCCCCAGTACTGTGTCTGTGCCAACAACGTGTGGGTAAATCATCTGCGTTTAACGTAAGGTCACCGCATTCAGCGGGCACCGTTCAGCTTTGAAAAAATGTACGTTTGTTGCACTGTACACTCACGGATCGTTACGTTTTCTAGGCGTTTTTGGTCGTAGACTGGCTGTAGACCCACCTTGCGGTGGAATGTGCCCCTCGCTTACAAGTGTGGAGGATATAAATTTATAATCATCCGTCCATTATTATTCACAGCATTCGGAAGTGTTTATTCACTCAGCATCCCGTTTGTTCCAGTTTTCTATCCCACGTGCCTCGAACGTAAGCGGAGATTAAATCGCCCCCAGGAGTCTGTAGTGTGTGTATTGCTCAACAAAGTTAAAGTATTCTAGAAAATAGAGGGTCACATGGTTAGGAAATAGATTAAACATGCGTACCTATTGGTCATTCGCATCGCCAAGGAGTATAAAGATCGAGATATGATGCACATTTTTTCACCCCCAACAAAAGTGAAACATTACCCTCTCCCCCACCCCCTCTCCAAAATAAATGTTCCACTTTTGTGGAACATGACAAAAAGTACATCATCCTGGCCTTTTGCTTTGTTCACACAAGTTTTACACGTGTATATCCCGCTAGTATGTTTCCTGCCAAGAGAAGTGATTTGAAAACCCCATTACGCTAACATAAACTAGTCAGTTGGCATTGTCAATCCTTATAGTTTGTCAAACTAAGTTTTATGTATTGCCAATAGGCAGAAGAACTGTAAACAAGACGTCACAGTTTCACTAAAAAGACAAATTTTTACGACCCACATGACTTGTTGTTCTCATTTTTCCTATCAATTAGGTGCAAAACGATTATATAACTGGCTAAAGTACGTACACATTCTTTTCTTAAACATACGATTATTGCTTTAAATGTCAAACCTGGAAATTAGCATATGGAAGTAAATGATTGATTTATTGTCTTTGTTTTCTTTGAGGCTTGCTATATAAGTTGCAAAAGTCACCCAGCATGACCAAATTTGACAATGTCCCGGATAATCATCGTAACGCTACTCTGTGTGTTTGCTGGGCGATGCGTAAGTTCAGATTTTTAGTTACTGTGGTATCTTAAAATTACAATTAAAACAATTGTCAGTAACACCAAGCATGACCTAGACCTTACGTAGTCGTCCTCATTTAGATGCTTATTTTATCATAATTCAGTAGTTAATAAAAACAAACATGAACGGATAATACGTGCACATGTATGCCCTTATGATGAATAGCTACGCCACAGATGGCCTGTAATAACGAATACGTTACATGTGTTATATTACAGTCATGCGAACCCATACGCTGTAAATAAAATGTCATATCGGTTGCAATCATCCAGTTCTCATATCTCTGGCACTGGCAGTATGATTGCTAAAAAGAGGAATACTACATATATTTATAAGAAAAGAAGAAACCAAACGATGGACAAGCTTGTCCTGATCAAAGGACAAATTAAAATCAAAAGCAATTGCTTCAGCGGGCTTTGAATTGTTAAAATTAAATTTTAAGAGGCTCTAATTCAAATATCAAATTAATCCCTTTACAAAGTCCACTGCTGCAGTTGCTACTGCCCTATATCAAGACAGTACAAATTGCATATTGTAGGTGCTAGGGGCCCGAGGTGTCGGCTGGTCGTGGGGCCATCGCACGTCCGATCCCTCCTCGTCTACTACCACCACCACAACCACAACCACCACCTCCGCCACCACTGAGGCTGGGTCGAACGAGGAGGGAGGGGTGTCGGCGGGTGTGCTGCTCCCGGACACGCCCGAGTGGAAGGCGACTCACGGCATGGGGTACGAAGCCTTCCAGAGGACGTCCGACTGCATGCAGCAGCTGAGAAGGGAAACGTGTCTACGTACCAAGCCGGCAGAACAGTGCGTAAGTGGCAGATTCGTTATCATTCATGAGATGGGAGGCTAGTCACTCGTGGCTGGTGCATATCAATTGAGAATAAAGACAATATCAATGTTTACATAGTATAGCCCCCAGCCCCACCCCCGAATGAAATTACAATGAACACCCAGCCATTGACATTGCCACTTCGGAAATAAAAAGACTTGAAAAGCATGCAGCAGTATTCAATGCTGTACATATGCATATCATTAATGGTCGCACTAAATAACCATTTAAATGACCATTCCACCAATAACACCCTCATGATCATGGCCTGGAGAGACGATTGACGGCTCAAAGTAAATATTTTGTGATGGTTTTATATAAATTGTGTTTCCATTAATGCAGTAGGGCACATTATTTTACTTAGTAATACCCTTCCCCGAACACAGGGCCCCAAATGACGGTGTGTCCCCGGCTCCCGCAATACCACTCTGATTGCAAACTAAGGGAAATAAAAAGTGATGCTCCGTCTTAATGCTATTGCAAAACACCGTTTGCGAAAGGTAGCTATAAAAAGAAATAAGAAAAAATGCACAATGACTTGAATTTTCAGACAACAAATTAATGGGATACTTGAAATTTGAATGAAACAGATATTCTTACATTTTAAAAATAAACAAACAGGAGGGGATCCTAAACTTTTCGCAACAGAAAAAAAAATAATTTTATGTATAACATATACTGTTCTACTCAATGTGAGATGTTAGATGTTAGAATTCTTTAGGGGCGCTCAGTCGACAAAGATTTGAAATCCTATTAGATGGTATGTTGAAAGAATACTACCAGATGGTCTTCACCTCTAAAACCAGTTGTTAAGTCTTGTATTATGAATACAGTGTGCCAAAATACGTATTGGTTTTGGTTTTCTGCCGTATGTTGGTCAAAGATCACACTGGTCTTGTGGTCAATACCCGTAAGCAGCCTATTGGTTGTTGTGCAGTTTGTGATTCGAAGAGAAAATATGTGTATGAAGAAAGCATTGTGAATTACATCATTGTATCACAGAAATGAATTGCTTGGTTTTTTTTTAGCAGAGATAAACCCATGGCTATTCAAATCCATATAGAAAATTATCACTCCAATAGAAATACCAAATCGCTCATTAATATCCGAACAAATTGAACAGAAAATAAGGTCGTTGACATAATTATATTTAAACATATATTTGACCTCATCAATGATAACCACAGGCTTTCATAAATTCAGTATGAATAAATAACTTACATGAATAAATAACTTACATCTCATCAACCATCATATAATCCATATCGTTACTTGGACATTTGTGCATACTTGTGAAGAACACATCGTGTTTTAATGTGTGTACTGGACCATCAATAAATTATGGGCCTTGTATAGTTTAGTGATAAATTCTATTAAATACATATTTCTTTTAAAAAAAGTCCCTCGCTCTCAGACATCCCCCTAAATCCTGCTTTCTGATTGACATAGTGCCGAAATCAGCGTGCACATAATATGCACTGCACAATACTGCCCTCTAAAATTAATTTGCTCAGTGGCAACAGTGAAGAAATAGGTGTAGCCTCAAGACAATGACATATTTCTTCCATTTCCCCCTACAGAACAACGTGTCTGACAGTGTGGTGACCGGCGGCAACGAGGGGGGCGTGGTCTTCACAGAGGCCATGTGCCACGAGGCACTCCAAGAGCTGGGGAAGAGGAAGAAGAGGAAGATCATTAACTTTGCCATGTAGGTTCATGTAAAATTTTAACTGTTATAAAGATAATGTTTAAGATGGCGCAGGCCTTCAAAGTATTAGTTGGAGATTTTCATGATAGTGTGAAAAACAGACGCTACATTTTTCTCCTGCTTTGTATAATTGCATGATTGCAAAAATTATCGATTTCTATATGATTGATTGTTTTTAAGAATAATGTATATTGATATTCATGGACTATTGTATATAACAATGAAATGCATTTTAGATACCCTACATACAAGTGGCCACTGCCAATTTACTACGAATTTGATGGAACCCAGAGTAAGTGTAAAATGTAATTTAGTTAATTAGCTTTAATTTTAATCTAGTTGCAGAGTGCAATAACACATAATTATCAAGAGTACGTTTTGCACGACTAATAATTAACGTTGCACCACAAATGAAATCTACAATTCATTTGACAGACGCTTGCTCAAAGCGAGAGTATCAAGAAATACAGTAGAAACTCGTTATCTCGAATCTGAGGTACATGTATAACAGTTAAATAATAATTTGCAGACGTCTTTCTCTCACACATCTTTTTAGCACGCATATATCTACCAACGATAGATATAGCTGAAGACAGGTTTTACCACCCTAAGATTCCATTTGACTATATCAAGTGGCCCTGGCGGAACTCGAACTCACGTCCTTAAGTTTGTGAGACCAGAATGATACCATCATCCCAAGCAGCAAGCGGTTAATAATCAAGATAACCAACTGTGGTGTATGTTCATACTGCTGTTGAATGGAAATGAAACTAGCATCGAGAAACCAGGAAATTCGAGATACTCAACATCGAGATAATGAGGTTCTGCAGCATATGCTCACGGCGGTTACAGACAGCATTCAAGTTTTTACCATTTTACAGAAGAACTTAGTTATCTCGATCCTGCTTATCTTCTATTAGTTTAAAATCTTATCTTGTTTTACATATATCTATTGGTTATATCGAATATTTGGCCATTGCAAATATTTCACTAGTAGATCTGTTCTCACGGATTCGAGATAACGGGTGTCTACTGTAACCCACGTGACTACCATAACAGGCGCGGCCGACAAGACCATGATCCTGGCGGCCCTGGCCGAGTGGGAGAAACACACGTGTCTGCGCTTCAGTGACAGCCCGCCTACCACAGGCACGCAGCGCCTGCGGTTCACCAGCCAGAATGACGGGTAACATTTTTTTCTTTTCTCCCACCGCAGGCGTGTGCTGTTACAGACCACATTTCATACAGTACTGGATAGATAGTTAATGTCGTAATATGCTTTTCTCCACTAGAGGGCAACATGATTTAGTCTCGATTAACCAGACCCTGTGGTGTTGAACCAGGAGGATGTGAGACTATGTCAATGTTCATCTTAGAATGACCCATAAAGCATTGCAAAAGTAATGTGAATTGGTTTGTTTGTGTTAAATTTACCCACAATGCATATATATGCGTAGTGGTATAAAAGGCTCTGCAAGGAATAAAAGTGACGCGGTAAAGGAGAAGCACTTACTTTCGGACCCCATGTATGGTGGCATTATAATTGGACATGATCGTGAGAACTGAGCTTTCTTAACCACCACTTCCAAAAGCACGATTCAAGACGACATGTGCTTGGGCTGAAATGCCAGGTGTATTATCTCACATTATAAATGATGCATGCTATGATGAAGCTTAGGGCCGAAGTCTGGTGGGGAACACGAGTATCCTTTTTCATATATAAGAGATAGGTTCTTCATCCATAGCAAGAGGTTTGCTTTCTGCAGAACTGATGAGAGTGTTGAAACCCACATCCAGATACGCATATGATAGCCTGTTTCAGATAGAGTCCCTGTCGTACACTAGCACTGGCGTCATGCATATACACTGTGTACTTTTTAATGTAACTTGCATATGGTAGGGAAAACATTGCCAGTACAGTTTTCATAGCTTTAGCGACAACCGTGAAAGCTTTGTAAGGTGCCTAGAATGGTAATTATAATGATATAGAAATTAGTTATATTGATTACTGAGAGTGTTTTCTAGGTGTTACTCTTACGTTGGTAAGACTTCGATCACATACCAGCAGGTCAACCTACAGTCACCCGGCTGTACCGGTTGGGTAAGACATTTATTTGGTCTAGATTGCTTCACTTGGTTCACGTAAAAATCCTTATTAATGAACTGTATATGAACCTTTAAAGCAAAAAATAATACATCATTGGGACACATGTTTTTTTGTTCCGAATTTACTCGTTAGGCTGGCAGTTCTTTCAATGTAGAATGAATACAAACTCACATTAGCTTATCTCTTACACACAATAATTATGATTATTTCAGAACTCATATTGCAATTCCAAATCGTAACATCAATGTGTGCAATATTATATATGTTTGCCGTCTGCCTAATGATCTAACCACCACCTCACCTCCTTCACAGCTCGGCATTCCCGTGCACGAGATCGGCCACGCGATTGGAATGGTGCATGAGATGACCAGACCAGACCGGTAAGTCCAGTAGATAACTTGACCAGACCGGTGTAAGTCTGTGAGAAGAGTATACCACTCTGGGCATTGACTGCTCAAGACCATTAAGTCTGTGAGATGACTATACCAGACCAGTAACTCTGTGAGATGACTATACCGAAACTGTACGTCTGTGAGTTGACTATACCAGACTGATAAGTCTTTGAGATGACTATACCAGACCCAGACTACTAAGTCTGTGAAATGACTAAACCAGATTGGTAAGTCTCTCAGATGACTTAGACCAGACCAGTAAGTCTCTGGGATGACCAAAATACACCAGTAAGCCCATTAGATGACTACACCAGACGGATAAGTCATTGAGATGACTAAACCAGACATAGAAATCTGGTGACTGCAAATAGCTGGTGAGCTAATCTAACTAGACTGGTGATTGCCGAGTGGTTTCTGGTGGTAATCTTTGGAAAAACCCTCCCGTCGGTATAGCAATACCTAGCTCTATTTTTTCCATGTACTATGAACTAAAAACTACTAGCCACCAGGAACCTGGAGTTATAATTTTTGGAAATGTGCCAATTGGCTTTTTGACCATTAGAAATTTCAGGAAATCAATCACATAACAGAGTGATATTTTCTCAATTCCTTTTCAAAAAGCAACATATAATGTTCTGATTGCACACGATTAAAAGAAATTAATATAAGCAAATTAATGGATTTTATGATGTCTAAGTCATGCTGTTGAACTCCTAAAAGTGTAAAAGATCAAGCTTGAACCTTCGATCGTTCTTTTTAAAAATATGATGCTTAACACTTTTAATAATATTATGTTACCAAGATGATTACAACACTACATGTATCAGGATTATTTTAGAGGATGAATGTTTACTATAAGCCATTTACGTAACGCTTAATAATACATTATATTCATTTCCTCATTTTCAAAGCTTTTAGTATAGCAATGACTGATACATTTTTTGTTTGAGATGAAAGCAGCAGAAATGACATTATAACTACCTTTTCATGGTGACTGTGTTTGTTTAAAAAATATATAATTTGGCTGTATCTTTGAATTTAAAAACGACAGGCATTTTAGACCTGTTTTAACATGGTCGCCGTCAATGACTTCGAAATTGCATACAAATACTAAGCATGATTTGAGTGTAATTATTTTTGAAGAACATTGCAAATAATCTAATCACCCAGTAATTAATTACTAATTCATTCCTTGAGCATTGCGGTGCATTGACGTTGTTTCTAACTTTTCAAGTCTCAATGACACAGTGCAATCAGCATGATGAGTATAACATCAGTAGTAGAGGGGGGCGATAGGCTTGACCTTACGTCCTCCTCTACTAATAGTAACGCCTGAAGTCCTATTAACAAGCGACCGACTTTAGTGTATGTAGCCATCAGGTAAAACCACATTTTTCCTGTCATTACAGTGATACCTACGTGAACATTAACACGGGGCTGATAAGCACGAATGCCTTGTCCAACTTCAACAAGGTGGGGTACACCAATCAGCACGGCGTGGCGTACGACCTAGGCTCCATCATGCACTACGGACCCAACGTGAGCAGCGCCTTTGTCAATGGGCCTAGTACACTACTATATATAACTATATATATAATTATATATAACTATATATATATAACTATATATATAACTATATAGTGTATATATATATATATATATATATATATATATATATATGTATGTATATATATATATATATATATATATAACTATATATAACAGCCCTGCTATATAACTATAACTATATATATATATATATATATATATATATATATATATATATATATATATATATATATATATATATATATATATATATATATATATATATATATATATATATATATATATATATATATATATATATATAGTTATATATATATATATATATATATATATATATAGTTATATATATATAGTTATATATATAGTTATATATATATAGTTAGTTATATATATAACTTGTATATA
>CM032665.1:10254878-10312100 GCA_019095985.1 Streblospio benedicti
GAGCCATTTGACGTGTACTGCTACGCAAAAGAGGTGGTTGCTCGTCCGGCTGGACCGTAGGCCCCTCCTGCTACCACTGGGTGGAGATCAAGTACACCCGCGGATCTGTCAGCTCGAGGTGGACGGTGAGTGGGTGCAGACAATTGGGAGGTAGTAAAGGGGGGATTGTGACGCAAAGACAATCCCTACAGCCCCCCCTACTACTTCCACTGCCAGATGGATGGATTGATTACTCAGTAGGCCTTGAATGCGAGAATATGTAAGGGTGTAGATCAACCCGGGAATGAAAGCTAGTATTCTAAGGATTCAA
The DNA here is from genome assembly GCA_019095985.1 of Streblospio benedicti. Taxonomy (NCBI): domain Eukaryota; kingdom Metazoa; phylum Annelida; class Polychaeta; order Spionida; family Spionidae; genus Streblospio; species Streblospio benedicti. Next base: position 10,255,189 of record CM032665.1, read on the forward strand.
TTTCCCCAAGAATAGAATGAAGTTTATATAGGGGCTCATTTCAAGATAAGAAAGAAACTAGGGGAATGAAATTCATAAACTGTGTCTCATACTCAAGGAGGATATATAGAATGAATAAAATGTTTGTTTAAAAAATTCTTTATTATCAGGTTCTGCTGCTACGATGGCCAGGAGCCCACGTGGAATGACCCAGGGGTGGCCATAGTATCTGCGACCAATGAGATGGTGGTCCACTTTGACGGACGCTTTCCCATGCTCAACAATGGCTTCACACTACCCTACGATTCCCAAAGGACAGGCTTCAAGCTCTGCTACAAGCTCAGTTAGGCTCCGATTTTTTTCATATTTAGCAGATCCAGGTTTTAAAACAGGGTGTGTGGGGTTGGCTCAGTCAGTGCTGGTTGGAAGAATTCTATTCTTTCTATGCGTGCGTGAGTGTATGTGTTTGTGTGTGTGTTGTGTGTGTGTGTGTGTGTGTGTGTGTGTGTGTGTGTGTGTGTGTGTGTGTGTGTGTGTGTGTGTGTGTGAACGTCTGTGTGAATGTGTGTGCTTAGTTGCTATCCATGGATGTGCCAATGACTAGCAGATAAATGACAACTATTCATGACAAATCATGGTCACTTTCAAAGTTTGTTACACTATATTCTAATTATCAATTTCAGATGATGTATCGTGCATTACTACGACCACGAGCACACCAACCACCACACCAACCACCACTTCAAGCACCACTCCAACCACAACATCCAGCACCACTCCGTCATCTACCACCGCTAGTAGTAATCGTGAGTAGTCCACATATGAATAAAGAGTTTTTATAATTGCCATTCCTTTGTTGATTTTCATTACTTTTTATGTCCTCGATATAACATTAAAAAAGGTAATGCCAATTTCAAAATGTAATGATTTTGTTGATGTTCCAAATGAGTGTTATGCTTAAATAAGAAATTAGTAAAAACATACAGTAGAACCTTCTTATCTCAATGTTGCTTATCTAGAATTTTCTGTTATCTTGATGTCAGCTTTAAATTTTAACAACCGAATTTTGAAGATATAGCAGTTGTTTAGGCGTAGAAAAAATAAATGATCCTGTGGTTCCGGTAACCCTAGCTAACCCATTTTAACCCCCCTAACCTAATCTTTTTATTGAGTTTCTTTCATAAAAACTTCGAACCTATGGATTCAGACATAAAATAATATACTAATTGTAGCGATCCAATAAAAAATCATATGTAATTCATCATTTTTGTTTAATTTTACCATCATGCTGTGTGTGCAGTCACTTTCGTTTTCTATGTGGAGTAAAAAAAAAAAAAAGAAGTGGCCCCTACCTGACCTAATTTTTTGCGGTAAAAAATATGAAGAAAAAAAAATTACCTACCTTACTAACCTATTTTTCAAAATCATGTTACCAGAACCAAACAATCATTTTTTCTAGGCCTAAGCATCACCTACGTTGATTTGAGATGCTGTCATCGAATGAATAGTGATCCTCACACTAATTTAGTTTTCACCATTATCAAATCCAAACAAAGGCCAACATTTTCTACATTGATTGACTATCAATATTTGATAGCTGGTTCTAATGATAATAAAGAGATCATATGTATGTGGTAAATTTAGCTGTGCAGTGAGATAATTTACATCTAGCGTGAATACATATTTCTAGCATATTTAGCATTATGACATGATAAATCAACCTGCTAATTACATAAAGGATATAAAACAATAAAATATCTACACTCGTATTCATTGATAAACCATAGTTACATTTTGCTCAAATTTCAGATGCTAAGGGCACAAGGATAACCTTACAACATTAATCCATAACAAACAATGTAAAGAAACCAACATCCTCATTTATCCACAATATGCCACTGTTCTAAATGATGTGTTTAAAATTAGTAAAAGTAATTACCCCTAGGTCCAACATTGAATCCCGAGAGTGGAGAAATCCCTTCAATATTGAACCCCGGTATTGGTTCACCAAGTGTAAATGCATTGCTATCATGTAACCCAGCTGATGACAAGGATGGAGTGATTTGTGTTTGTGTGTCAACATCAGACCCGTATGTTATATATATTATACTTGTTAATGATTGCGAATTCTTCTCATTTACAATGTGTAGTAGTAATTATATTATAAAATAAGAAATAATCTTAACCATACATGTAACATGTACCTGCAGACCTCTATCGATGACAGAAAGTGGTTCTAATGCTTGGGATGTCACATACACAGAACCTGGTGTTTTCGAGTTTATTTGTACAGCAACTGACAGTGATGGGCTTTTAGCTTCAGAGTCCATCAGTGTTACTGTGCCTGCAAGCTATAGTGAGTTTGATAAATTGTTTATGACTAAAATTTCCATATCTTGTTTGTTGTTTTTTGTTTTGTAATATTTTGTGGTATTAATCAATTAATCATGTTTTGAACATAAGGCCCAGAACTCAGTTTGAAAGCAGACAGCCCACTAGTTATTGGCAACAATATTGGGGATACCGTGGATGGAGCGTTATACTGCAATGCTTTTGATGCAGACGATGATATTGTGGGATGTGTATGCAGTGAGGGAAGGTAGACTTATTAGTCTTCTGATTTCTTGTATTATAAATACTGCTGTTTTCTCGAATTTGTTTATTGTATCGAGCACTCAGATTTGATATGTTATTCATTTCATATATAAGACATACTAGCAACATCAAAATTATAACAATTGACAGTTTCAGTCACTTCCGATAGCTTTCTTCAGGACCTTACTGCACTTTACAGATACAAATATAAATTTCAAATAGAGCAAAAAAGCACATACATTATGGCAGTCTTTATGGGTACATACCAAAGATTATCCTGGTGTGGTTGTCTAATTATGATAATTTTAGTAGGCATTAGTTTTGTATTAATATCTCATCGAAATTTAGAGTTAGATTAGATTAGAGAGATTAGATTAGATTACTGATATTTGATATATTTATATCGCTGCCTTAATGCAACAATGATGTAAGTGACATTGTTGCATTAAGGCACCATATTGTTCTATATGGTTTTGTAGAAGGGTCAATTTGCTGAGGGAGTGTGATTTTATATACATTCAGTTTGAGGTTATTGATAAAGTTACTTCTCATTTTTTTAATGACGTGTATCTTTCATGTATTAAACCAATGATGATAATCTCTGTGTTTTTGTGTTTCAAGTGGAAATACAGTGATTACTGGTGACGAAGCATTAGGTGTGTTCGACGTAGAATATAAATCTCTTGGAACCTACACATTTACTTGTACTGTAACTGATTCAGAAGGCAACAGCGACACCGACAGTATTGATGTTGAAGTTCTTCAAGGTTAGTATTGTAAAATATATGATTTGTCACGTGTAATGCTACTCTTATCAAACTCAATATAGTAAATAGTTTATTTGATCTACAAAGCTTTCTGTAAACACGCTATTAGGACATGGCGGAATAGAAGATTTTACAATAAAATCATTTTTCAAATATCAAAAGAAGTGTGTTATTACTACTATATGTGCATACGTCCTTTGAGCAAGGTTTTAACAGTTATACATTGCTTTCAATTGCTGAAAATGACAATAAAAATATCAAAGAAATTCACATCAAGTATTATCCACATCATGTCAACGTTATAAATAGTGCACTAAAATCAATGATTTTTATCAATTACTTATAGGTCCAACATTAAATCCCGAGAGTGGACCAATTGCTCCCGTATCCGATCCTGGTACAGGCTCGTCAAGTGTAAATGCTATACTATCTTGCAACCCATATGATGACAAACCAGGCGTGACTTGTGATTGTGTGTCAACGTCAAGCCCGTATGTTATGTTATGCTTGTTATGATTGCAAATTCTTCTTGTGCACAATTTTTAGTAGTATGTATGTGTTAGACCGCAGAACATAACCAGCCGCAAAATATAACCAGTTATGTTTTGCGTTAACGCAAGTTGCCGCAAAATATAACCAGAGCAAATGTATGCTATTTTTAACATACACTAGAGAGTGTTTTTGTTTTACTAACCTACGACGGTATCAGATATGTACACTCGAGTCATCAAATGTTTAGTACTTAGTGTCATTTCGAGGTGGGTGGGTGGGTGGTTGGGTGGTTCATTTGGCAATGGATCACTTCTAGATGGTTCTGTCTTTTTGCCTAACTGTGGCCATTGTTGTTACAATCTGAAGCAATGGAACCATGAAACAGAAGCATCTGTTCCAACCGTTCGGTTGTTCACGATACTCCGTGATTAATGTTGTCTTCCTGAAGGAAATAACACACTTCTGCCTCGTGCTAGCCCAAAAATTGTTATCACCTCTCGGGAAATGTTATCTTGATTCTCTTCAGAGTGTAGTGTGGGCTCCTGTTATGTCAAGTGCTAACATAAATAGAATTGCAATTTGTGCTGTGGAGAGAGGACAAGCATAAGGCCAGGGAGGTGCAGCTCTCTAAACCATAGATTGGACGTAGGGTGGTTACAGTTTTTATATACTAAGCCCAATTAGGGCTACAGATATTCCTGTGTCTAATCACAGTGCAAACCACACATGTGCACAGCACGTTTAACCACAAGGCACCCTAAGATCAGACAAGATGTCTGCATATGTAAAGGCTCCACATTCTACAGGCCTAGGTGTGTTGCCAATATTTTACTCATGCACAACCCACACAAATGTAGCAGTAAGCTTACCTATTTTAAACTAGTTTTAGACATTATGCACTCGAGTCTAACCTCTGTTGTATGAGTATGTGCCATGTAAATTGTACAATCTATTATTGGCGTGATTGTTGGCAATAGGGTGACGTTTGCAATCAAGTGTCCGTCTTATGGGGCAAAGTAACGTATGCACAACACTTTGGTACAAACTTCGTGTCATTTGCTGCGTTTGGTGCACACCGAAATGACACCCAATTTACTTCACTTGATGATAGAAGACAACCAGACAGACATTAATTGTGTGCTTCCTCGCCGAGTGGATAGGGAGTTGGATTCATAACCAGACGGTCGTGGGATCGATTCCCGGTCTGGTGGTAAGTGATGAGCAAACTTACCTCTAACAGGTTGCACATTGGTCCGTGGTATCTACATGTTAAATAGGTACAGATCATGCTAGTGAACGTAAATTTTTGTGATTAGCACGCAGAGAACGCCCAATGACCTCGTGTAGATGTAGAGTCGTCTGATCCTTCTGGAAAAAGACCAGAAACCAGACAGTAACATTTACATTTTGATAGCTCTGGATGGGGGCAACCTGTTTTAACAAGTTAATATTGATCATGTGAAAACAGTTAACTCAAAGAATGAATGAACTCACCACTTGACGAGATTAGAATTGCGACTGGATATGCCTTGGTTATATTTTGCGGCAGAGGTTATATTTTGCGTCACCAGGTTCATCTTAGGGCTGTGGTTATATTTTGCATTAACGCAAATCATAACTGATTATATTTTGCGTTGGTTATATTTTGCGGTCAAACATGTATGTCATGAAATAAGCAGTTATTTTAACCATACATATAACTTGTATCTGCAGACCTCTATCGATGACAGAAAGTGGTTATAATGCTTGGGATATCACATACACACAACCTGGTGTTTTCGAGTTTTATTGTACAGCAACTGACAGTGATGATCTTAAAGCTTCAAAGTCCATCAGTGTTACCGTGTCTGCAAGCTATAGTGAGTGAAAAGATATTTGAACTTGATATTTCTCTATCATTTGTATTTGAAGTAGTTGCATATTTCAATGTTTCAATTTTAATATGTTGAAATTTGTAGGCCCAGTATTAAATTTGGTTGCGGATGATCCTCTGATTATCGGCAATGAAGAAGGTGACACAGTGACTGGTAGTCTGACATGTAATTCTGTAGATCAAGACAATAATATTGTGAACTGTACATGCAGTGACCAAAGGTAGAATTGTTGGCTCATAATGTTATATAAAATGCCAAATTTGTTACTTATTTTTGTTATTTGTTATGCTGATCATTGTTTCCTGTAAATTATGCATGTAGGTAAATATGTAATTTTCTCTTATATTGTAGTTATGAAAGTGGCAACACAGTTTTGACTGCTAATGAGGCCTTAAATGGATACACTATTGAATATTCATCTCTTGGGACATACACGTTTCAGTGCACCGTAACTGATGCAGATGGAAACACTGACACTGACAGCATTAGTGTTCAAGTCCTACAAGGTTTGCAAATTTGAGAAAGAAATAAAATGAGTTATCTATGCACAGTTTCAATACATTCTTCTTTAGTAAAATAATATGACAGTTATTCCAATCTTTATGTGCGTGTGTCTTGTAGGTCCAACATTAAATCCTGAGAGTGAAGAAATCTCTCCTATATTGGATCCTGGTACAGGTTCACCAAGTTTAAATGCATTGCTATCATGTAACCCAGATGATGACAAGGAAGGAGTGACTTGTGAATGTTTTTCAACGTCAGACCCGTATGTTACGTTGTATTTGTTTATGGTCACAAATTCTTCGCATGCACAATGTGAAGTAATACTTATGTTACAAAATAAGCAACAATCTTAACCATACATATACCATGTACCCGCAGACCTCTATCAATGGCAGAAAGTGGTTCTAATGCTTGGGATGTCACATACACACAACCTGGTGTTTTCGAGTTTAGTTGTACAGCAACTGACAGTGATGGGCTTACAGCTTCAAAGTCCATCAGTGTTACTGTGCCTGCAATCTATAGTGAGTGAAGTGATATTTGAAAATTAATGTGACTTATTCCTGGTTACACATATGTGGACCTATATTTATTTATATTTCTTAAATGCTACTTGCAATATAGGCCCAGAACTGACATTGGAGGCGGACAGTCCGCTGGTTATTGAAAATACCCCCGGTGCTACCGTGGATGGTACACTGACCTGCAATTTTGTGGATGAAGACAATGATGTAGTGGGCTGTGTATGCACAGACGAAAGGTTGAAGTTACAGTCTAATAAATGTATATATGGTAAAAAGTTTGTTAATTGTTTTTCTTAACCAATACTCTATATTTTTCTAAAATTCTAGTGCCCTAAGTGGCAACACCGTATTGACTGCTAATGCTGCAGCCAATGGATACAGTATTGAATATTCATCTCTTGGGACATACACGTTTGTGTGCACAGTGACTGATTCAGAAGGAAACATGGACACTGACAGCATTAGTGTGGAGGTCCTGCAAGGTTTGTAAATTTGTATCAGGAATAATACAATGAACTATTCCAATATGTTCACCTCTATTTTAAAAAACTACTTTTAAAAAATAAAGTTTCATTTAGAATTCAGAGCTCATTTTTAATGACGAGCGATCCTTTCAAATGGGGTAATTGAAATGAATAAAATTAATTTCCAATAGGTCCAACATTAGATCCCGAGAGTGGAGAAATCCCTCCATTAGTGTATGATGGTACAGGTGCACCAAGTGTAAATGCATTGCTATCATGTAACCCAGCTGATGACAAGGAAGGAGTGACTTGTGAATGTCTGTCAACATCAGACCCGTATGTTATGTGATGCTTGTTAATGATTGCAAATTTTTCTCAGCACAATGTGTGGTAGTACGTATTTCATATAATAAGCAGTCATTTTAACCATACATATAACATGTACCTGCAGACCTCTATCAATGCCAGAAAGTGGCTCTAATGCTTGGGATGTCACATACACAGAAGCTGGTGTTTTCGAGTTTATTTGTACAGCAACTGACAGTGATGGGCTTACAGCTTCAGAGTCCATCAGTGTTTATGTGTCTCCAAGCTATAGTGAGTTTGATAAATTGTTTTTGACTAAAATTTCCATATCTTGTTTGTTTGTTTTTTGTTTTGTAATATTTTGTTGTATTAATCAATTAATCGTGTTTTGAACATAAGGCCCAGGACTCAGTTTGAAGGCAGACAGCCCACTAGTTATTGGCAACAATATTGGGGATACCGTGGATGGAGCGTTATACTGCAATGCTTTTGATGCAGACGGTGATATTGTGGGATGTGTATGCAGTGAGGGAAGGTAGATTTATTAGTTTTCTGATTTCTTGTATTATAAATACTGCTGTTTCCTCGAATTGGTTTATTGTATAGAACACTCAGATTTGATGGTATTTATTTCATACTAGCTGTCTACCGGGCGCTGCTCGGGTTGAAACAGATGAGATCCCAAACACATTAAATACTCCTCCCTCCCCATCCTTCCCTCTGTCCCCGATCCCTCACACCAATTCCCGTTAGCATACAGGTCTGTGACAGATTAAATACACCTCCATCACCTTCCTCAGATCACCATATATCGCAGCCATATACACACCACATATATATGGCAATGATTGATCGCTCTGATATCCCGCCACCAGCTACTGCTACCTATAGTAAACACCCGGGGAACAGATTAAATGTTGCACCTTTTCCCACCCTTCCATTCCGCCTCCACCCCCCTCTTCTCTCCCCAACCCTCTCTACCCCATCCCCATCTAAGCAGGTCCAGAACAGACTAAATGTATTTCCATTTCCATCATCCCTTTCTGCTGCTGCTCAGGTTGAAATTCATGAGATCTGAAACAGATTAGTTACTCCTCTCTTCCTCACCTCCAACCTCATACCCCCCCCCCTGATATAGACACACTCACCTTTTCCCTTTTCCACAGCCCCTCACCCCTCCACAAAACAGGTCGGGAAGAAATCAAATGCACCTCCATTACCACCCTCCCCAGCTCCCTGGTTGTGACTGTACCCACAAACGTTTAACACATTACGTACCTTTAACAAACATGGCTCTGCAAGCAGCACAACAAACATTTCTTTAAAAAAATCTTTTTCCTTGTATTTTTACCATTAAATATAATTTATTTGATTTGAAATGTAGATAAAAACGACAACCAAGTGTGTCTGAATGTGCTGCAAGAGCAAGCATATGAGGCATGATCAATTGATGATCAATATGTGGGCTAACAACCTGGTGTAAATTGTAAAGTCGTGGGAGCAAGACTTGGAGCAGGACTATAAACCACCACACTTACATATACATTTGCATTAAAGCGAGGGGCACATTCCACCTTGCGGCGGTGGTCGCCGCAAGGCGTGTTGAGGTCTGCGGCGTCTACGACGTTTTCCGCACGCATGGACACAAGGATAGTTGTGGGCACATACGCACGGGCTCCGTGCGTTGTGAGTGTGTCGGCACAGGGAGTGATTTTTATTGAGGTGGCCGTGCTCTCAACTTGCATAGAACGTGCGATGTACTCGCGTATAACTTACGTTCTATGCACCGTGTGATTACAAAAGCACGGGCTCGACACGTTCAATGTACAGGGAACGCATGGCCCCAGTACTGTGTCTGTGCTGACAACGTGCAGGTAAATCATCTGCGTTTAACGTAAGGTCACCGCACTGCATCCTTACGGTCAGACCATGACATAGGGTGGCCGTAGAAGAAGTTTGGCAAGCCAAACTTCCTCTGCGGCCACCGTACGGCCTTGAAAAAACGTACGTTTGCCGCACTGCACACTCACGGATCGTTATAATCTCTTTGCGTTTTTGGTCGTAGACTGGCTGTAGACCCACCTTGCGGTGGAATGTGCCCTAGGCATAAGGCACTGTATTGTTCTAAGTATGGTTTTGTAGAAAGGTTGATTTGTTGAAAGGGTGTGATTTTATGGACATTCAGTTTGGGGTTATTGATTAAGTTACTTCTCTTGTTTTAATGACGTCCGTCTTTCATATGTTTTAAATCAATGATGATAATCTGTGTTTTTGTGTTTCAAGTGGAAATACAGTGATTACTGGTGACGAAGCATTGGGTGTGTTCAACGTAGAATATAAATCTCTTGGAACCTACACATTTACTTGTACTGTAACTGATTCAAAAGGCAACAGCGACACCGACAGTATTGATGTTGAAGTTCTTCAAGGTTAGTATTGTAAAATATATGATTTGTACTGTTACTATTATCAAACTCAATAAAGTAAATAGTTTATTCAATCTACAAACTTTTTTCTGTAAACACACTATTAGTATAGGATATGTCAGAATAGAACAGTTTACAATTAAATCATCTTTTAAATATAAAAAAGTTCGTTATTACTACTGTATATTCATACTTCCTTTGAGCAAGGTTTTAACAGTTATACATTGCTTTCAATTCTCCTCAAACTCTTTGTCAGACTTGCTAACTCATCTTTTAGTTACTTGATGGTTGCAAGACTTAATCTAAGGACCAGTGTGTTGTTGTATATGGCCAATATATTTGCCATGATCTATTTAAGTCGAACTTGGGAAATCCTCACAATCTTCCTTTCAAAGGTGTTGAAGTCACAATCCAGAATCTTGACAATATCATGTAGTAATAATTCTTAGCATCTGGATTCATCATATGAAGGACCAAACCTACTCAGATGCTTCACTCGTTCATAACAAGGGACGTTTCGGTGAACCTTCCACCTCACTGTGCTAAACCATGGACAGGTAGTAAGTTTACGACCTGCCCTCATAAACAAAATGGTGGATACACTTCAAATGAATTGTTTTCTTCAATATTTACCACAAAGAAAAATATTTTACTGCTCATAAATAAAACAAAATAATTAGAACACTCTAATTAATTAAAATTAATTTGTTTTCTTCAATATTTACCACAAAGAAAAATATTTTACTGCTCATAAATAAAACAAAATAATTAGAACACTCCAATAAAGTTAGTATTATCAATTTATCCGTTGGTAAGTCCATGTAATGATAAATGCATAGGCTACTGACTATTTGGGCAGGTAGTAAATAATTTTGAGTCAGGTATTACAAACCCCCTTGTCAGGTAGTAAATACTTTATTGTGACTGTGACTGCGCAGTGGTCACTTGTATTCTTGTGTAAATCAGTAGGTCAGTAGAGTATTACCACTCTGTTACCCTCTTTTCTGCAAAATTATATGTAATGATGAAAGGATTTTCAACTAAAATTTGTTTTCTTGAATAGCAAAGTCACACTCTTTTATAACTAACTAATAAGCAATTACAGGAAACTACACTATTTTCAATTTTCGCAACATTCACTATGCAATTTATGTGGGGTAGGATAGGGTGTATAAAGCTATTTACGAACTCGGAATACTGTTTGCGTTCGCATCCTGTCCGCTCGGATCGCTTTGGCTGCATAAAATGTGTCGGCAGCTGCTCTTTTGTATAAATCTTCGTAATTTGACTTTATATTTACAACCCCAAACGTTTGCTCATATGTGTGTAATTGCTTGAATTTGAAGCAAGTACAGGTCTACTATAAATAAAATATACATGTGTATTTATCAAACCTCTCTCTCACATGTCTTTTAGCAAGCATATTTCTACCAACAGGTTGTGAGACCAAAATGATACCATAATCCCAAACAGCCAGCTGTTAAAAGGTTACACTGCTGACCGTTGTCTCTGTAACCCCCAGCTTACATACTTGGTCTGTTATCATCTCAACCCAGAGGTTGTGGGTTCGAATCCCACATGAGGACGACATTTTTGGGGAAAGGTCTTATTAGCATTTTTAGTGCTTTTGAATGATATATATGTGTGTATGTTTCCCAGTGCTTCCACGCACATTTTTCAAGCTTCTCTCTCTCACGTGTGTCTTTTTAACAAGCATATTTCTAATAACGATAGATATAGCTGAAGACAGGTTTTCCAAACCTATTTAGTTTCACTGATATTGCATTTTAATTTATCAAGTATATATAGTAATGACAACATTTATGTATGTCTTGAATGAACTAAGGAAGAAGAGAGTGTTTTTAAAAAGAAGAAAAGGCAGTTATTAGCATATCATAACGAAGTGATATGAATCTTAAAGTGTTCGGTGTATGCAGGTTCTTCATGGTCTCTTCCGTACGAAAGCTCTGCAGGGACATCGCAGTTCACACTTCATACTTACTTTTATGCCAATGAATTATCTGTGAACAACAGCCCTAAAGGACACTTCACAATTCATAGTTCACACTTCACAGTTCATAGTTCACACTTCACACTTCAGTTCACACTTCATAGTTCACACTTCACACTTCAAAGTTCTAACTACACGGTTCATATTTCACACTTCATAGTTCACAGTTCACACTTCACATTTAATGCATCACACTATGCAACCTGTTTCAATGCAGATTTAGGCCATATCTTCTAAGTGATGACAGCTGATTTCTAATTGCCCATTAACCATTCAATGCAAGTTATTTTATATCAGCTGAGTTGTTACTATTACAATACTGTACTATACAATTTCTTTGACATACCTTAATTTTATGATGCTGTTTTTCTTTAAAAATGGAGCTATTGGCTATTATAAAGGTTTCTTATTGGAGATCAAAGAAAATTATTTTCCTCGTTGTTAGGCATTTTTAGAATAGAAAAGATTTGTTCTATGGACTTGAAATGCACAAGTTATAATAATTTTAAAGTTATATGATGATTGGTGGATGCTGAGCAAAACTATTGCATTATATAATTGTAGAAAGACATAACGGTATGGGTGTTGTGCTACTCCCTCACTACCTGGGTGCTTGTCTCACAGCAGATGATGCTTGTCATCATTGTCATATAGTGCATCATGTCATATCAAACGTGTTATTTTTCATCTATTTTGTGTTATCTAACACTGAGGAAAATAATTTTCATTGGTCTCCAATATGACACCTTGATTAGTCAAAGGTTCCAGTTTTACCTTAAAAGAGCATCATAATAAAAGAAATTAAGGTAAAGCAAAGGAATCATAAAGCACAATATAGTAATACTTGGGGACAACTCAATTATTATGAAATACCTTGCCTTGAATGATTAACAGACATCTGTCATCACTTTGAAAGTGTAGCTAAAATCTGCATTGAAACAGGTTGTACAGTGTGACGTATAAACTGTGAAGTGTGAGGGTGAACTATGAAGTAGGAACTGTGAAATATGAACTGTGAACTGTGAAGTGCAAACTATGAACTGTGAAGTGTCAGCTATGAACTGTGAAGTGTCCCTTAGGGGTTTGTTCACAGGTAATTCATTGACAAAAAAGTAAGTGTGAAGTGTGATTTCCCTGCAGGGCTTTCGTACTTCTGAAAGGTTTTGGACAGTGAAATTCGGCCTTATTAGTGAGGTGAGGCCTCTGACGCCATGATACCCCTTTCCCAACACACACCCATCTATCTTTTTTTTTAACTGATGAAAAACTCAAAACTTTAGCATGAAACATGCATGACACAGTTATCTTTTCTTTGTTTAGTCTTTCAAAAAGAAACGTAATACGGTTTAAATTTAGTAGTTTTAGCTAATATTCTATTTTAGCTAATATCTCAGACTCATCTTTATCATTCATATCATGATTATGATATATATTATATATTTTTATTGTAAACATAGATTTAGATTATGACTTCCATTGATTAACAATATTATCAATACTTTTAATCACATCTGTTCGTATTTCTATGCAATGTGTAGATGGTGATATCCCAAGATTTAACGTTGATGATGTTCAAAATGCAATTAAATCACTAAAAAATGGAAAGTCACCTGGTCCAGATGGGTTATGCAGTGAGCATTATAAGCATGCAGATCATAGATTATCTGTTCTATTGTGTTTGTTATTTAATAGTATGATCTGTCATGGTTATATTCCTGCTTCGTTTATGGACTCTATCATTGTGCCTCTTGTAAAAGATTGTAAAGGGGATATGACCAGCAAGGACAATTATCGTCCTATTGCTTTAACGTGTATCAGCTCCAAAATCTTTGAACTGTTGATCCTTATTAGGTATAAAGATCTGTTTGAAACCTCTCCCAATCAATTTAGTTTTAAACGTAAACATGGTACAGATATGAGTGTTTTTATACTTAAGGAAACTATAAATTTTTATCTCTATAACTCTAGTCCTATATACATGTGCTTTTTAGATGCATCGAAAGCATTTGATAGGATTAATTACTGGCATATGTGTAGTAAGCTACTACAAAGGAATGTACCAAAAATAATTGTTAGAATATTTATGTATTGGTTTACTAGCCAACAGTTTGTTGTTAAATGGTGCCATACTTACTCACAACCATTTTGTAGCAGCAATGGCTTACGGCAAGGAGGTATTCTTTCGCCTATCTACTTCAATGTTTTTATGGATGGTCTTAGTGCCTTATTAAATCAGACTAAAATTGGCTGTCACAGATCAAATACTTGTTGTAATCATATTTTCTATGCAGATGACTCTGTACTCCTAGCACCTTCGCCGTATGCACTCCAATATCTTATTTCAGTATGTGAAAAGTATGCTTTAGACAATGAGTTGGTCTTCAACAAGAAGAAAACTGTCTGTATGTCCATTTTACCTAAAAAGTTGTCTAAATGTATTAATGTTCCGAATATGATACTAGAAGGTCAAATTTTAAAATGGGTATCAGAACAAAAATATCTTGGTGTATTTATCTCAAATAATAACAGTGATGATCGTGATATTATTCGTGAGGTTAGATCTATATACAGTAGAGGTAACATGATCATTAGCAAATTTAGGAAATGTGCTGAGGATGTTAAGATTAGGTTGTTTAAATCGTTTTGTACATCCCTCTACTGTAGTTCATTATGGTGTAATTTCAAGAAAGTATCCCTGATGAAGTTAAAAGTTGCATACAATAATATTTTTAGAGCACTCATGCACATTGATAGAAGATGTAGTATATCACAATGTTATGTAAAATATGGAGTAGATAGTTTTAATGAATTGTATAGAAAAATATGTCCATAGCTTTCAAGAGCGGCTACATAACAGTGACAATGCTCTAGTCAAGATCAATATTTTTAGTAGCTATTTTATTTATAAAAGTCCAATGAATCTGAATTGGTTTAATGTCTTATATATTATATGATTACATACTCTCGCATCTTAATTGTATATTAGTATATATATATATATATATATATATATATATATATATATTCTTATATATATATTTTCGTATATATATATATCGTGGTCTATCTCTCATATTTGTTGTATGAATATTTTAGTTTGAAAAATTGTCTTTCAGTGTCTTGTTTGCACCATATTGTACATTTTCCACCATTCTTCTGACTCCATTTTCGATTGGGCATCATGAACTGGTCTATCTCATTTAATCAGGGTATTAGGGGTCAATGCTGCCGTTTCTTGTTGGCAAACTGGTGTAAGCCTTTCGCAAATATGTACTGAATTAGAGGGTATGTAACCTGACAACTGTTCTTAGTATCCACCCTATTCACGTTTTCCATTTTCCCCGCTATCTGACTTCGTCATACATGTTAGCTTGCCAGACATATCAATATGTGCTGTGTTCTTATTGCCTCCGTCCATTTTTCACACTTGATTTTCACACTTGATTGAAATTAACTAGTGGTGCACTACTGTACTACTGTGCAACTGGTGTATTATATAGTACTGTTCAATTTTTTACTGTCAAAAATCCTTCATATCCTTTCATAATAGTTCATATAGTTCATAATAGCTATCCTCACATTTATTCTTGCTTTTCATCCATAAAAATGTGTTGTAATCATATCATAACTATCTTATTTCTGCTATTTTCCCCCCTAAGAAAAAACCACGTCACACCGCCATTTTGCACACGGCACAACTCCTCCGTGTGATGTTAATAGTGGCTCTACACTACAATGTTTATTGGGAATGACTGAATTAGCGGGCATTTGAGTACTGTATGAGATACTATATGTCGGGATGTGGGATTATGGTATCATTCTGGTCTGGGTCAGTGAGTTCGACCCCCGCCAGATAGACTAACATGATTAGTTAAATGGAATTTAGGGTACAAACCTGTCTTCATAATCTATCGTTGGTAGGCTTGCCATTTATATGTCGGATCGTACACCATGAACGATGACCGCATTTATGTTATTATAGCATTTATACACCACCCATAAAGGGCCCATTTCAATCCCGTAAATTTGCCCTCAGTGGGTCATCGTAAATACCCTAGTTTAGTTTTATGTGTGTAGATAGACTAAGTGCTAAATATTCATACAATTATTACAGGCTGGCTCTAATGGAAGTTACATGACTGATTCTATTAACATCTTAATCATTCTGATACCACCTGCCCCCGTTATGTTTACTACCTGCTCAAAATGGAATTTAAAAAATCAACAGATAACTTACTACCTGCCTACAAAGCTTCAATAAAAATTACCTTTATTAAGAAAATCAGATAATTAACAAATATTTTCAATTGACTTATTGTAAACACTAAGTATTACACCTTGCAACACAAAACTTGCTCTCACATATGCATAGGCAGATCCAGGGAGGGGGGCGCGCGGCTTTTCCCACCAAAACACTTCATTTTCATAGAGTTTTTCATGAAATCCCAAAGTGCACCCCCTCTTTTCCTTAAGTGCACCCCCTCCTTTTCTAAAAACCTGGATCTGCCTATGCATATGGGTATATTGACTGGAATTTCAATTAATATTTCTGAAGTGAGTTGTCCATCTTGGTTTGTGAGGGCAGGTCTTAAAATTTCTACCTGCCCTGCCATGCTTTAGCACAGTGACCCCCTACAGGCTTCAATGGCAAAATCTCGGAGGATCTATCAATATCAGTTCTCCCTCTCCCGAGACGTCATTTATGTTTATTTTTAGTTCAATCTCAAATATATGGCTATCTCGAATATTTATGGCTATCTCGAATATTTCGATGTTATATCTATGGATTCGAGAGTTTCTATTGTATGTATGTCATTATCAGAAAAAATGTGGTGTTGTCTGCACGTCTTGCTCTGCGCGTGTTTCAGCGTGCACTGACTGGGAGGACGTGACCGAGTGCACGCGCCCGTGCGGTGGCTGCGGCGTCACCATCCAGCAACGTGTGTGCACACACACGTACTTGGGTCTGCAGTACCAATCGTGAGTACTGTACTTACTGTGCTGGATCAATGGTGATATGAATCATGTAACGTCTCTGCAACAGTCATCGACGAGAAGCCTACTGTCTTAATTGCAACCAAGTACCAATATGTGATGAGCACTGCTATGGTGGGATGGGTGCGGGTTGGGGAGGGGTACTGGTTGAAGGAGGGAGAGGGGGCGTACTGGGCACCCATGCAGCTAGACGTCTGTGTTCTGACTGCACGTGAATGCATGGCCACCTTAAAGGAATCCTAACTCTACCACTGTTATTGGTTATTGTTTTCTTGCAACAGCACATTCAGTGAACAATGCTATTCACCCTCACAATCACTCCTCCACTCTTTCAACCCAATGACCTTTACCATATTACCGTGTGGGTGCCACGGATGTGTGCAACTATCTAGGTATGAGTTTGCTCAACACCCACAACCAGACCCGACCGTTAATCGAACTCACGACCTTCTGGTCACGAGTCCAGCTTCCCTGTCCACTCGGCCACAGAAGCACACATAGCTGTTTACATATCTGTAAATGTTAAACACTTGTCACTATAAAAGAATAAAATCAAACAATCAATGAACATTTGTTTCCATTTCAGACCAGACAAAGTTCATGTTCATGTTGTGTGCACGTTTCAGTGTGAGCTACCGCTACGCCCAGTGTAACGCGTTTCCCTGCGACCCACCACTGTACATCTACTACCGGGTCTTCATGTGCAGCTGGTTTCAATGCTACGTCGTATACTAGTACGAGCTTCAACTTTACATATTTGTTATTGTATGACATAGAGTTTATTACAGCAGTTATTACGTACGTGCATCGTCTTAAGCCCTGGCCTTGGCTCTTATTGCAGGAGCCTGTGCAAGAATATGTTTTAAAATGAAGCATTGTACGCAAATACAGTGGACCTTTCATAGGGAATGTAATTGTAGCCCCACAGCCATGTTTTTATAGTAAAAAATGACTAACCTGGGACCTACTGTATGTAAAAAATATGTAACAGGAACACGATAGTCCCCTATTAAAAGCTATGTATCATAATATAAAAAGCCAGTAAAACTTGTGCGTTCTGCACTGTAACATGTACGTCTCCCCAATAGCAAAGAAATATGCATGTTGAATTGTACAATAAACGTGTTGTTCTTTTGATTTCAGTCGTGTACCAATGCCGGATTGCCTGTAGAAACACAAAGCATGCAGAAAACGATTACATAGAATTTACATATGTACCATATCACAATTATTTGATGGACCATCGTTTCCCCATTATGCTAGCAATATACTCTTTTTATCCTTTTTAAAAATCATAATCTTTGCTTGTATTATTGCACAAGATACGTCATATAACATGTAGTGCTTTGGTGACATTTATTCTTCATGTGACGTATGGAAGAAAAAAATCAAGAATATCTTATGCTTCTTTTTCATGCATATGCCATACACATATCGATCTTTTAAAGTTTGATTGTATTTGTTAATTAATATCATTGTATGAAATCGGTTTCATTTATAATATAAATTGTATTTATTTAACACTGACATTATCATGTTGCCAATGTATAATGATAATGTGTTTTATAAAACACTATCTGCAGCATCCTTGTTTCTGGTTATTGTT
This sequence comes from Streblospio benedicti, assembly GCA_019095985.1. Lineage (NCBI taxonomy): Eukaryota > Metazoa > Annelida > Polychaeta > Spionida > Spionidae > Streblospio > Streblospio benedicti. Next base: position 10,273,732 of record CM032665.1, read on the forward strand.
ATATTTACATCCATTCACCTCATACTATTTACACTGTAGTTCCAAGCAAACTTATCATCATTCTATCCAGAAATGCAAGCTTTGGAAAATTAAAGATAGGTCCATACCATTGTAATATGTATCAATCAGGCTTGGGGTCATAATTTCATTTTATTATCATACTTTATCATTATAAACAATGATCATCACTACAATCCAGAAACATTTGTTCATAATGAGAACAGACGGTACCAACACCAACAACAAGAGTATCTTGGAGGTGGGGGGTGGGGGATGGCGTGTCTGAGTCAGAAAATGGGTACGGACATGGCAAGGGCCCCAGCATCATGGGAGGGTGTGTGTGGTACATATGCTACTATGGTTCACAAATACTATACATTACACATTACTACTGTTATTGATAAAACAGAAAAATCATAATAAATCATAGTAGTATGCATACCACACACACCATGTGCACCCATGGTGTTGATTAGACAATCGTGTACTTTTATTGAAGATTTCTATAACATTTTAGTCAAATTTGAACAGTTCAAACTGATTAACTGTAAAACTGAAAAAACAACTAAATATTGAAATTGAAATATAAACAGGTTAGTGCAAAATAGAAACACAATACGTGTTAGATTGTATTAAAGGTGCTCAGAGAGGACGGCATCACCATATTAATGTCGACTCTTGGTCAATAGATATTTACTTTAGCCATGTATAGTAAGCCCCTGCAACCCAATGCCAAGAACATATTTGTAGAATGAATCACACATCAAACTAGATCAAAAGTGCTCAGAGAGCACAGCGTCGCTAAGAGCAACATTGACCTACAGGCAATAAAGATTTTTTTGCTTTGCAATCAAAGCAGAAAAAAGTTTTACTTGATGCGTAACTCATCCTATATCTATGTTATTGGCTTTGGATTGCAGGAGCTTTCTAAACATGGCTAAGGTAAATATGTGTTGCCCATGAGTCAACATTAATATGGTAATGCTGTGCTCTCTGAGCACGTATATTCCAATATAACCACTATGCCAATTCGATGGTCATGTTTCGCACAGTATTGAAACTATAGTGGAAAAAAGAATAAATAATATAAAATGGCCATCTGAAAGGTAAACTCTAATTGGCAAAGTGCCAAAATTGAATACAGTTAATGTCCAGTAGACATGTATGCATTGTACAAAGTTTGAATGCTTTCTCATAAGCATCGACAAAATTATTGCATAAAATGTTGAAAATTGACCCAAAATGGCACTATAGAAAGCACACTTTAATTGGCAAAGTGCCCAAAATCGAATCACTTTGGTGTCGCGTCATACCAAATAGTTGTGTAAAGTTTGAACAAAATCAGGTGAAGCGTAAAAGATCTAGCTTGTCCGGAGACAAACATACATACATGTAGATACATACATACATACATAGTTACAAGCGAACGAAACACAAGGCTTTTCGCTTCAGATGCTGAAGCGATGCAATAATTATATATATAATACCATTTCTGCTTTAATGCTTTGATTGCAAAGTAAACATCTTTGTTGTCCATGGGTCAATGTTGTTCTAGCGACACTGTGCTCTCTGAGCACTTTTAATATAGTTAGAAGTAGTCGTTGATCTTATTGGAGAAATATCTTATCGATGAATGGTGAGTTTTTTTTTTAAAGCAAACACTTTTTTGTATTGGTAGCATTTTCACGGGCGTCATCCCAGAAAGTTTCCTTACCCTACTTTTACAAGCAAAGGGGGCTTCTGGTAGTATTGTCACTCCAAAGACATCACATCAGCAACAGAGTTATGGCAATGCCAACTTTAGTACTTCTGTGGCAAATTCAGGTGAAGTCTACATTTACATGTATGTACTGTCGTATTTCCTTGGTCACAAGAGGAGCAGCTAAAATAAAGCATACGTCAAACTGATTCCTATTTTAATAGTGTTGTCAAAATTCATTAGTGTTTTCAAATTTTGTGAAGACACTCACATAGCACATATTCATATTTCACACACTTCAAGGGTCTTATAAGTGACCACTTGTCGGCAATGCATGCACCATTAGCTCAACAAAGGTAAAGTAATCTAGAAATAGAGGGTCACAAGGTTTGGAAATAGATTTGAACATGCGTACCTACTGGTCATTCGCATCGCCAAGGCGTATAAAGTTCAAAGGATGATGCACATTTTGTTACCCTCAACAAAAGTGAAACATTATCCCATCATTACCCAACATTATCCCCTCTCCCCAAATGTTCCACTTTTGTGAAACATGACAAAATGCACATCATCCCAGCCCAAGTGCGGTTATTTGCTTTGTTCGCACAAGTTTTACACTCGTATATCCAGCTAAGGTTTGTTTCTTGCCAAAGGAAGTAATTTGAAACCCCTATTACGTTAACATAAACTAGTCAGTAGGCATTGTCAATCCTTATAGTTTTATGTATTGCCAATAGGCAGAAGAACTGTAAGCAAGATGTCATAGTTCCACTAAAAGACAAATTTTACGACCCACAGGACTTGTGGTTCTCATTTTTTGTATCTCTTGGGTACAAAATGTTTTATATAACTGGCTAAAGTACACACACGTTCTTTTCTTAAACACACAATTATTGCTTTAAATGTCAAACCTGGAAATTAGCATAAGGAAGTAAATGATTGATTTATTGTATTTATTTTCTTGGAGGCTTGCTATATAAGTTGCAAAAGTCACCGAGCATGACCAAATTTGACAATGTCACGGATAATCATTGTGACGCTCCTCTGTGTGTTTGCAGGCCGATGCGTAAGTTCAGTTTTTCAGTTACAGTGATATCTTAAAATTACAATTAAATCAATTGTCAGTAACACCAAGCATGAACTACAACGTACGTAGTAGTCCTCATTTTGATAATGATTTTTATCATAAATCAGTAGTTAATAGAAACATTCATGAACGGATAATACATGCACATGTATGTCCTTATGATTAATAGCTATGCCACAAATGGCTTATAATAACGAATACGGTTAATGGAATCTACTGAACAGTAATATGAACCTATACGCTGTAAATAAAATGTCATGTCAGTTGCAATCATCCAGTTCTCATATCTCTGGCAGTATGATTGCAAAAAGAAAGGTATACTACAGATATTTATAAGAAAAGAAACAAAAAGACAATGAACAAGCTTGACCTGATTTCATCGGGCTTTGAAGTGTTAAAGTGTCTCTCATTCAAATATCAAATCATTTTTTTACAAAGTCCACTGCTGCAGTTGCTACTGTCCTAAAAAGATAGTACAATTTGCACATTGTAGGTGCTAGGGCAACCTAGTTCGGACAAACGAGATGGAGGTGTCGGCTGGTCGTGGGGCCGTCGTACGTCCGATCCCTCCTTGTCTACTACCACCACCACAACCACAACCACCACAACAACCACCTCCGCCACCACAGACGCAGGGTCGAACGAGGGGTCGAACGAGCTGTCGCCGCGTGTGCTTCTCCCAGACACGCCCGAGTGGAAGGCGACTCACGGCATGGGGTACGAAGCCTTCCAGAGGACGTCTGACTGCATGCAGCAGCTGAGAAGGGAAACGTGTCTACGTACCAAGCCGGCGGAACAGTGCGTAAGTGAGACATTCGTTATCGGTCATGATATTAGGAGATGGTAGGGTAGTCAGTCCTTCGTGGATGTCGCAGGTCAACTTTTACGTAGTATAGACCCCCCAGCCCAGTGGAATTTCAATGAACACCCGGTCATTGGCATTGCCACTTTAAAAAGAAAAAGACTTGAAAGTCATAATAAAGTCATATAAGGTAGCATTCAATACTGTACTACGTATGAATTACCATGTGAATGGCCATTCTCACTAGAACACCCTCATCATCATGGCCTGAAGAGGCGATTGATGGCTCAAAGTAAATATTTTGTGATGGTTTTATATAAATTGTGTTTCCATCAATGCAGTAGGGCACATCATTTTACTTAATAATACCCTTCCCCGAACACAGGCCCTCAAATAATATGACGGTGTGTCTCCGGCTCCCGCACCTACACCTCTGTGACTGCAAACTAAGGGCCGTAAAACGTAATACTAAGTCTTACTTTTATTGCAAAACACCGGTCGCCAAAGGTAGCTATAAAAAGAAATAAAAAAATGCACAGTGACTTAACTTTTCAGGCAACAAAATAATGGGATACTTGAAATTCGGATAAAACGGGTATTCTTACATTTTAAATCAAAAACAACAGAGGATCTTAAACTGTTCGCAACAGAAAAAAAAGAGATTTTTTGGATGATCTATATCCTTACTGTTCAGCTCAATGTTAGATGAACGATAACGTATTCTTTGTATGACTTGTTATTGAGATATACACAAGGTACACTGTCCAATATGATCGGTCCCAGTTTGAATTCATTTGTGGCGTTCAGTTGACAAAGGTTTAACATCCTACTAGATGGTATGCTGAAAGATTACTACCAGATTGTATTCACCTCTAAACCACGGACACATGCATCATAGAGGGTAGAAGCCAACTGAGACTAATCAGTGGCCATATTCTATCTTTAACCCGTGCAGTGTTTACCTACGACAATAGTAGTAGGTAAGTAATGCAGGTGGAAAGATAAAATATGGTCACTGATTAGTCTCAGTTGGCTTCTACCCTCTACGATGCATGTGCCCGTGCTCTAAACCCAGTTGGAAAGTCTTATCATATGACACAGTGTTTCAGAATACGTATTGGTTCGGTTTTCTGCCGTCAAAGATCAGGTCAAATATCACCCTGGCCTTGTGGTCAAGACCCGAAAACGACCTATTGGTTGTTGTGCAGTTTGTGATTTGAGGAAATATGTGCATGAAGAAAGTAGAGTGAATTACATCATTATATCACAGACAGGAATTGCTTGATTGCTTTAGCAGAGAGAAACCCATGGCTATTCAAATCCATATAGAAAATTATCACACAAATAGAAATATCAAATCGCTGATTAATATCCTAACAAATTTAATAGAAAATAAGGTCGTTAACAAAATTATGTTCAATTAATAAAGTCAGGACAATATATTTGATTTCATCAATGATATCTAAGGTTTTACTGAATTCAGTATAAATAAATAAATTACATCTCATTAACCATCATAATAATGCATATCGTTTCTTGACCATTTGTGCAAACATGTGGAGAGCACATCGTGTTTTTAATGTGTGCACTGGACTATCAATAGATTCTGGGCCTTGTATAGATTAGTGATAAATTACTGCCCTCTAAAATTGGAACAATGGCAACAGTGAAGATAAAGATCTAGCTAAAACGTTTGTTTATTTTCATAGAAACATTATGTTCGTGATATAATGAAATCATGTCATGTTTACTGGGACAAAATTCATAGTGACCTTAAAAGTATGACACATGTCTTCCATTTCCCCCTACAGAACAACATGTCTGCCAGTGTGGTGACGGGCGACGACCACGGGGGCACGCTCTTCACAGAGGCCATGTGCCATGCGGAACTCCAAGAGCTGGGGAAGAGGAAGAAGAGGAAGATCATTGACTTTGCCAAGTGGGTTTATGTAAAATTCTAACTTTTATAAAGATAATGTTTACCATAACTCAGGACTTCAAGATATTACTAGGGGGTATTGATAATAGTGTGAAAAACAGACGCTACATTTTTCTTCTGCTTTGTATAGTTGCATGATTGCATGAAAAAGTATCGATTTCAATATGATTGATTGCATTTTAGAATAATGTATCGTGATATTCATATACTATTATATATAGCAATGAAATGCATTTTAGATACCCTACAGTGAAGTGGCCGCTGCGAATTTACTACGGATTTGACGGAACCCAGAGTAAGTGTAAATTGTAATGTAGATAATTAGCTTTGATTTTAATCGATTTGCAGAGTACAATAACAAATAATTATCTGGAGTACGTTTTGCACGACTAATATACAATTTTGCACCACAAACTAAATCTACAATTCATTTGTCAAATGAACAGACGCTTGCTAAAAGTGAGGGTGTCAAGAAATACATTAGACACTCGCTATCTCAAATATGTAGATATAACAGTTAAATATTGAGATAATCAACTGCTATATGTTCAGAATTCGGTTGAATGGAAATGAAACTAGCACCGATAAAACAGGAATTTCAAGATACTCAACATCGAGATTATGAGGTTCTGCTGCAAATGCTCACGACGGTTACAGACAGCCATACTATCAAGTGTTTTGCCAGTTTACCGAATACCTTAGTTATCTCGATCCTGCCTATCTCCTATTAGTCTAAAATCTTTTCTTGTTTGACATATATATTTTGGTTATCTAGAATATTTGGACATTGCAAATATTTCACTAGTAGGTCTATTTACGCGGACTCGAGATAACGAGTTACTACTGTAACCCACGTGACTACCATGACAGGCGCGGCCGACAAGACCATAATCCTGGCGGCCCTGGCCGAGTGGGAGAAACACACATGTCTGCGCTTCAGCGACAGCCCGCCTACCACGGACACGCAGCGCCTGTGGTTCACCACCGAGAATAACGGGTAAACCACAATTTTTTCTTCTTTTCTCCCACCGCAGGCGAGGGCTGTCACAGACCACATTTCATATAGGACTGGATAGCTAGCTAGCTAGCTAAAAAGCTAGCTAGATAGATAGCTGCTGTAATATGATTTTCGCCACTATATGCATGATTTAGTCTCTATTAACGGTGGTGTTGAACCAGGAGGATGTGAAACTGTCTCAATGTTTGTCTTAAAATTAAGCATAAGGTATTGCAAAAGTCATGTGATTTGGCTTGTTGTTTGTATAAAAGGTTCCCCTAATGCATAGATATGCGTAGTGGTATAAAGGGCACAGCATTGATTAAACGTGACCGGGCAAAGGGGAAGCACTTATTTTCGGACCCCATGTATGGCGGCATTGTAATTGGACAAAATCATGAGAACCGAGCGTTCTTAACCACTCCTAAAAGCACGATTCAAGACGACTTGTGCTTGGGCTGGAATGGCAGGTGTATTATCTTGCATTATAAATGATGCTCTCGTGTATGACGATTCAGTTCTCTTGTGTGTGTGTACTTTTAATACAATGCCTAGGGTAAGCCGCCCGTGTTTAAAAGACACTGTTAAAGCTTGGGGGACGAAGTATGGTGGGGAACATGGGGTATCTTTTTTATAAGAGATAAGTTCTTCATCCATAGCAAGAGATTAATTTGTTTTCTGCAGAACTGATGAGAGTGTTCAAACCCACATCCAGATACCCAGATGATTACCTGTTTTAGGTAGAGCCCCTAAGTACATTAGCACTGGCTTTATACATATGCAAACACGGCATATACATTGTGTACTTTTCAATGTACTGCATGTACATGTAGTAGGAACAACATTCCCAGTACAAGTTTCAAACGCTCAAGCGACGACTGTGAAAGCTTTGAAGTCAGACAGAATGATAATTATAATCAAAGAAATTGAGTTATATTGATTACTGACCGTGTTTTCTAGGTGTTACGCTTACGTTGGTAAGACTAACATCACATACCAGCAGGTCAACCTACAATCACCCGGCTGTACCGATTGGGTAAGACATTTACTCAGTCTAAATGGTTTCACTGGGTTCAAGTAAAAATCCTTGTTAATGAACTTTATATGCACTTTTAAAGCGATGAATAATACACCATTGGGACACATGTTTTGTAGTTCCGAGATTTACTTGTTAGGCTGACAATTCCCTCAATGAGGTTCTATAACAGTAACTCTTCTACCATTATTATTATCATTATGGTCATGGTTCGAATTCAAACTCACATTAACTTATGTCTTACACATAATAAATATGATTATTTCACCAATCATAATGCAATTCCAAATCGTTACATCAAAGTGCGCAATATTATATATGTTTGCCGTCTGCCTAATGATCTAACCACTACCTCACTTCCTTCACAGCTCGGCATTCCCGTCCACGAGATCGGCCACGCAATTGGACTGAAGCATGAGATGTCCAGACCTGACCGGTAAGTCCGAGAGATAACTAGACCAGACCAGTAAGTCTGTGAGAGGAGTATACCAGACAGCGAAGTCTGGGCATTGACTATACAAGACCATTAAGTATGTAAGATGACCTAACGAGACCAGTAAGTCTGTGAGATGGCTATACCAGATCAGTAAGTCTGTGAGATGACTATACCAGAGCAGTAAGTCTGTAAGATGACAATACGGCAACGTTAAGTCTGTGAGTTGACTATACCAGACCGATAAGTCTTTGAGATGACTGTATCAGACCACTAAGTCTGTGATACATCTAAACCAAATTCGTAAGTGTTTCAGATCACTTAGACCAGGCCAGTAAGTCTCTAAAATGACCAAAATACACCATTAAGTCTATTAGATGACTACACCAGACCGGTAAGTCATTGAGATGACTAAACCCGACCCAGAAAACTGTTGACTGCAAATAGTTCGTGTGCGTATCTAATTAGACTGGTGATTGCCGAGTGGATTCTGGTGGTAAACTTTAGAAAAGCCCTCCCGTCGGTATAGCAATACCTAGCCCTATATTTTCCATGTACTATGAACTAAAAACTAGTTGCAAGGAAGCTGGAGTTATAATTTTTGGTTATGTGCCAAATTATGGCTTTTTGGCCATTAGAAATTTCAGGAAATCACATAGCAGAGTGATGTGTTCTCAATTCCTTTTCAAAAAGGCACCATATACTGTTCTGATTGCATATGATTAAAATAAATTAATAGAAGCAAATTAATGAATTTTATGATATCTAAGTCAATGTATATTTGCTGGTGAACTCCTAAAAGTGTAAACAATCAAGCTTGAACCTTCGATCGTTTTGTTTTTAAATGTGATACTTAACACTTTATGACAATATTATGTCACCAACATGATTACAAAGCCACATGTATTAGGATTATTCACAAGGATTATCTTAGTGGATGTTTAATATGAGCCATTTACTTAACGCTTAATAATACATTATATACATGTCCTCATTTTCAAAGTTTTTAGTATAGCAATGACTGATACGTTTTTATTTGAGATGAAAGCAGCAGAAATGACTTTTCATGGTGACTGTATTTGTTAAAAAATCAACATTTCAGCCATGCAACACAAATGTCAAAGATTTGGAATCCTGTGGTAGATTTGGCTGAATTCAGTAGGAAATCTCATGTTTTCTTCCGTAGATAATTTGGCTGTATCTGCCACTTTAAGAGAGGGGCACATTCCATGCGGCGGTGGTCGCCGCAAGGCGTGTTGAGGTTTGCGGCGTCTACGGCGTTTTCAGCATGCAGTGACAAAAGTTGGGCACATACGCACGGGCTCCGTGCTTTATGGTGCGTCGGCACAGGGAGTGGTTTTTATTGAGGTGGCCGTGCCCTCAACTTGCATAGAACGTGCGATGTACTCGCGTATTACTTACGTCCTACGCACCGTGTGGTTACAAAAGTACGGGATCCGCACGTTCATGGTACAGGCAACGCACGGCCCCAGTACTGTGTCTGTGCCGACAACGTGCGGGTAAATCATCTGCGTTTAACGTAAGGTCTCCGCACTGCCTCCTTACGGTCAGACCATGACGTAGGGTGGTCGTAGAAGAAGTTTGGCAAGCCAAACTTCTTCTGCGGCCACCGTACGGCCTTGAAAAAACGTACGTTTGCCGCACTGCATACGCACGGATCCTCACGTTTTCTATGCGTTTTTGGTCGTAGACAGGCTGTAGACCTACCTTGCGGTGGAATGTTCCCTCGCTTTATACCCGTTTTAAAATGGTCGCCATCAATGACTTAGAAATTGCATAACAAAGTTCATAGTGTGATACTAAGCATGATTTCAGTATATGTTTATTTAATTTTTTTAAGCACATTGCTAATAGTCTAATCGTTAAGCCATCAATTACTAACTAATTCTCAGACTGTTGTGGTGTATTGACGTTGTTTCTGACTTTTCAAATTTCAGCACATAGTGCCATCAGCATGATCACAGCATTAGTAGTAGAGGGGGGCAATAGACTTGACCTTCAGTCTCAAGGTCAATCCTTACGTCCTCCTCTACTAATAATAAAATCTGAAGTGCAAGTAACATGCGATCGACGCAAGTGTATGATAGACGTGTATGTAGCCATCAGGTAAGACCACGAATTTTTCCTGTCATTACAGTGATACCTACGTGAACATTAACATGGCGTTGATCAACCCGAATAAAACGTCCAACTACAACAAGGTGGGGTACACCAATCAGCACGGCGTGGCGTACGACCTCGGCTCCATCATGCACTACGGACCCAATGTGAGCAGCGCCTTTTGTCAATGGGCCTAGTACACTCTTGTATTAAGTTATAATCTGTGATAATACACACACACACACACACACACACACACACACACACACACACACACACACACACACATGTTTTACACACACACACACACACACACACACACACACACACACACACACACACACACACACACACACACACACACACACACACACACACACACACACACACACACACACACACACACACACACACACACACACACACACACACACACACACACACACACACACACACATATATATATAGTGCATTTATCTATTCTATGCATTCAGTGGATTCATTCACGAAATAAAATGATAATAATGACTTGTTAGTTGACATACAATTGAACAATTGAACAAACACAATATGGTAGGAGTCTAGGACTTGGGAGCAAGCATTCGCACGAGAGGATATTTTCTCAAGTGCTTAAGACCAAGTCTTAAAACTTTTTTTTAAATTGAAGCCCATTACCACACTTCTGCGGGATAGCAGGAGGGTCGTGTGTTGATTTTTAACAAATATACCTACCAAATACTATTACTGAGAAAGCATCAATTCTTGCATTTGCAGGCCTTTGGCACGACCTGCTCCCCGGTTATGACCACGTCAGTGCCGTACTCAGAGTACACCATGGGCCAGAGGAACTCGCTGTCCTTCCATGACACCAAGGTTGTCAATGCTGCCTACTGCTCAAGTACGACCCTTGTTCCGCCACTGGGGATGATTATGATTTTTTATTTTTATTTTACAGTTATAGTGTATTTTTGTTCTTGGGGAAATCGGTTGTGCCAAAGTGTTATTTTTAAAGCATCATTATTTGCACAAAGAGGTGAAAACCCTACTCAGATGGTTCTTTGTTCTTCTTGAATTGACGTTTCTGTGGTAGGTTTTCATCTTTCTATATTATGGATCCAGATTCTACGAGATTTTAACTAAATTATCATTGTGATTAACCTGTGATTTATATGGTTATGTATGCAGTCAACATAGTATATTTAAACGTGTATGTTAGATATGTATGTTAGGGTATGTACTTGTATTTAGTTCTTATCACAAGCTCATAAATATGATGATATAACAACCTGTTCTATTGTGCTCATTACAGGTGTGTGCATTAACAGTCTCCCATGTGAGAACGAAGGTTATGAGGATCCAAACGACTGTAGTACTTGCAAGTGTCCAGAAGGCTTAGGGAAACCACACTGCAATACAGCAGATACTGATGGTGTTAGTGCAGGTACACAACTTTCACTGAAGTCTGTAGACAAGTGTGCACATAGTCAACATACAACTAGAACCGGCAGATCCTATCATTTACACCAATCTCCGAGATAATTCTTTAAAACATTAGACCAGGGGGTATCGAGAGACACTTGGTTATGTCTGTTTACAAAATTCTGTGTATGAATAAAAAATCATTGGCAAAAAGCATTGCATCTATTTATAGGTTGTAGTCCTTCTAGTGGCGATATCACAGTGGACAGTACTGAAGAGCAGTGTGTGACAACTCCAAACTACCCCTCTCCATACAACATCGGTGACACTTGCAACTGGATCCTAAAGGTTATATGCAACACTCGTGGGTCTTGACCGGCCCTGTCTCATCAGTGTGTGCTTGTCTAATGTTGAAATACTGAATGTTGTGGTAAAATTCTGAACTCCATCACATATTAATCTCTATAAAGTAATGGGCAAAGTCACAAACTGTAAATATATGCAGTACCCACAAACTATATGAAGCCTGCAACTAAACCTGCCACGTGTACTGCAGGCGCCTGACGGCTGCACAGTGAGCGTGCGCTTTGTGGAGCCATTTGACGTGTACTGCTACGCAAAGAGTGGTGGTTGCTCGTCCGGCTGGACCCGTGGGCCCTCCTGCTACCACTGGGCGGAGATCAAGTACACCGCGGATCTGTCAGCTCGAGGTGGACGGTGAGTGGGTGCAGACCATTGGGAGGGTAGTAAAGGGGGGATTGTGACGCAAAGACAAGCCTACAGACCCCCTCTACTACTTCCACTGCCAGATGGATGGATTGATTACTCAGTAGGCCTTGAATGCGAGAATATGTAAGGGTGTAGATCAACCCGGAAAGGGAAAGCTAGTATTCTAAGGATTCAGATTTCCCCAAGAATAGAATGAAGTTTATACAGGGGCTCATTTCAAGATAAGAAAGAAACTAGGGGAATGAAATTCATAAACTGTGTCTCATACTCAAGGAGGATATATAGAATGAATAAAATGTTTGTTTAAAAAATTCTTTATTATCAGGTTCTGCTGCTACGATGGCCAGGAGCCCGCGTGGAATGACCCAGGGGCGGCCATAGTATCCGAGACCAATGAGATGGTGGTCCACTTTGACGGACGCTTCCCCATGCTCAACAATGGCTTCACACTACCCTACGATTCCCAAAGGACAGGCTTCAAGCTCTGCTACAAGCTCAGTTAGCCGATAGTTTTTTCATATTTAGCAGATCCAGGTTTTAAAACAGGGTGTGTGGGGTTGGCTCAGTCAGTGCTGGTTGGAAGAATTCTATTCTTTCTATGCGTGCGTGAGTGTATGTGTTTGTGTGTGTGCGTGTGTGTGTGTGTGTGTGTGTGTGTGTGAACGTCTGTGTGAATGTGTGTGTGTGTGTTGCTATCTCTGGATGTGCCAATGACTAGCATATAAATGACAGCTATTCATGACAAATCATGGTCACTTTCAAAGTTTGCTACACTATATTCTAATTATCAATTTCAGATGATGTATCGTGCATTTCTACGACCACGAGCACACCAACCACCACTCAACCACCACATCAGGCACCACACCAACCACCACATCAAGCACCACTCCAACCACCACATCAAGCACCACTCCAACCACCACATCAAGCACCACTCCAACCACCACATCAAGCACCACTCCAACAACCACTTCAAGCACCACTCCAACTACTACATCAAGCACCACTCCAACCACCACATCAAGCACCACTACAACCACCACATCAAGCACCACTCCAACCACCACATCAAGCACCACTCCAACTACCACATCAAGCACCCCTACATCATCTACCACCGCTAGTAGTAACCGTGAGTAGTCCACACAGGAATAAAGAGTTTTGATAATTGCCATCACTTTGTTCATTTTCATTACGTTTTATTTCCTCTACATAACATTAAAAAAGGGTACTGCCAATTTCAAAATGTAATGATTTTATTGATGTTCGACACGAGTGTTATGCTTAAATAAGTAAATAAAATACAGTAGAACCTTCTTATCTCAATGGGGCTTATCTAGAATTTTCTGTTATCTTGATGTCAGCTGTAAATCTCATCAACCGAATTTTGAACATATAGCAGTTGTTTATCTCGAATATATGGCTATCTCGAATATTTCGCTGTTATATCTACGGATTCGAGTGTTTCTACTGTATGAATGCCATTATCTGAAGAAAATGTGGTGTCGTCTGCACGTCTCGCTCTGCGCGTGTTTCAGCGTGCACTGACTGGGAGGACGTGACCGAGTGCACGCGCCCGTGCGGCGGCTGCGGCGTCACCATCCAGCAACGCGTGTGCACGCACTCGTACTTGGGTCTGCAGTACCAATGGTGAGTACTGTACTTACTGTGCTGGATCAGAGGTGATATGAGTCGTGTAACGTCTCTGCAACAGCCATCGACGAGTAGCCTACTATCTTTTAATTGTAACCAAGTACCAATATGTGATGAGCACTGCTATGGCGGGATGGGTGCGGGTTGGAGAGGGGGACTGGTTGAAGGGGGGAGAGGGGGCATACTGGGCACCCATGCAGCTAGACGTCTGCATTCTGGCTGCATGTGAATGCATGGCCACCTTAAAGGAATCCTGACTCTGCCACTCTTATTGGTTATTGTTTTCTTGCAACAGCACATTCAGCGAACAATGCTAATCACCCACACAATTACCCCTTCATGCTTTCAACCCAATGACCTTTACCATATTACCGTGTGGGTGCCACGGATGTGTGGAACTATCTAGGTATGAGTTTGCTCAACACCCACAACTAGACCCGACTGCGATTCGAACTCACGACCTTCTGGTCACGAGTCCAGCTCCCTGTCCACTCGGCCACAGAAGCACACATAGCTGTTTACATATCTGTAAATGTCAAACACTTGTCACTATAAAGAGAATAAAAATTAAACAATCAATGAACATTTGTTTCCATTTCAGACCAGACAAAGTTCATGTTCATGTTGTGTGCACGTTTCAGCGTGACCTACCGCTTCGCTCAGTGTAACGCACGTTTTTCCTGCGACCCGCCACTGTACATCTACTACCGGGTCTTCATTTGCAGCTGGTTTCAATGCTACGTCGTATACTAGTACGAGCTTCAACTTTACGTATTTGTTATTGTATGACATAGAGTTTATTATAGCAGTTATTACGTACGTGCATCGTCTTAAGCCCTTACCTTAGCTCTTCAGTTATTGCAGTAGCTTGTGCAAAAATATGTTTTAAAATGAAGCATTGTACGCAAATATAGTGGACCTTTAATAGGGACCTTTAAAAGGGGAAAAATGTAACGATCATAATATAAAAAGCCAGTAAAACTTGTGCATTCTGCACTGTAACATGTACGTCTCCCCAATAGCGAAAAAAATATGCATATTGAATTGTACAATAAACGTGTTGTTCTTTTGATTTCAGTCGTGTACCAATGCCGGATTGCCTGTAGAAACACAAAGCATGCAGAAAACGATTTCATGGACTTTACACATGTACCATACCACAATTATTTGATGGACCATCGTTCCCAATTATGCTAGCAATGTAGTCTTTTTATCCTTTTTAAAAATCATAATCTTTGTTTGCACAAGATACGTAATATAACATTTAGTGCTTTTGTGACATTTATTCTTCATGTGACGTATGGAAGAAAAAACATCACGAATATCTAATGCTTCTTTTTCATGCATATGTCATACACGTATCGACCTTTTAAAGTTTGAATGTATTTGTTAATTAATATCATTGTATGGAATCAGTTTCATTTATAATATAAATTGCATTTATTTAACACTGACATTATCATGTTACCAATGTATAATGATAATGTGTTTTATAAAACACTATCTGCAGCATCCTTGTTTCTGGTTATTGTTATATTTACATCCATTCACCTCATACTATTTACACTGTAGTTCCAAGCAAACTTATCATCATTCTGTCCAGAAATGCAAGCTTTGGAAAATTAAAGATAGGTCCATACGATTGTAATATGCATCAATCAGGCCTGGGGTCATAATTTCACTTCATTATCATACTTTATCATTATAAACAATGATCACCACTACAATCCAGAAACATTTGTTTATAATGAGAACAGATGGTACCAACACCAACAACAAGAGTATCTTGGAGATGGGGGTGGGGATGGGGAGTCTGAGTCAGAAAATGGGTACGGACTTGCCATGGGCCCTAGCATCACTGGAAAGGGTGTGTGTGGTATGTATACTACCATGGTTCACAAACCCTATACAATACCCATTACTACTGTTATTAATAAAACAGAAAAATCATAACAAATCATTGTAATATGCATACCACACACCCCATGTGAACCCAAGTTGTTGATTGTGTACTTTTATTCAAGATTTCTATAACATTTTAGTCAAATTTGAACAGTTCAACCTGATTAACTGTAAAACTGAAAAATAACTAAATATTGAAATTGAAATATAAACAGGTTAGTGCAAAATAGAAACACAATACATGTTATTTTGTATTAAAGGTGCTCAGAGAGCACATTAATGTCGACTCTTGGTCAGTAGATATTTACTTTAGCCATGTATAGTAAGCCCCTGCAACCCAATGCCAAGAACATATTTGTAGAATGAATCTCACAACAAATGATTATATAATACCCTTTCTGCTTTTCTTTGATTTCAAAGTAAACATTATTGTTGTCCAACCGTCAATGTTGTTCTAGCGACGCTGTGCTCTCTGAGCACTTTAATACAGTTTGAAGTAGTCGTTGATCTTATTGGAGAAATATCTTATCGATGAATGGTGAGATTTTTTTAAAGCAAACACTTTTTTGTATTGGTATCATTTTCACGGGCGTCATCCCAGAAAGTTCCCTTGTCCTACTTTTACAAGCAAATGGTGCTTCTGTGAGTATTGTCACTCCAAAGACATAACTTCAGCAACAGAGTTGGGACAATGCCAACTTTAGTGCTTGTGTGGCAAATTCAGGTGAAGTCTACATGTACATGTATGTACTGTCGTATTTCCTTGGTCACAATAGGAGCAGCTAAAATTAAGATTGCGTCAAACTGATTCCTATTTTAATGGTGTTGTCAAAATTCATTAGCGTTTTCAAAATTTTGTGAAGACACTCACATAGTATTTATTCATATTTCACACACTTCAAGTGTCTAATAAGTGACCACTTGTCGACAATGCATGTATTATATTCACGCATCATTAGAATTTTCATCAGTACACAATAGCAAGATTAACACCAAAGAGTGTGCGTACATGGTACCCTTGTTAACACTCTGCCATCTGACATCAATGGAACGTGCTAATTCTGATGTCGACTGGTCGAGAACGGAAACACCCATCATCACATACAAAATGTTCTTATATTAACTAATTTGTGCACATACTCACTCTAATTAAATAGTTGTACAACGTCTAAAAGTAATGTAACTATATGCATATGGGCTCCGGCATCCTCGGAAGGTGTGTATGGTTTGCATACCACTATGAATCACAAACGCTACGTGCCATACACATTACTACTATTGTATGAAATTAGGTTCATTTATAATACAATTTGCATGCATTAAACACTGACATTATCATGTTTCCTATGTACAATTAGAATTGCTATTAAACACTTTGTGCTGCATTCTGGTTTCTGATTTCTATTATAATTACACCCATTCAGCTAATACTATTTACGTCTAACCATACATGTAATTCATTGCTCTATCTAAAAGTGCGAGCTTCTGTATATTGAATACGAGTTCACATAATTGTAATTCACTGGCAGATTAAAGTTTTCAAAAAGGGTGTTGGTGTGGGTGTGGGGGGTTGTTGCACTTAGGGATAGCATGGGTTTCGTACGCACGACCAATAGCGAACATGCCAAAACCCTATGAAAATAATAATATATTTTGGTGAGAAAATGATACGCTGACGATTTCGTAAAATATCCCCTAAGTTCACATACTTTATATTCACCAAGTCTCACAACATAGGAATGCTAATATTCCACATCACTGAAACAGTTATATATAGATAATTTTTCATTTCCCCCCTGCTACGGCGTAGGCGGCTATTTTTGGTACTACGATCCTAAATGAATATTTCCAGTTGAAAAGAGATGTATTGTTTATAATGATAACCGCAACAGACATAACACGTAAACTGCACTAATGGTCCAGAGTGTCCTACTGGCGGCAGCCGAGGCGGGTGGGGTGGTCGGGGTGCGTAGAGAGACAATACGGCTAGACCGAGACCCATCAGAACTCCTGCAAACACATCACAATATATTAGCAATGATTTGTCATCTTATGTTAAACTTATACATTGAACCAAATTTTTAAAACTTTCGGTTATATTCCCATGACCATTTTCCCCTGACAGTGCACTAGTCATCATGAGATCGGCCCCAGGATGTTGATGCTTCAGGTGAGCTCTCAGAAATTGGTTCAACGTATAAGTTTATTCTATAAAAGATTATGAATGAAAACCTGAATAAATGAATATCCAGCATATAAGCAATGATTGTGTATTTTTGATCTTATTATCATTTGGGTGAGAGCTATTGAGTTTATGAAATGTTTCAATGAACTGTATTTATATAATATTTTGTTTAGCTGGGCTAGCATGGCGCATTTTTGCATGGCCGTGAATTTCGTCAGCGGCAGACGACTTTAGCTATTAAAATATCAATATTATATAGAAACTTGCTGTCTCGATTCTACTACATTAAACAAACATCGAGATCACCAACTGCTATGCGCCCATAGTGTTGTTGAATGGAAACAAAATCAGCTTCAAGTTAAGCGATGTCGAGATAACGAAGTTCTACTACAATCTACTCCACAAACCTTGTTCTGAGGTGCACTATGCTGCTGTAGTTCACTTTTACATCATTACGATCGTACAGCTGCCATGATGCTCCCCCATTGACGCTCCATTCCATCTGGAGCCCTGGAAATGGCGTCTTCATGTGTAGGCTGCCGTCATGGGTGATGCTGGAAATAACGAGTACAGGGAACTAGGAAAACAGTAAAGACAGGTGTTATCAAATTTTCCAATTAATGTGAAATTACAATAACAGTAATATTGGAATGATTCTATAGATAAGGTAATTGTGCAAATTGAAATGCCCAGTGAAAATGGGAAAATCGTCACTCATCATGAATGTGTTGTTCACGTTTCTTGTTCTCATATATGGATGTTGTACTATCATATTTCACAGCAATTGTAATGAGCAGTTCACCATTCACCCTCAACATTTAGAGCAAATCACCAATCGCATGTTGGTTATATGATCCCCCCCACGAAACACTTCATCATAATAAACTGTTTATTGTGTGAAGGGAAAGTTGTCACCTATAGTGATTTATTTAGCTATAACAGTAGCAACCACAAATAAAAATGTCCCTGTTAGCAAAATATGTTTATTGGTTAGGTGCTCATCCCGATAAATTACTGGGCCTTCTTTCACAGTCAACACATAGTTTTATCAGGATAATAGGCATAAGCCAATGAGCATATTGTATCATATGCATTGGTCCATTAGATTGATTCGAAAGACTGTAAAATCGTAGCTAGCTGTAAGACCTAGTTAAATGGCAAAATAACCTGTGTCATAAATGAAAAGCACCAATATCCCTCCAACAAAACCAATGAATCTTAACAAACAAGGCTAATTACTGTAAATCGTCAAGTAGACTTTGACGCAAGTTTTATGCCAAAAATGATGTAACCACTTTAAGCCAGAGTGAAGTTCCTGGACTGATTTAGGACCTACTTACACTGCTCCCGGGGGCGGTATTCTGTACAGAACGCCAAGACCGTCCAGCCGGGCCAACTCTCTCTGCCCCACGGTGTTGGCAAAGCGTCGCCAATCCTCGCTCTGCATTTTTGACTTCTCCTTGGGATCCCTTTCATTCTGTAGGTTGACATGACATTGTAGAGGACATTGTTTGGCTTTGAATACTGTTCATGGCACGTGGGATCAACTATTTTATTGTAACATTACAAAGTTCATGTCAATACGATATACGATTGATACCCTACTACATTAGAACATTGTGTGGTTCATGGTTAGCGTGAGTATTCATTTAAACTGAATCCCCACTTATAAATAAATTGTGTGCTTCTATAATGTGGTTGTTGCGATAAAAAGGGTACTACACGGGGTCCAAAAATAAGTGTCCCGTCACTGTGTCTCTTTCTTAATAAAACTTTTAAAAGTTCCAGTGTCACTGTATATTGTGACGTCCTTTAGAAACGAAATATGCATGTGTCTCGTGTCCATAGATAAAGTCTTGGTTTTCAAATGCGTCACAGTAACATGTAATATTGGTTCCAAAACGGCCTGTCACCGTGTCACTTTTAACGCATACAGGGCCCTATTTAAATTGAATTCACATTGACAAACAAAGTGTGTATATAGAATAACGTGGTTGTTACAATAGAAACTTCAACGGTAGATAATGTCCAGTTCCCAGTTCCCAGTTGAGTGCTGGCGCCTCACGAACCTCCCAGTCTGCACGGTGCCAGGCGCGCTCGGCGAGTGCCAGTAGGCGCGGGAACACCATGGCATCAAACTGGCGCGGCGTGCGCACAGTCTCACTCCACAGCTGGCCCTGCACTCCTGATAGACAGAGACACACACACTGGCAGATCCAGGTTTTTGGAAAAGTGTGGTGGGGGCACTTCGGGTTTATAATGGGTTCTGTAAAAGCGATTGATTGGCAAGATGCCAAACAGAATTATGGTGGGGGAAAAGGGGGTGTGGGGGTGTGGGCTGTGGTCCCCCATTCCCACCTTTTTACACCAAAAATACCTTATTTTAATAGAGTTTCTGGCATGTTCGCTATCAATTGGGCAAACAAAAATTCCATGAGATCCCTGAAGTGCACCCCCCTCCCTCACAGTTTAAAAAACCCACACGATTTGGCAGTGGAACTGAACAGTGGGCGAGACATATACACTAATCACAGAGGTCTATTCAAACCTGGACATGGAATTCGGCGGTGTGAGGACTAATATTATACAAGTCTTTTACTCATGTGCCCAATAAAAAATGTAGAGATATACCGGTTGCACTTGGATTGATTTATACCACGATGAATATGTGGTAGAAATATACATTTTTATCTATGTATACATTTACCAATGATGTTCTTTTCTTTCCCTGGCTTCAGAAGTTCACAGCCGAATGACCTACAAATGTTTTCCTCGTGAATAGGTTTCCCCCACAGGTCCACCTCTATATTGTTGTAGATATTATCAGGCTCGTAGTTGAAAACCTGCCAATGGAAGAGATGGTAAACTCCATGTCCAGTTGATGCTTGTTAAGTAATAACATTGAGTTATCACCACTCATAGAATCATGGTACTCACCATGACCAATGACTAATGATTGATTTAGAAACATTATATTGTACATATGGAAATACGACGGTCCATATGGGATTATATGGAAACTTGCATGCTGCAAAGCTAACATTCTTGACACAATAGAATTACATAGAGCCACGTCTAGAAATTCTTATGGAACTGTAATCACTTAGAATCCCGGGCTTAGAATGTGCGTTACGAACATGTTCTCTCCAGTTATTCTAAATTCTGATTGGTTCCGAGCCATAGGAGGTCAGAGTATCTCCTTATTTCATGAATGGGCAGGGTAACCACCAATGAAATTTTCAAATTATTGCACAAGCCTAAATTTGCATATTACACGGGACTATGTTTACTACACTGTGCTTCTGTATGTTTCTCATCATTTCTAACTGCCCATAAAAGTTTGTTTTATCATTTCTTGTGTTGAATGTGTATTAGTAATGATTATAATGCTATAATTTTTTTACATTAGAGATGGGTGAAACTATTTCTTTTCAGACGTATTTAGTATTGACGGTTGTCAGTGTTTACAGAATTGATGTATCGCAAACTCTTGACTAAATCATTCAAAACTGTAGTGATAAAAAAGGCAATGGTCTGTTTTAATTTAGTGTGGAGAAAACAATAGATGCACTACAACTCTGCAACCACACTAAACCACACCGTTACTCCTATAATCCCGCCTATGCTAGAAACGTACGTGGCTGGTGTCGGTGAACCTAGTGGCCCAGTAGAAGCCCCTCTCCTCGGGGTCGGGCTCCTCGGGATGGTCAAAGTACAGCGATGTGGCGTGAGAGAGCACCACCTAAAACGCATGCTAGATCGGTAGATCAGCTCCATAGACTTGTGCATTGTAAATATGACAACGGTCTATATTTCATTCAATTAGGGGAGAGAAAGTCATATGAAACATGTTCGATTGAATTGCATGGCCGAAAAGATCAAGGTTTAAATTCAAGATAAGAATGTAGTGCCATTTGGTAATCTTTACTAATAGAAAAACCCGACATAATAGGTCTGTCAGAAGTGCAACAGTAACCCACTGATAACCCACAGTTTTTCACGATACGCAGTCTTAACCTTCTAACACGGGTTTCTATTTTACCCATCCATTTACTCATTGCACAACATTGCTTCAAGGCATACATGTACTCTGTCGACATGAAATGTCACCTTGCCATGGTTTGTGGGCACTGTTGTCATCTGGCTTACTACGTGTTTACATACAAAACTTCTTTCCCCAAGTTTAACTGTTAAGTCTTCACACTCTTCAGTAAACTGCTCTTCAAATTTGCCACAATCTTGACAAGAAACATACATGCTTATAAAACACAACGTGCACAGTCTGTATTTATCACAAAAGTACACATGCTGCATTCTAATAGATGTACGCTGGTGACATGTAAGTGTACGCACCTTGTAGCCGCTGTTGGCGAGTGTGTACGCCCTGCTGCCGCCGCCCCACTCCCAGATGTTGTTCCACGCGTACGCCGTCACGTCTCCCGCGGTGCCCCCCGAGCCAGTGGGCTGCAGGCTGTCCTTAGGGAACGGGGCGGTGGCGTTAAGCATGAGCCCGTCCTCCCAGGCCGCTGCAGACACGCCCTCGGCTGTCAAGATGCGTATTACCTGCAATAGTGGCATGAGTTTATGATGGCTCTCTAACGTTCGGGGTACGACAGCCAGCGCACGGACCTTTGGATGTAGGGAATTTTCCGGTCTCCGTATTGCCTGAAAAAAGTACATTTGCAGTATTTTCACTTCACTGGAGACGCACTGATTCCAACGACCTCTGTGCGTTTTGGTAATGTACAGGCAGTATGGAGATCGTGCTGTCGGTTGTGCACTAGGTTACGTTAACCGTTTTAATTATCAGTCCCCAAGCATAGATAATAGTAAAATTTGCATATTTCTCTCAGGCTAGCTTGACATAATAATTGGGATTCATAGATTCATAGCTGCACAACACAATATTTGAGTTCCAGCACTTTGCCACAGCAAAATATACATACACAACGTACTCACATCGGAGACAAAGGTCTGTTTGATCTGGGCGTGCGTCTGGTTGGCGCACGCAGGGCTATACACCCACGCGCCCTCGGGCACCTCGTCTCCGCCGAAGTGGAACGTCCTCAGCGGGCGCACAGCGTCGTGCAGGCGCTTCACCTCACGGACCACCTCACGCACAAAATTGTACGTCGACTGGTGATGGAACAAAACACAGGTTATGGAATCATCATCTCTTTTAATGTTAAATTACAAAAGAATTTCGTTATCTTGACTTTGATTAATTATTGCGAATTTTCTCTTAACTCGAAGTTCATTTCATTTCCATTCCATAACATTACGGGCACATATTAGTTAGTTATCTCGTATTTTGGTTATCTCGAATATTTTATTGTAATGCGCATAGATTCGAGATAGCGAGTTTCTACCGTAGCGTCAACCAGTCACAGCAACTGAAGCCAAATCAATCATTATTAATTGGCATTTTATCTCGTGACGTGATATCGTCACAGAGGTGTTGTAAACTCACGTTTCTATCCTGTGCTTCTATGTTCTCACACATTAAATCTCAGAATGATTAATATTGAAACCCAATAAGCCCGGACAGTCAGCAAGAGTGCATTATGGTGGTTGTAGCACAGCACTAGATAACGGAAACTGTACATTACAAATTATCTGATAATTTAAATCCAGCAATCATACTTCAACCGCAGGCACCGATGAAGGCACATAACATTTCTCTAAACGATTAAACACAATCCATTCCTATGTTTCAGCCACTGACAGTGTATAATATTCCTTATTCTCTCTTACTTTTAATCATGGGGAAAATAGAAAACTCACAACTTGTATTTATTTTAACCGCTTCAATGCTAGCAGTCCCCGAAATCTGTACCAATTTGAGATCAATGCGTGTAGCTTCCAGAAGGTTAAATAGTATATGAAACTTACACTTAGACACGGGTTGATGGCGTTGTCACGGTAGGACTGTATAGACAGGTACTGTGACGCGTCCTCCAAGTCAGTAAGCAGATACTGGTGCGCACCGGCTGGGTCACGTGGCTGGAGCACGTGATGGCGTGCCTCCATGGCCTTGATGGCTGCGCGGGCGTGGCCGGGCATGTCAAACTCGGGGATCACCTAAACACGCTAATCGATATCATTATGTGCTATTTTTTCACGTAGATGTTTTGTAATCTTTGAAATAATGGAGGAATGTGGCAGTCGGTATGAGGACGTGAAGGTATACAGTTCTATCATGCTTGATTTGCCTTTGCCGGAGATTGGGGCACAACCGATAGTGCAGACATTTGGACAATACGTTTTGTCTGAATGATTGCAATGTATGAATTGAACGTTGAGAAAGTTTGCCATGTCAAACAGCCTCTACTGTCTCTGTACCGGCTCAAAAACGAACTTCCGTCGTACTTTTGCAGTGTTGACCACGTACTGATCCCAAAGGTCTCCTTAAGGGTTTGGCAGTAGAGAAGCCGTACTATCGGCCGTGTCCTATGTCTAATTGTATGAAGAATAACTTACAGCTTTAGTTATTTTATCTACTTGCATATCCAAATATATCAAGAATTGCCTGTACATTTGTCTAATATCTATTGTATTTGATTTATCTAAAAATGACTACAGAAATGAGCCACACTCCTTGGACAATGATGATTTTATATGAGCAACACTCTCCCCGTATATTCGTATTAAAATCACAATTTCATTTCAAAGTTTGTTACAAAAATCGTAACATTCTCACCTCGATTCCCCTGTCGTCGGCATACAGGAGTATTTTCTTGTAGTCCTCAGTCGAGTAAAACCCTGATCCAGAGTCGTTTTTGAAGGGTCCAGATCCGAACTGTGGCATGAGGCAGGTCAGCTCCAGAGGGTCGTGGCACTGGTTGGAGCCCACCTTGAGATAAGATCTTTATTGTCTATATATTGTTTTCTTGAAACAGTAACTAGACGGTTATTTATGATTATTATAATGATGTATTTCTAAGTGGAATAATGGCTTAACAGAGGGGCATTTAAATTCACTGGAAGATCCGTGTTTTCAGAAATGGGAGAGTAGACGTAATGGATCTCATGGGCTTTGCATGTTCAATCGATAGAAATCACACCGAAAAACCCTATGAAAATAAGGTATTTTGGTGTGAAAGGGGGTGGGGGTGGACGCAGGCCTTGGTCCCATGGATCTGCCTGTGAAGTTAAAGAAGGCGGGAGGGACCCAATCGACAGCACGGCAGCTGATTCAAATCACAGCGATTGCAAGGCATTGACACCATGTCTCCAAATAGAAGGTAACTGAGAGGAAGGTAGAATGATCATATGCAGCAAGTACCGTGCCCGCCGTGGTCAGAATGTCTAGAGCCTGCCCTGACCGCTCCTGGCTGCCTCGTTAACCGTGCCCAGCATGTTCGGAATAGAGTTCAGACATGACTACAGCCTGACCTGACTACTTGCAGCAAGGCTTTCCTTGTCTGTGCTCTTAAGGGCGTGGGCGGCATTCCAAGGAGAAAAAACAAACTAACTTCTTAAAACAAAGATTATTGAGGAAACATACCTCGGTGAGTTCTGGAAGAGCGGGTATCTGTAAGCGCCAGCCCTCGTCGTCAGAAAGGTGGAGGTGCAGGGTGTTGAGCTTGTAGAGGGCCATGGCATCCAGCAGACGCAGCAGGGACGACACGGGCTGGAAGTGGCGAGCCACGTCCACGTGCATGCCTGGCGGGGGTTAGAAGGGGTGAAACGTGGCGTAACTGTCTCTGGGTCTTGTTTTTTTTCTTTTCTTCATAATGCTTCTGGGTATCACGCGTTTGCAGTAGGGAACACACATGATTACGTTATGCAAAGGGCACATTACAACACAAGGTGGGTCTTCAGCCAACTATTGCCAAAAACGCAGAGAAAACGAGAGGACCCGTGCGTGTACAGTGCGGCAAACGTACGGTTTTTTTTCAAAGCTGTACAGTGGCCGCACTACGGCCGATGTCAACCGTGGTCTGCCACATATATACAAGAAATTTGACACATGTTGTCAGTACAGATACAGTACCGGAACCGTGCGTTCCCTGCAAAATGAAAGTGCGAATGCTGTACTTTGGATATCACACCATGGGTAGAACGTAAGTTAAATGCGAGTGCAACGCACGTTCGATGCATGTTGATATCATGGCGACCTCAATGAAATAATCCCCAGTGGCGATGCACTGTTAACGCACGGAGGCAGTGCGTATGTGCCCACAATTGTACTGTTGTCATTGCATGCAGAAAACGCCGTAGACGCCTCAGATTTCAAGACGCCTTGCGGCGAACACGACCGCAAGGTCAAATGTGCCCCTTGCTTACGGGATACAAGATGGTTGTGTCTGCCGTACACTCAAGCGAAACACATATAATATTTGCAACTGAAAAGATGTCATTGCGCCAGCCCCCCCCCCCCCCACACACACCTAACTCCCCTCCCTTGAATATGAATCAAACTGGATTTGTGTCAGCAGTCAGCAAGATCATTTTCTATAGGTCATCTGGACATGTCACAAGCTATCATATATCATATTTGTCAAATGTGGTACCCCTTAACACAGGAAGAGGACAACAAATCAGTCTACCAAACAATTCTCTAGTGAGCCGTACCTCTGTATGAGAACCTGGGGTAGTCTATGATCTCCACCTCCGGCAGCACGCCGCCCTCGTTGGTCCCCCGCATGGCGATAAGCGTGACGCAGCCGTGCCTCAGGCCAGCCGCGTTACTCGCGGTGATGGTGACGGCTGACTGCGGCGCACCCGTTATGTTCACGCGATACGCCTCAGGACTGTCCACGGGTGTGTTGTGTTTGTCGCTGACTGTCCCGAGTGTCAGGTGGATGTAGTGCGAGGCTGGCAGCTTGTTAGTGTGAGACACGCGCACCTGCAGCTTGGCTACAACACATTACTATTTGTGAGGGAGCGATTTCAGTACTTCAGTACTGTTAGATTAATTGTACTCAGTTGAATTTACTGATATGTTAAAAATATCGTTGGTTGAAAGAAAGCACTTACTGACAGAAAATAAATAAGCAACAGAACTATTGCACATGAGGCCACCTGAGTTACCACATGGTTTGTATGGCAGTGCATGGCTGTAAATAATATGGTAATGTTGCACTGGCAGAACCAGGCTATACTTTTCGGAAAAGGCAGAGCAGGGCCTTAATAGTGATTGTTGTGGAGTTTTGTAGACCTTGAAGGTTGCAAAAATGATGCAAGTGAATGGTGCAGATTATCCATTAAAATGATTTATAGTTTTTTGTTTAACAGGGGATGGGGCATGTGCTTGCACTCCCACTGTACCTGCCAGTGTACTGTCCTTAATTTGTACCTGCCAAAAATTGAGCTGTCTTTAGCATGTCAATCTCGTCAGCGACAATGATCCAGTCTCCCACACTCAAGTCGATAGACCCACCTCCCTGAAGCAGAGAGGAAAAGCACGGTTCCGGAGTCCATTGACCAACTCACACTACTAGAACATAATTATATTTTAATCATTTTAGAACTTATCTTCTTCTGACCCATCACTGTATTACAAATCTCAAAATCTAGACTATATGAGCATCAATACGAAATCATTAGGCCACACACTTACAGGATTGTCAAGTACCACAGAATTGGCAGTATTAATGCAGATTTCAGACCCAAAATACCCGAATACTAGTTGTCCTTTCAAAATACAGATTTCCCTCCTTGACGTTTGTCAATGTGTCATTTTCATCAATGATTACTTTTTATGAAGTATAAGCACATCAACTACATCTTTACACTGACATTTATGCTTGTGGTTGGTGTTAAAAGCCCTGATATGAATTGTGGTTACAATACACCAGAAATACAAGTTGCAGTGTACTGCAGATTTCTACTTAGACCCATTGACGTTTCGCCACGGAATACAGATGTTGACCCCTAAAATGCTAATTTTGGGCAGTCTCAGTACAGAAATGACTAATTATGGATTGGCAGCCCTGCCCCATAATCACTGTTCCCCACAGGTTACCTGTATGGTATACGCGTGGGGTGTAGGTATGAAAGGAAGCACGTCGTCCGTCTCCTCTTCGCCCAGGCGGTACCGGTCCTGGGCAGAGTAGGGTGTGTACGAGTCATATTCCCGCCTCTTCCACTGCTGTGGTGTGGTGAAGTCTTCCACGAAGGACAGCTCCTCCCCTTGAGTGTAGAATAGAACCCGCGGGTCCGCGTCGCTTGCTGTGACGTACCTAGATGGACAAGTTAAAGCTTGTTTTAGCTAAAGGCATAGAGAGGTCCAGGGGATTGAGGGTGAGCTGGGCAGAGGGAGCCCACCGGGGTTTCCCTTTTTCCCAACCAAAAGATTTTATTTTCATGGAAATGTTGGCATGTCCACCATCGATCGTGTGTATGAAACCCACGAGATCCGTTCAGTGCCCCCCAGTCCCATAACCCTCCACCCTCCTGTCAAAAATCCTACCAGCGAGAGGGATTCATATGATACGGCAGTAAAGGCAGCAATGATTTAGCGTTGATGAGACCTGAAGTGATTGTTTTGGCTGCTATGATTCAAGGTACATCAAAGGAGGAAAGGGGCGCTCTTTTATTAGTGGGGAGGCTTTTGGTTCCACAATTTCAAGAAAAATAAATAAATTCAATATGACATGTAAATACAAATATACAAATATACTCAATTTAATCTTACCAATTAGGACTGACATCTGTACGGGCCGCCTGCCAATCGCTCGTCTCGAACGGCACTACTAACGTCATCCCCGCGTAAAAACCCTGCAAATGGAAACAGCACAACGTGAAGTCTAATCAAACCTAATAAGTATACTTCAGCAGTCACCAGTTTGCATATGAAAATAATAGCAGACTATCGTCATAGGCAGATCCAGGTTTTCGTAAAAAGGGGGAGGGTGCGGACTTAAGGAAAAGAGGGGATTTCATGAAAACCCCTATGAAAATGAAGTATTTTGGAGGGGAAAAGGTGGGGGGCGGGTGCGCGCCCCTGCCCCCCCCCCCGGATCTGCCTATGATCGTGGTGCCACTTTCACCGCTAGGTGGCATATAGTTAGTATTATCTTTGTACCATTTTGGCTGCTAGTTGGCATACATACCTTGTTTGTCTGGATCAACCAGAACCTATGATACTATGGTGTAGCAGGAGGAAATGAAAGATACCATTGTTTTTTGTTTTTTGTAAAAAAAATGCCAACAATGCAATTGTTTGTAGCCAACTGGTGGTGAAATTGGCACTACGATACGATAGTTGTAGTTGTGTATATAGTGAGAAAAAGTGCATTAGCACAATCTTCATTTTTGTAGGGCCTATCTCAAATGCACTGGTTGTCGTGCTGTATTAAGAGTTAAAATCTCACCTGGAAGTGTTGCGCAGACGAGATGCGATGCAGACATCCGGTCACGTGGCCTACCACGAGTCCCGTGTCTCCCAGCGTCACCCCGGCACCAGGCGGCGCCGCCTGAAATGACCCGTTAAGTGCAGAAGACTAGTTTCTCCCCAGTTTGCCGTTTATTCTCCATTCTGATTGGTTAAGAGCCGTAGGAGATCAGGTTACCTCCCTACTTTGTGAATAGTTAACTCCATCAAGTTAAATAATACGGTTAAAATGTGGAGATAATAAGGCAATGGTCTGTTTTAGTGTTGAGATAATACTAGCTATGCACTTTAAAGGTGTCTTAGCCTGCTCCCGTTCGCTAACGCTTATTCGAGCAGGCCTAGGCACCATTTGTGCAAGATAGTGTTATCTCCACACTAAAACAGACCATTACCCTTATAATCTTCATATTGAAACATATAAACGTAAATTTGGTGGATTATAGTCGTGATTCAAGTCTTGATCTCATGATCTAACAATTTAAACCAGGTGATTGGCACACTTATTAATCATTTATCACATACTTTAGCATCTGCAACACATTCAGCACAAAATGCTAATCACTCAAACAATTGCTTACACACTTTCTCCGAATGACATGTACATAATTAACGTACAGGTGCTATGGAGCTGTGTGTAGCTATCTTGGTATGAGTTTGGTTGACACCCACAACCACACCCGAGCGGGATCCAACCCACGACCTCCGTGTCACGAATCAAACGCCCTATGTACCGGGCCACAGAAGCGAACTTCAGTCAACATTCATAACACAATTTCTGTATGTATTTTACAGTGATCAGTTCGGGTGCAATATTCATGGATTTGTCACGGGTTTAAGAAATTGTTAATAATATGAAACATTCACAATTGCGCATGCGTGTAAGGATGGAGCACTAGTGCCACAAGAATCGTCAACTATATGCAATAGCATAACAATAAACTGTAAAATAAGAATTTATTTTCAAACCTTCAACACGTCAGGATGCCATATGCGAATAGAACAAAAGAAGAGTTGCCAGTCTTTGTCAAAAATGTCTTCTGATCCAATATTGGTTAGCTCTAGGCTGCCTTTTGATCGAGGATGACCATCAGGTGAGCTTTCGAGGTTTGTTTCTATTTTGAAGAGGACTTGTATGTTGCGTGCCATGTAGTCCACCAAGTCTTGGCTGTTTGCAAAGGCAGACACTACAAAAGGGTAATAAGTATGTATTTCATAGATGAATTGATGAATTCATTATTTTACATGGCTGACTTTAGTTGGATCGTTTCCGGCCTTATGCCATACGTTATTCCTACCTCATTTATTGTAATATATCATACAACTTTTGGACTTTTTTTAAAATGTTGTGACAATTAATTAAAATCTGTTCATAAAGAGAACAGCTCTAGATTTAACACCACATTTCTCGAACCCAAGCCTTTTTAACGAGAACCGCATGGCTACCTACTTAACTGAGACCATCTGTCTATTGAGACACTTTGAGAAAGGTCACCTGAGTGGTTTAAAAAGACAAGTTCTATTGTACTGGTAGTTAAAGGCTATTTATTGTTAGACCAAAACTTAACTATAATTGCACCAATTCTCGCTGTGTTCAATCGCATATTACTAATTGCCATAATATGCCAAGGTTGATGATCGCAGGTGACATAGTATTTAATGGCCCGACCCTCACTTTGCTACTAATCATGCATCGAGGTAATGTTATAATTGTTCAATACCTTGTTACATACTTCCTTTGATGACAAAAGCAATATTTTAATTACCATTGTAATATAGTTTGTTGACTGCTTTTATTTGGTTTTTGCAGGCAGCCTGGTTGAATGGATGAAAGTACGCTAAACAGTAGTACACTGTATGTTTATTCCCCCAGGTTTATTCTATACAGTCTATGAAAGTCATCAGCAGATAGGCCAGGTGGGCCCGGGCCAAACCACTTACCACTTTTTGGGACACTTTTAATTACTATTTACTATTACTATTACTAAGACCCTACTTCAATCTTCCAAAACTTAGACATCATCACCACACCACGCTGTGATTTTCTCATTGGACCCAATCAGCTTTGTTTGCTAGTGACACCCTTGTACGTAGCAGGGCCATAAGAAGCCACATTACATTGGGGTGGGGGTGGGGGCATTAGTCATGGGATCTGGGGTCCCAGGCAGGTCCCAGTAGCCAACGAGGTTTCGATGGGGACAAAATCTCCACAAATTTAGGGGTGGGGCGGGGACCATGGCCCTCTGGCACCCGACCGGCTGTTACGGCCCTGCGTAGGTACATGTATGTGCGTAAAATACGAACCTGCATTCGCGTAGACAACTACTGCTTGCAGAAGAAAACTAGTATCAATTCTGAAATGAAACGTTGATCGGAAATTTTGATTGGTTACCAGATAATATTTAGACCACAAAATATGTACAGGTAACTGTGAGTGAAAGATAATGTAATTGTACACTGGTAAAATTAAAACAAAATGAATATATCAGTTTAACACTGATCAGCAACGTGCGTAGAAATACCCACACATCGGCGGGGAACAGGTAACATTAACACACAATAGTTTTTTTTTATTAATTATTAAAATATGTAGAATACATTGCTGTTATGATAGCCTACGTACCCCTGGCATCACATATACATTTGATTTTGTTGATCTTCCACGTTTTGCTGTAATTATTTCTAATCATTGGCTCCAGCAACATGGGAGGGGTGTGGGGTATATGATTTACCAACACTATACCATACACATTACTATTATCATGCAGAAGGGTGTCTAATAAACACACAGAGCGTGGTAGCTGGGGCATCCGTTTTAGGCATGATTTATGCTCTAGTATATACTTTATCACTTTACCTTATTTGAAATAAGCTGACACAGTCCTATGCCATTACAATTTAAATATTTCCACCAATATTCCAAATTTTTAATTAAATTAATCTGCATTGTGGATCATTATTTATTTGATTTAATTTGCTTTGTTTTATTACTGTGATGTGGTATGCCAATCAATACGGGTATAATGTTATAGTGGATGATATACTGGTCCTTCCAGTCACCTTTACAAATATTTAACAAACTGGCCATTCCAATCCAATTTTAACCCAGTCTATCAAAAACAACTTCCTGCAGAATATTGATATGAAATATTGGTGGAAATGTTTAAATTATAATTGCTTAAGACTGTATCAGCTTATTTAAAAAAATAATATGAAGTCATAAACCGGATTTCCTGCCTACTATGTGTTAGTAGTATACATACCACACACCCCTCCCTTTATGCTGGGGCCCAAGATTCTAATATTTCAAATCAAAGTCTTGGAATAAATAGAGTGATATTATGAGAAGAAAATTATTTTAAAGTTTAATTTATGAATTTTGTTAATATTTTTCTATTCAAAATTAGAATAAGGCATAGCTATTTGTTTCTATTGTGACACTGGTGCGGGACATTATGATAGACTACCTTATAGTTGCACGAGGTAGCATATCTGTACTTTATCTTTGAATTTACAAAAGGGTTTGCGGGGTCGGGATCGGTGGTTATGTTGGTAATGAGTATCATTGTCCCATAAATGTGCTCCCTAGGTTGGTGTCATAAACTGATAATTGGAAAATTATTCAATCATGGCATATTCTTAATTCATATTACAGCATTATTCATATTAATGAATTAAGATCATGTAAATAGCTTTAATACTTTTGTGCAGAATAGTTTGAAATTAATTTAATATACGTCTATCTACAGGGAAGAACAGTAAAGTGAAAATTTCCGGGAATACTGTAATGTAATGCATTCGCAGTTTTAAAAAGTTCTAGCTGTGTAGGGTTAAAAGAATAAAACAACATGTTACTAGAAATAAAAGCGTTCATTACATACATTCGGACCATAATGGAATCCTTGTATCCAAAAGTGAGCATTAAAATAGTAATCACAACTGACATTCGACAGATAACCTACATAGAACAATGCTTGTTATTATTAAATACCGTGGTTATAGCTGCCATATCATGCCAGTGAATTCAAACTGCTTAATATTTATCACAGCAATTTCAATTTGAAGCCCGGGGCAAATTAGGCTATTATTATAACGTGATTGTTTGAGACAGAGACATTACATCTAGCTGTAAGTATGCAATGGTTAATCAATTTTTGTTTTACCAATGTACTGTGTTTCCTCTAATCACGTTGTACAACGCAGCGTCGTATGACATCTTTACATACATGTACATGTAGGAGTATATTGCTGCAACGTATACATACATGTAGAATGCCCATAGAACCTGTTAGACAGCTCAAAATAATACACACACTTAACACATGTACATTATATATAATACATCATTGTTATGTGTCCATCATTATCAACATAAACGTTGGTAAGTGTCAACCTTTAGTCTATCATTGTGAGCTAAAAAACTGAATATACTCTGATAAATGCTATCTGTGTCATGAAGTGCATGATATTCGCAAAGTGTAAAATAGGTTTATGTGTATATAGTATAAATTTTAAAAAAATAATTACATACTATATACTTATATACTATATACACATAAACCTATTTTACACCTTGCGAATATCATGCACTTCATGACAATCTGGCAGGTTTCACATCAAGCTCGAAAGCATGCATAAAATAAGAATATTAAAAGCAATGATACTTTGTATAATCATAGTATAAGAAATATTTGAGCAATATTTATAATCGTCACAGCAATTGCTGATTTAAAATCACAGTACTTTCTAATACATATTATGTATTCATAAGCAGATCCAGGGGTGGGGGTAATGGGGTGGGGGTGGGGGGGCAGGCGACCCCTCCCCCTTTTCCCCACAGAAATATTTCCGTAGGGTGTTGTGGCATGTTTGCTATTGATAGTGCTTATGGAAACCATGAGCTCTCTTACATGTATGTGAGCTTTCCTTTTCTGAAAACCTGGATCTGCCTGTAATATCTATATTTTTGTGGCCAAACTATGTTTACAACCTTTTATACTTCAGGAAAGTGTCTATAATACAATGATAATAGTATAATGACCCATAGAGCGCCTTCTAAATGTTCAGACAAATGAAATATATACAAGCTTAGGCTGGTAAGTTACGTCACATGAAGTAGCAGCGCAGTTGTAACAGTATACATTAAACTACATGTCTTAAGTGTCTTTAATTGTATTAAATACCACAAAGACAACCGTATTTAGAAAACCTATTTCTATTGTGTTATTAACCAAAAGTGAAAAGCAGAGAATACCAATTGATCGTCATAGCGATCCAACAAGATGTTTCGTGGCGTCTGCTTCACTAATTCTGATAGAGTTGTTTCTTACTAGTATGTATAGTATCCCTATATATGAGACTGGCTACCATCTTGAATCTCATTCAAACCTAATTTTAACACCATAGATGAATTCGGTGGGTTGCATTTGATTAAAATAGATGTATTGCACAGTATTCCGGATGTATTAGTCAATGTTCTCTTGTACCGGTTCATTACACTTGTCCGCCTCTGGCAGTTCGGGACTACTCAACAATGGTCTATTTTCCTTCATGCTATCTTGATCGGTGAATGCCACTGTATCAACTACGTCTGACAGGTTCCCATTTTCATCTTTTCCCGGTGGTATTGCAGTCTCATCTGTTGGAGTGTGGTCACTTGTGGACATTGCTTGTTCAATTGGAGTGGAAATTTGAAGAGAATCTAGAGACCCTAAAATATCTGCACTAACTGTCTCTCGCTGATCAAGTAAGATGCCTGAGCATGAAGGAGACTCTGTCATTTTAACTTCTTCGTCGCTGCATCTTTGCATTTTACTAATACCGCCAATGGCCTGTGTGGTACATACGGCACCTTTCTCCGTATAAGAATCAACAGAAGCAATAATATCACCATCTCTCGTCAACTTAGAAACTGCATTGGCACAATGGTCCTCATTGGATTCATCGACCGCATGACCGTCTAGTTCGCTACTCGGTTGTGCTATTGTACCAGAAGCGACCTGCATACTAGGCAACACACTTTTCTTCTTGGTATAAGAATCAACAGTATCTTCATTGTTCTCAATCTTGGAAAGGGTCTTGTCACCATGATCCACATTGGAGTCCTCGACATCATTATCGTCTACGTCGCTGATTGCCAGTGTTTTAACACCAGTGGTGGCCTGGCTAGTACTCACGGTATTATTTTCAGAACAAATTGCAACATTATCACCATCATTCTTCAATTCAAAATCGGCTTTGTCTCCATGGTTCTTATTGGATTCCTCAACTTCATTAACGCCTACATCTCTGCTTATTTGTCTGATGATACGAGTGGTCGCCTGCGTTGTACAACGGATGTTTGTTTCAGTATAAGAATCAACAGTATCTTCATCAATTTCAAAGGCAATAACTGGCTTGTCGCAATTATCCTCGTCTTCACGGCTACTTAATTGTGTGATGTTACTAGAAGTCGCCTGCGCTGTGGAAATGGCACACGTGTCAGTAGAATCGACGGTATCTTCAAGCTCCAAGGCAAACGTAACTCCAGGTTCATCATCATTTGATTCAGCGACATCATCATCAAGACCTGACGATTCGGATGCACTTTCGTATGTGGCGCTCCTATCGTTTCGATGGAGTACCCCACTTTCGATATCGGCACCACTTAACTTTGTACCTATGCTACTCTCTGACATGCTTGCACTTAATCGCTCCCTTTGTGTGCTTTGATATGCTTTGTTTTGATCATCATAAAAAGATGTCTCTCTTTTTATGTCAAACTTCTCATCTTCTTTCCTTGCAAACTTTTCAAGCTCTGTATGTGATGAAACTGAATATATTCTTGTCAGAGGGTCGCGTTTCAAGACGTATGGCGTGGTTCTCATGTTGTCATTAGTAAAATGAACAATGTTGAAGTTGAAATCACTACTCTCTGAGTACAAATGACCATAACACTGGGCATATACTAATTGTACCTTCATTGGTAAATCCATACATGCTTTAGCTCTTGTAGAAACAGAAACGTCTCTCACATATTGTATGTAAGTATCCAAAGGGATCTTTTCCACAGTATCTCCTGATCCTCGCAGAATAAAACCCTCGCGACCTCCATGTCCGTTAAATATGACAACTGCATCGAGTGAGCGTGAGGAATATTTTTCAAAGAAGTTGAGCGTTTTAGATTTTAATTCGCTGTAGGTACTGACGCCACACATAACCTTCTCAGATTTTAGTTCGGCGTCTTGTCTTAAAGCAGGATGTAATTTGCAGAAATTGTCATATTGCCATTTTCTATTCTGATAATCTTGTTCAACGGAAAAACCTTTCTTCTCACGACCTTTCTTGTCAATAGACGCTTTCATTTCACGAGGGGCTGTGATTAAGAGAAAAGACTTGTAGACCAGGTTTTCATACTCACCCTGAATTTCATTAGCCTTTTCTGTGGACTCATCATCATCTTCCTCAGGATCTGCATTGTCCATGAGTTCAAGCCCTTCTTCAATCATGCCATTGGCCCATTCACGAGCATCTTCCTCTTGATAATGTTTTTCATTTCGAAGTATATCATATATTCTTTTTTTACAGTGCTCAGAGAGTTGTCTTTTAGCATCTTCAATCCAGTCGCTATCCTCTTGTAGGAACTGATCCAATGTCACTTCAACCGGAACTACAGTTACAAAACTTTCAGTATCAACAGCACTTGAAGAAGCCATATCTTTACATGTTAACGTTCAAACGTGTTCATATTGTGAGGTCATAGGTCTCAACGATTACGGCTAGTTATTGCTGCCTTGGAGTGATGCCCCCTGAAAATATAATATTGCATTTATTGCTTCAATAATGGAAATATCATAGTTTTATCATAATTTAATGGACCCTACATCAATTAAGGGCAAAGGTATTTTTCTAGGCTCATTGACGTTTTATTGGTCGATGGTGGACCATGTGAATTTATAATATATATCACTACGTATTTTGGTGTGTAAGGTTCAATGCATATTGTATGTGTATCATAATAGTGTGTTTTTTCTATACAAATATATGCTTATTTTCTAAAAGATTTAATAAGACAGTAAAAGAAGTATGCACAATATTTGCTAAACGTTTTCGACATCTCTCCTCTTCTGAAGAGGTCCATGTACACATAGGTCAACTCACGACTATAGGTCGAGTGTGTGTGTGTGTTTCTGCTCCCATGTAAATAGATTTAACTTTAACTTCTCTGAAAACCAACCAACCAAGGTGCATTTGCTAATATTCTGAATATTTACATTTACTTAATGAATCCAGTGAGCTGATTTATGGCATATAGTCATGAATTGCGCGGTCCAAATTAGTCGATTATAATGAATTGAAGGTCTGTGTGACAATAAAATGAAAGTGAAATCAATGCCACACTAAGAGAGATAAAGTTGACCAAATTTGATATAATCGGAGACATTTACCAGGTCTGAATAACCACAATATTCGTAAATAGAATGTTTAACACTAGAAAAATAGAACACATAATAATTTTATGATAACTTTTAAAATTGGCTGAATATATGCGTTTATCATTCCAACCTGGGATTCTTATACCGTAACCAACTTCCTTTGTGAATCGATGTTAATAGAAGTCGGTTGTTCATTTTAGCTACATAATAGAAATAGCTCGTATGAAAACATATAACACCCACTTACTTACCTATATGGCATCAATATTGATGATAAAACACCATTTAAAATTCTATAATGGGTTAATTTTACAATATATTGCTGTAAGTATATCCTACTGTTAAAAAACAACGGACTGTTTGCTTTTAAAGTCCGTGATCGTATATAGAGAGTCAGTATTATGACATGCATCTTTATCACCTTATCACCGTATCGATCACTTTCCTTAAATTTATGTACATAGACTATATAATACATTAAAGGTTATTTTAGGACTTCACTAAAATTCTACTTTCTCTTTTTATATTGGTTCGCTTTTTACAAATTACATCTTGCTGTGTAGGTTATACTCTTTACTAATTATAAACCATTGGTTGAAATAAATAGATTAA
>CM032665.1:10312200-10338649 GCA_019095985.1 Streblospio benedicti
AAAAATTTAAAAAAACCCTAAAAAAATTTCCCAAATTTATATAATAAATTTTAGGCTAATAAAAAAAATTTCTTAAATGTTTCCTAAAAAATAAACACTTTTTGGTAATTTTAAAAATTTTAAAAAAAGGGCCCCACCAAGGGGATTCATAAAAACCAACTTTTTTAATCGGTTTAAATGGGGATTTTAGACTTTAAAAAAACTCTAGAAAAATTAAAATTTTAAATTGGCTAATTGTAAAAAAACACATTTAAAATTCAAAATGGGTTTTTTTAAAAATATTTTGAAGTTTCCACTTTAAAATAAAACGCTTTTCCCGTTCGTAAAAACGTTTTGACTCATTTTATATTTTTCCCTATATTTTTTAAAATTTGACAAATATAAACATTAAATTTTTTTTGGGATTAACCCTTTTTTTAAGGCGCTTTTTTAAAATTCATTTGGGTTTTGGGGCCTTTCAAAAAAAATTTGTTTGAAATAAAAATAAAAAATTTTAGTAAGTTTACTAATTTGCCGTGTGTACTGTAAACGAGAGAAAACGCAATTACAGATGTCTCTATGTCAAAATGCATACCCAAAAGCGCGTCTTACTTTTGAAAAAGTTATCTCATGTCTCATGTAGGCCTATAACACAGGCCAATGCTAGTATTAGTATAACGCCAAGAAGCAGCGATAACGAAGTTAAAATGACTGATTCTCATTCGTGCTCAGGCATTCTAGTGGATCAGAGGAAGACCGCCAGTGCAGATGTTGTAGTCTTTAGTTTCTAAGGGAAAAAGATTATTCATTGATTTTACCTACTTTTCTACCAAAAATAGCTATAAAGTATAAGTTTAAATATAATTTAATAAATTTTCAAAACTCACAGGTTCCGTTTCAAAATCTTAATTTGAAATGGAACTTGTGGGGTTCGAAAATCAATTAAATTATATTCCAAATTTATATGTGTAGTTTAGAACTAATAAACAGGTAATATCAGTAAGTTATTGAATCATGACACCCACTATTTTTCATACAACATAACAAAACCAATTGGGTAGAAACAATTCTATTGTCGTTCTTTAAAGATATTGTCAAAATTTTATCAGTAGTGAAGATGATTTTAGTTGATTAAAAAAAGTAACTACTTTTGAAACGGCTGTCAAATGAAGGATAAATTTACAAAAGATTTTCTAAAATGTATTGGCTAAGTACTTTCCAATAAATAAATTCCTCATCAGAGCTAAAATATCTAAATAAGTCCAAAAAATATAAAAGTATTTTCTGATTATATATGAAGCGAATTGTCTGTCATAAATCCAAGTTAAAAATACATCTCATTGGTATAGGTAGTATAAAAGTAAATAATGCGGGAATGATCAAATATTGACATGTTAATTATAAAATGTAGGAAATTTACTGTTAAAATGTACAATATTAAGTTGCTTTATATGATTTACATTATGCTGTGTCACATTGCAAAGATTGTAGGGAGGTGCGAAAGTTATGTAACATTTCAAAACCAGAATAACTTAAATCATTGAAACTTTTCAAGTTTAAAGATTGTTAGTAAATGCATCTTCAGTTCTGCTTGATGTTTTGAACCGGATATTCTCTGGAATATAGACTCCAGACAGGGAAGGAAGAGCCAAAGAAAATTTACTTAACAGTGCCAGTACATTGCCTGTCGTCTATAATGTGTGATATTCTGAGTTAGTTATTTCTGCCCAGATGTACTGACTTGTCAGAACGTTTTCGTACGTCAGCAGGGCACAAGTTTGTTTCTTGTCACTGCGTAGACAGGAAAAGAAAACGAGGACTTTCTTGGGAATATGATTATTTTACCTTCCATTTCATTACAGCTATCGTCTGGAGTATATATTTTTGCATGAAAATTCCATTATTTGGCTTATACTTTATTTTGTAATATTGGTTTGTAATGTTTACAAGAATTGCATCAAATACAGTTCTATACCCCCCCAAAAAAAAAACAACAAAAAAACAACAAAAAAAAAAAACATTTTGAACTACATGTAAACAGCTATTCCAATTTCTTTATTGTTTTCTTTATTGGGAATGATGAGTTTCATATGTTGGATTTGTAAACAATGGGCTTTAGATCTACTACAAGAGTTTTTAACACAACTAGCGATTAACAAAAGAAAATATATAATAATAATGATAAAAGCAACATAAATACAATGGACATAAACATGATCAAAACGTT
Source organism: Streblospio benedicti (assembly GCA_019095985.1). NCBI lineage: Eukaryota > Metazoa > Annelida > Polychaeta > Spionida > Spionidae > Streblospio > Streblospio benedicti. The sequence continues at coordinate 10,314,407 of CM032665.1, forward strand.
CGTTGTCATCGTCATTGTCATCATTTTTTCAATGTTTCAGGTTTGATATTAATCCTTATCTTTTCCCCCTTTTCTTTCTCAGCTAAATATTTCTTCCACTTCTTCCACTCTTGTCTTATAAATCTTTCCTCTTTTTTTTGGTATTCTTCCCAAGTGTCAGGGACTTCTCTCGCCGCTTCAGGACTTACAGAACGTGGTTCTGACATTGTTGATAATTTTATTGGTATTATAAAAGCTAACTTGAAGACTCTTCGCAATATTACATTAATTTAAAGCAGTTGTAGTAAATCCAGATTAGATTTGAATCAGTAACTAATAAGTTAACGCTCAACATAATACTCATACGTTTAATGCAACAAGTTCTTGGAACAATGATACGTTTAACGTAGAAAGAAACGTACTTCTGCTTTAGAGATTACGAGGCCAAAATTTCTTAGAAGAGGCCGTTTGAGCCGCCCACGACTTTCGGCGCTAAAATTAAACTTAGGAAACAGAGTAGTAATATGCAATACTTGGCCTGGTTGATCGAGGCTAACAGTGGAAAGGAAAAAGAAATCCCATGAAAACTACCCCCAGGTACTTTGGGAGTGGGGTGGGGACTTTGCAGTACTATTAAAGTGTTTACATTAAAGGCGCATGCAGTGCTAATGCCTCCAAAAATGCTGCTTGATAATCTTGGTGTTTTATATGCTCTATGTATGGCTCATAATGGGTACACTACTTCCGGTTTTAACATTCAAATAATTAACTCATTTTTTAGAAGAAAACAAATCCCATAAAAATGAGAACACCTGTAAACTTGTAGCTATTCAATGTCTCCCTCTGAAAAAAACAACCCTGTTTATTATCTCTTTCACTGACCACTAGCGTTTGTCACTGCAGAATTCTCAGGCTGTATCTTCCAAGCAACGCTTGTAAAATCACGAAGTAACTAAGATTGATAAAGGCTAGAAAAATAAGAGATATTGTTCAGGGATGTTTACTTAGTACTTACAAGTAAAATCTGGTAGGTCCAAAGTATGAAAATCAGCAATATGAAACTGGCTAGCTGTACTAGAAATAGTTTAACGGCTGAATATGAATAAAAATATGTGAATGATAATATGTGTATAGGATTTAGTAGACGGGTTGCCTCACACATTGTTTGACGTCAATTGGCTTCAAATCATTAGATAGATGCATGCACCTAAAATCAAGAAGTTCAAGCATCTGGCCAACATTATGAACAGTTAGGCACAAAGCGTGGGGTGGGGGTGGGGGTAGTGAATGACCCCCAGCATCTGCCGCTATATGTAAACGAAAGATGCTTTTGCTATACGGGGACAAACATAGCCACCTCAATGAGCACAGCACCATGCTGTCATAAAGTCTACAACAAATGGAGTATCAAGGGTAGATGGCTAGATGCAAATGAAATATGGTAATTTTTTTACACTCTTTGAGCATCTGGACGTTATGCAGGTATAAGCTATAAATGAGGACATAAGATATCTAGTGATCGTTGGACATGTACTTTGTTATGTTGTTGGCAATAAGAGAACAGCCGGGACTTCATTTGTCAAGCCTCTGACTCACCAATCCAAGAGTAGTATATATGGGTCGCCTGAGAATGGTCTCCTGAGACATGTGAGATGACTTAATCATTTAGGCAATGGATATCTGTCCGGCGGGCCGGACCGATAACCGTTAGTCTATTTGTCAAGGTAACCCAGCTGGATCAATAGTGGTTGAGCTATTTTTCCGGCGCGCCGGAGGAGTTTATATGTATAGTCTTACGATTCTACTGTAATTTAATGAACGTGCAATTAACAAGAAATAGTTTTGGTATTCATTTTATTGACGTTACATTTATTCATATGAAAGGCTATATCATTAAGCATATAAGTGATTAAAATACAGACGACCTACAAATAGGAGGGCAAATGAAGATCATTGCATTGTTTGGCACAATAATTAGTAGATGATGCTAATTTAATTGGAGTGTTGTTTTTGTTAAAATTTGTACATACCTTTGTAGTGTTAATATCAATTATTAGTATAAAATCATTATATACATGTATGCACATATAGTTATGAAATAGAAAAGTTTTGTGTTAAAAAATATGCAAAGCTCTATATGTGTAGCGGTATACACCCTGTTCGATAATCAAAGGTGTTTTTTCAATTTAAATGTGCTGTAGTATTTATAGTGTTTGTGTGCGATAATTTGTGCGATTGTTTTGACACGAAGAAATAATAATACATACAACCATAATAAGTTTGTCAAATAATAGTTGAAAGTCGTTGATGTGTGAAATGTAGAAGTCATTTCACAATCATTTCCTCCGTAAAGTAGTAATCAGTAATCAGACTACATTCTGTGTGAATCCAAAGTTTCTGATAAGGTATATACATTATTTGGCAGGCGCAACATTTCCTGTATCAATGTAATTTCAAAGACAAGGATAACGACTCCATTTCACAATTAATTAAATGGCATTCTCTTATCACATTGCGGCCTAAATAAACCCCTCTAGAAAAGTCTGATGATATTTGCAATGAGTACTATCTATTCTATATGCGCTTACAAATATACTTTTTGTTTGAGATATGAGTGCTCCCGCTAACCCAGTAAATGTAAAATAGATGCAGACAAGAAACAAGTCATCAGGACTTTTTGCTTTGTCTTTGATATTCATAGCTTCTTTTAAAGCGGAGTGACCTGTAATTGTGCCGCGGTGATTTAGAAAACCAATCAGAGGGCAGTGTTTGTCGCCGGCGACGAGGATTACCGTAAAGAATTAATGGCCAGTGTTAGTAGGCGACACTGCCCCCGTCGATGATGTGTAAGATGCCTATTGTGAAGAAGTTCGTGTAAATACTATCGGACGACTCAGGTAAACTACCACATGTATTAGAATTAGACATGAATGATATTTATATGGAGAAACAAGAATGCGATTTACAATTGTGTAAGGATAAATTAGAGAATGTACATAATGATACACTGTTAAGATTTATCGATAAGAAACCAAAATTGAGACTATATAAACAAATAATGTGTAAAGAGGGTGTAGAAAAATATGTTAAATTGAACCTATCTTCCGCAGAAAGATCAATGGTGGCCCAATTTCGAATGGGTATTTTACCAATTCGTATAGAAACAGGTCATTTTACTAATCTTAAAATCACACAAAGATTATGTCAGATATGCAATGATGATAAAATTGAAGACGAGATTCACTTCATTTTTCATTGTCCAGTTTACAACTTATCTAGACAAGAAATTTTATAACAGTATTGAAAACGATATTCCTAACTTTCAGAACATGACGGATATTGGAAAGTTGTTTTACTTAGTTCCAAACATATAAGAAAATTTGCAAAATATCTTTTGAAAATCTTCAATGAAAGAAAAAATTGTGAATATAAAGATAAATAAATGTTCAACTTTTCATTCCACTATTGGTCAATCTGCTTGATAATTATTTTTATTTATATATATTATTTGTATATATTATTGTATATATGTTATGACAATTGAGCCCATAGGGCTGGGTGTTACATGTATAAATATGTATTTTGCAACTATATCATAATTACAAATATAACATTTGTCAATAAAAAACATTCTATCTATCTGTATTCTATAGTTGTATACAACTGGAATTAGTCGCACTTCCAAGGGTGTGGGCACATTTATAAACAATATTGATGTACAGTCTACATGTGCTTGTCATCAGTGGCCTGTCAATAATGTCAAGGATGCAGAAGATCAAGAGTGTGCATTACCATTTTCTTCAGTATCACACCCATGCAGGTTCTCTGCTTTTTCGTCTTTGTGCGTACAGGTTCCTAAAATATTCTTACTTAACCATGCTTCACTATGCCTAATCTGAAGACTTGCCTCGGTCTAGAACTAAACATGGCGTCATTTGTCACAAAGGCTATGTCAGTCTGTTAGTGTCTCGAAGTAGGTGTTGGAGGCAAAGTAAGTTTAACTATTTATTTATATAAACAAACACAACCATAATATAAAACCTTTATTATAGTAACAAACAAAATACATGAAACGTAATATGCTAGCTAAACCTAACTATTAAAGTATAACAGGTACAATAATTTTCATAAATGAGATAATTTGTTAAATTATTTTTGTTAAATGAAATAGAATAATAAATTAGAATGAAAGGAAGTTTGGGATGGTGGAATGCGCTTTACACGCACTCACTCACTCACTCACTCACTCACTCACTCACTCACTCACTCACACACACACAAATGGCTTCCATGGGCTGGGTGGGAGGGTGAAACGATATCCTGCGTGGCCTTAACTTGAATGGAGGCCAAGTATAGCCACATTGATGCAATGTTGCTAGACTGCTAGCTAGCTAGCGAAATAATGCGTCTCGCTGTGCTTGCATGTAAACGGAATTTTGTTAAATACAAAATGATCATTTATATAAACAAACACAGCCATAATATAAAACCTTTAATATAGTGATAAACAAAATACATGAAACGTAATATGCTAGCTAAACCTAACTATTCAAATATACTTGGTACAATATTTTTTCTTAAATGAGATAGAATACTATATACCTATTACGGTGACAAACAAAATACATACTCTAGCTAAACCTAACAATTTATAAACTGCAAAAGTGGACAGCAGCTTGCTGTATTTGTGCAAAGAAGATAGAAGTCAAGCAATTTATTTGTCTTTATTTATTTTAACTGTTATCCTTACATCGATTCAAGAAGGGAAATGCAAGTGGTTACGTTATTTACGTTATTAGGATTGGCAGAAAGGGTAGTCCGCAACTGTCTTTAGGTAGTACTCGCCTCTGCCGGGCATGGTGTCAGCGTAGAACCCCATCATCTGACAGTCGCCGCCAGCAGTACAGCTATTGCACCCTCCCTGCAAGATAACCACGGCGTAGCTTGACAACAAAGCATTGGGCAGAAAATAGATTTATAATTTCTGAATAATCTGGATATGATTGTCATTAAGCTCGGTGGTCTAAAATAATGTTATTCAAACTTGTTAAGCTAGTGAAAAGTACTTGCATTGTCGGCATCATCCAAATTTTTACATGGGTACGCTTCAAAGTTGCAGGTGTCAGCCTTGGCGTAGATGGAGGCCGCATAGAAGGAATGTACGATAGCGTGATCACAGCCTGAAAAAAATATATATACTAGTTGATGGCTCTGTAAGGGGGGTCTTCAGACCTACTGCTTTTGCACACTGATATTGTAAGATTTTTAAACCTTTCTCATATTTTGTTTCTTTTCTGGATTACGGCAGACATGTATGTATCAAATCTGGTAAAAAGGTGTTCTTGTGAGTGAGTCATGTAAATGTAAATAAATCTATATAGGTATATTCTACAAGCGAGATTCTTCTCCAGCTTGATGTACTAGATGTTTCATATATCAATGTCAACAAACACCTCCTTACACTAAATGGTAGGTCTGTGCATGATGTCCACAGTTTTGTAAATGACACCACCTGTAGATCAAGAGGTAACTCTGGGGAAGTCTTTCATCACATTTTGATGACACTACCACTATTTCATAGGGGGTATAAGGAAGTGGGATAAGGGAAGAAGGAAGAAAAAGAAGGATAAGGGGAAAGGGGCCAAAAAAGAGGGATAAGGGATCTCCAATTAGTGGGATGAGGGAAATATGCCCAACAAAAAAGGGATAAGGGAAAAAAGGACCTAAAAGAGGAATAAGAGAAAAAAGACCCCAAAAGAGGGATATGGGATTTCTAGACCCCTTATAACACCCCACCTTTAGTGTGTTGTGAGATAATTGATCACTTACCGTAGTCACTAGCCTCACACCCAGGTTGCTGCAGACCCTTATTGGGATAGAAGTCCACATGGCCCACCGACTCATCAATGCCATTTTCTCTCAAGTCCGTGTGAATGATGTCAACGAACACAGCATCAGTCTTGTCTATACGGACCTCAGCTCCATTTCCAGAAAACAACGGTCCAGCCGGATCCATTCCTGGAGCGGACAACATTGTTTCTATTCTAACGAAATGTGTTAAAATGTGGGATATTGATGCTAACAACCAACAAATATGCGTATGAATGTGACATTAGTTTTTCGTTCTTATTATGGGGAAAGTGTAGGAAATTATGAATTAAACGAAACTATTACAATGAACAATATATATTTAAAAAATATACAATTGCAGAGTATAATATCTCCTGTTATGAGTTAATACCTTTTGGATTAATGTTGTAATGCATATGCTTCAATATACTATAGAGTATATATAATTATTTGATTGATGATGTGTGAAAACACGAAAACACATACAATGTAGTTTTCTTATCGTTGGTACCATTTAATAGAATAAACGAAAATATAAATTAAAAAAAACCAACAAAAACAACAACAATAAATGTGGGGTCATTTTTCACTTTTCATAAACCCCACCCCTATGTTACCTGAAGCGGTTGCCCCTTGTCCGTGATATTACTTCTGAATCTGCCCCCCGCACCCCCACTCCCAACACACCCTTGTTATCAGTGATTTCCCATCCCCACCCCACTCTGTGTGATCTTACCCAAAAGCAGCTGTCCCCCCCCCCCCCCCCACCATATGTTACCTGAGATCCTGGCCAGCTGCGGCTGCCCGCCGTCGCCCTTTAGCGCCTTGCCCATGTAGCCGCACGTCTGACCGCCCAATGAGTGACCCACACAGTGCACGCGGGACAGGTCAGCCAGCGTGGAGGCCACGTGTGCCGAACATGCGCCCACTACCTGCACGCAGGAGGACTGGTTGATAGAAAACTGCCAGCTGCCAAAGGGGTGGGGTTGGGGGTGGAAAAAGGGAAAAAGGTTGAAAAAACAGGGTATAATGGGAAAAGGGCCAAACAGAGGGATAAAGGATCTCCAATTAGTGGGATAAAGGAAAAAAGGCCCATAAAGCGAGGGATAAGGGAAAAAGTCCCTAAAAAGAGGGATATGGGATTTCTAGACCCCTTATAAACCACCCGCCATCCCGAGGCACAAAGTTAACATACACTAATAAGAAAGGTATTCATGTTCTAGATGGATTTGTTTTTAAGTGTGTTTTGAAATACAGCGAAGTAAGGGTCACGGCAAAACAGTATTAGACGTTTCTATATAGTTGGTGGTTGTAAAGTGACAACTGTATCATGATCATTATAATGTAGTCTATGATTTTCATTCATCAATTTCATCATCATATTATGTTATATCAACTTGCCTTGAAACTCTACAGCAAGATGTTGAGTATGAAATTCAGTCGGTGGGTTTTGGTGGTGGGGGGGGGGGCTTATTCAATAGTCGCTCTATACGGCATGTGCCACTGATAGTGGTCACCTTTTCCAACCACTCAGTTTCACCAAGGGTCATGATTTCAACATTCCAACCATTTTCACTAAGGGTTCATTATCTCTATAGTAGTCACATTTTACCTTATTGTATATGATTGCACTTATGCTGTGTTAAAGTCTTTAAATTGTTGTTTTTATTACAGTTTCACACAGAACAATATCCCTAGGGATAATACCACATTGTTTTCATCCGGTGGTTTCACTAGGGGTATCGTTTTCATAATTTCACTGGTTTCTTTCAATAAGGGGTATGATTTCGGACCTTAAGTGGCAACCCCCTACCCTTTCAACCCTGAAGTACCTCCCCCGAGGAAATTCAGCCTCGAAATGATTAAAGCAAACAACGCACCCGTGTGTTGGAGGCTGACTGCTCGTACTCGACGCTCGCTCCATCCTGCCAGTCCACCACGATGACGTTGTAGTCTAAGGACTGAAGGAAATACATGCGGTGTTTTGGAGGGGTAAAAACTATCTCATCCGTACAAGGTACTTCGATGCAAAAATGGGCAGATGCGTCCCTGGATGTGACAGGGTTTTTGATGAGAGTTTATAAGTACCTTGTGACTTACATGACAAAGTATTATGCATCGAAAGCTTAGCCATGAGCACCACGTGTTTGAATATGTGTAATGTTGGTTCACGGGCAGGACCTAGTGACCATTTTTTCTCCCAGCACATATGCCTTCTTTTTGTTGTTTTTGTGCTTGGAATTATGAACATTTCTATGCTGTCTGTGGTATAGTAGCCTCATCCAACAACTACTTAAAGGTAGACCTACGTGATGTTGAATTGATGACCACAATCTTTATAGTAGAAATATTTCAAATACTACTGTTGCAAGATTTATTTTTATACTTCTCTCTCTCACACACGTCTTTTTAGCAAGCATATTTCTACCAACGATAGATATAGCTGAAGACAGGTTTTACAACTCTAAGCTTCCATTTAACTATATCAAGTGGCCCTGGCAGGGCTCGAACTCACGACCCCAAGGTCGTGAGACCAGAATGATACCATCATCCCAAGCAGCGAGCTGGTAAAAGGTTACTCGGCTGAACCGATGTCTCTGTAACCCCCAGCTTACATACTTGGTCTGTTATCATCTCAACCCAGAGGTCGCGGGTTCGAAATTTTACAAGATTTGTGATTGGAAGAAAGCATGGTGTACACAGGTGAAGCAAAATCCTTGTTTGTTTGGTTTGTATGCATCAGTGTGTGTATGAATCTGGACAAATTACAGCATTTAATAACGAGTCGATTTTTACACACATAATAAACAAATGTAGATATTATCGTCACATAATGTGCAATCTGTAATAATAACTTGTAATTCCATATTTACCGCGAGTATTGCATCTCTGATATCCTTAAGTGTCTCTCTGTTGTCCATCCAACCGTGGATTAAAAATACCGTCTCTTTTTCCTCGTCAAACTCTGGCCTAAAACATAGTCTTGATGCTTATATATGGTACAGGTATTGTCAAAAAATGTAATCGTTTTGCAGGCAGATCCAGTTTTCAAAAAAGGGGGAAGCACAACCACTTAATTCCATTGGTTTCATATGTACACTTCAAAGACATGCAAAAAAAACTATGAAAATGAACCCAGGATCTGCTTATCTCCTTCAGAAAATTAATGATGAAAGTTTGGATCACGGTTTTTTAAAGCTTCTTTAAATCAATTTTTTTAAAAAATTGTAATAATTTTACACAAAACAAATTAAAACAGTAACATTTCATTTCATTTACAATATCAACGCATGTTGGTTTAGCTTTGATAACCAGTAGTTCTGCTTACGGAGCTGTGACATCTGGCCAGGCGAGGTCCACGGGTGTGGTTGGGTTGCTGCCAGTGTAGAGAAGCCAGTGGATGGGTCTTTCCTCCCAGCCCTCGGGCGGAGGACGAGTGTCGAACGGCGGGTCAATGTTGAAGCAGCCACAAGGAGAGTAACACCTGCGCGAGGTTGAATTGATGACAACAACCTCATTGGCTCTGTTTTCGTTGGAAGTGGGATCTCATGTTGTGATTTAGGGACCAAGGACAAAGTTGTGCATCTGATAACTAAGTTAATTCTTTAACTTAGCTCAGAGACACACACACTCCCTGTTAAGTTAATTAGTAAAACGTTAATTTCGAGTAAGGATATCCCCCTGTAATATTTTAAAAAGTTGAATGTGCACTTTGAACAATCTTGACCAGCAAATGTTTGGTCTTAACGTTAACGACAAAAATATAAAAAATAATATGAACAACAAAGTTTTAACAGAATAATCATTGAGATTGCATAGAACAAAGAGATGTACATACATATATTCAAAAACAAGAATCACTTCTAAACAAACATTAAACTGTAAATTAGTATGACTGTCTTAATACTGAAATATTATAATACTAAAAATTGCAAAAAAGTACATGACTATCATAACCAAAGATTATAACAAAACATTATAACAAAACAGCATATTATTGTAAAATGAGAACAATTGCTGTGATATAAATGTAACAGAATATCATTAAAATCACAATAATGCTCTCCATCTAGAAAATATCAGAGACTCACAATCATTGACCAGTAGATCTATGGTTTTACTTGTATTATCTCAAAATAGGTTTTATTAAGATGATAAATAGAGAACAATTATCACGGGTTAACTTTGAACCTCTTATTTAGGTATTCTCCCATGCTTATAATACATACTTTATTTCCATTTGCTGCTTCTCACCGTAGGTCCCTACTATCAGCTGCGAAAATACAAGGAGAAAGAAGGCCACTTTGCAAAGAGGGGAAAGAAAGCATCATGTTGTGTTTCCTTTAGGCGGGGTAATTGATGTAATCTAGTTTTAATGGCAGAAAGATTTTTTTAAACTGTCTCTAGTTACTCCCTGTTTGAGCTATATCCAACAAAAACGGGTCCAAATATGAGAACATTCGCATTCAATGCTGCCATTTCAGAAGTCACATGACCAGAGATTAATGGCAGAAAGATGCAGTCTTGGAGACTAGTAATGCGCTGGAAATGGACTGTTAAACAGTTGAATTTGTTAGATGGCACAAGTTAATTGGGCCTACTGACCGCCCCAAAAAAAAAAAAAAAAAAAAACAAAAAAAAACAACAAAAAACAAACAAAAACAAAACAAAAAAACAACAAAAATACACACACCCCTAAGTAAAATAATTAACTTAGAAACCCGGCATTGGTCTTTTGTCTTGGGACCTTACTTGGCCTCTTGTCCGGGAACTCCGAAGTAGACGCCCAGGCCGATGGCGAGACCGCCTATGATGAGGACCGCCAGCACCACGACAGTCACGAGGCAGCAAGTGCGTCTTTGTCTTTGCGCAGTGACGTCATCTTGTGGCGAGGTCGGCTTTGGAAGGGAAAGAAAGAGTTCTTTTTGTTCTTAAGTATAAAAAACCTTTACGATAATGTCATGATTGTAAGATAACTTGAAAAATACAATATAGGTCTAGGTACGAAAAAATTATGACGCGTAGTAATGCGTTAACAGTAAACGTATATATTTCTGCACAAATCTTTGATAATGATAATCTGCTTTTAATAGAAGAACATTTCGTGGAAGCTTCTGGTTAAAATGAGGTGAATATTCCACAGGTTTTTGGATAGTGCATGTTTGTTCTATTTTGTTATATCTCAAGCAGAACCACAAGACTTGGTGAATATCATCGTCTCCTGTGAGGTCAGCTTTTTGAACCATCTGTCAATGCTAAACTAAAATAGTTTGCGTTTACTTTGTCAACACAAATCTTAAGGGGACTGTGAACTCTTTTCTTACGATTTTATTAAACTTTGATTTTCTCACTCATTATTGCTTCAATTCTTACAAATTACACCTCATTTTGTAGATAATTATCTAATCTAATGACACAACATGTTTTGAATTGTATAGATTGATGAACATTTTTTTTATAAAGCAATTAGTGAAAAATTTACAACTTTGTCTGTGAAGCATATAACTGATAGTAAAACATCAACATGACCGAAATCACTATTCAGTTACAAAATTTGCATATTTATCTAGAAAACCTTGCCTCAATTTTTTTATATTTTTTCTATTCTTCATTTTGCATGCATTTTAAGTTTTAAAACCACTTATTTTCCGAATTTTCTGGCAAATCAATTCAAAAACGTTCATAATTCATCAACGAAATAAAAAAATCAAAATCCCTAGTAAGGTTTTCTTCAGAATGCATATATCTTCAAATATATACAAGTTTGTGAAAATTTGATTTCACGGTTAGAGAGAAATATAAAAAGAAAAATTAATCCACTATGCAAACTTAGTTTTGAGAAAATGGGCATTAAACATGGCCAATCAATATACTTTGATTGTACTTGGTGCCTATAAAATGTATCATATAAGAAAAACTATTGATGATAAAAGGTTAATTTTAAAAACATGGAGTTTATGATGATCTCGTCATGGAGCTTTGTTAGGATGAAAATTTGTCGTATTAGAGATGTTTTTTTTACAGAGGTGGTTTATCTAAAGGTGCTATTGTACCTGTTTCGGGCCGTTTGTGATGGGCGGCAGGGGCTTGCCGCCAACCGCCCCCATTTCCAGCGACATGGTCTATCGGGCTTTCTGTTTTCTGGTGTCAATGCTTGAAAGGCGAACGGGTGAATATTTGAAGATCGGGACACTTTAGAAAGAACGACATAATGACAAACTGGATACATTTGCTACAACGCGAACATTTGTTTGATGGTTGGAATGAAGTTAGTGGACACCTCTTTCAACAGGAACGTTTAGTTCATCATTTATGAACAAGGAAGGTATATAGCAACAATGAATGGATTTTGGTTCAATGCATTCTTAATCAGCACTCTGCCAACAGTTACAGAACTTTAAATACAGCAGAACCTCCCATTAAGACCACTTATCTATTGGAGCACCTCTGTAATAATAATAAATATATAAGACTTCACGGTCGCAAACATTTGATTGATTGATATTCTTCAGGAATTAATGTTCCTAGGATAGCACATGAAAGCGTACATATATATGTAATGCTTATTTCCAATGTGGTCCTTGTTTGTTTGGCATGTTAGGTAACCAACTGAACCAGGGGTGTGGAGAGATCACACTAGCTATAGTTTTCAAACTAGGTGAGTTCTTTTACGTGCAGAGGGATTACTGTCCTCTACACGGGGCACGCCTTTTAACGAGGCTTCCGAACCTCATGCTTGGTCTCGTCACTGTCTTGTATGAAATACTCGACAGCAGCGACACGCTGTGTGGAAATCGGCAGTACAGTGGCAGACGCACGACGTAACTTTTTGGCTCTCTCTCTCTCTCTTACCTTCGGGGGAGGTGGCGATGAAGCAGCAGCATCTGCTGGACGTCTAGGAGACGGTTTTCCAGAGCTCCACTGACCACTTTCTTGTGGTTGTCAAAATATAACTCTGGCTGGGAGTTGAATCTGAAGAGATGATGATAGATGGTTGACGATATAGATGGTGAATAAGTAGTAATGCTGTAAAACGTCACATGTTCTACATTCAACGTAATAGTGTGGGAATTGAAAGATAATGTGTAGGATTGATCACTTGACCTAATTCCAATCCTGGGATTAAAAATCCTATGATTGGTCACATTTTACTGAGCAATAGTTACGCTTCAGAGGTCACATCTTGTCATCTGTTTCTCAGAGTGGGTAGAAGCGGCAATGCAGGGACTAGTTGTGGAGATGCTTGGTGCACCAAAGACGAAACTGATTACAATCTACACGCATTTGAATATCGGCCATGTGTTCAGGTTAACTTCCGGGGCAAGGTCACGCGGATGTCCCGAGAACTTCAGTGCTTATATGTGTGTGCTAATCAAAGTTTCGTGCGCTGTGTGCTAATTAAGACTGTCTTTAAACAAACCAGAATATCAATCTGTAAAACATTCTTCTAAATACTACTAACAAATAATATATCAAGCACAATGGGAATTCGAAACCCCGGACTAGGAAAATAAAATCAGCTGAATTTGAAAATGCAATAAGCCATTTTTGCATGGTGGTGGAATGCGTTGCTTATTGATTATTGAACGTCATCTGGGCTGCTTATCAACCCTCATTTGCATAGAATTGCCCCACTTATTCTGACGCATTGCCGCCCCGGCGCTGTGGTTTGACCAGATTTCAGGTCACCACCCATGTGACCCATGTGGAATCTACTTATCTTGTCACTCACCTGACAGCTGCCATAGAAACAGCATCATATTGTTTTGAATGTTACTTAAGTTTATTTGTTTCTTACACTATAAAATTATAAATGTTACCGGAACGTGTCCAAATAGACATGTAGTTTAGTCGTCAAACAAGCGGCGTTGTTCATTTATATAAAGGTATTAATTCGTAGTTTACATTACATTTTAAATACGTTAACTAGCCTATTAGGGGGCACTGCAAGCAATGTGACAAATCGTGCCAGCATTTCATGTAATGCTTTAAATAGGTGTGCACGTTAAATAAAAAAAGATACGCTTGGTGCCAGCCTTGTAAACCACTGGGGTGTCCCTGCATAACAGGTTCTAGTTTGATAGTTTGAATATAAAATATATGTAGGATCAAATAGAACCCGGGTAAAATATTTGCTATCTACGTGTAGTGAGAACCAGGACTTTAGATATCATTTATTAACGTTGGATTTATTTAATTAAATGGATTTATGTTTCTCGCCTTCCACCGCGGTGTCAACACCACATTACCAGTCAAATGTGACATAAAGATTAATTTGATGTTAAACGTAGAAATGCTGTTTAAAATATGATAATGTTTCATACGCATGCTATCAGACAGAACTATGATAAACTATCAAATCAGAACATTGTATGCAGACACCTCATCCCCGTTTTACCATCTTGTCTATTTCCGTCTGCACAAAAGAGATCTAGCTGAGATTCCCGTAAACCACCAATGGTATTTTACACGCACCTTGGTTTTTGTATTATTTTACTTCACATAACGAATGTATTCCACCAAATAACTGTTTATGGTTTACTGTTTACTTCCCATGTGTCTTGTGTTAACAAACAGAATGCTTCAAACGACTTATTTGATCAATACCTGAATGTTGACCATGCTCACTTATCATAACATGGCCATTCCTCATGTTTCCATCGATCACAACCAACCTTGACAACGTACGTAGCAACATAGTGTACTACATATATACGGGACGCCAAGTGGGACACCCTGAATTTTGTCACTTTTTATGCCTTTCGTCTACGAAATTAATCAACTAAGAGACAAAATACGTGAAAGACCAAGAAGCTTTTCCGTTGGATCCAAAATCAATAAAACAAGTTACAGATTTTACACTGCACTGATTTAAAAAAGAGAAGCATTCAGTAGCGCGCTATAGTTATCCTCGGTGTCTGTAAATTAACACTGTTCAAACTGTTTTTCATCACTTTTCATCACCAACGCTATAGCTAATGCCTGCAGATGACTGTTACATCCAACAAACTGAAGTATTCATGCGCATGAATACACAACTAAATAGTTTTATCAGCATTACCAATGGTCTTCTTGAAATTATTAGTCCCAATTTAAGCTGAATGCTTCAAAAGTAATAATCAACCGAGAGGTCACAATGAATAGATATAGGCCTATCTATAAGAACATTCAGTACACTGTATATATGTAGAATATAATTTCTATTTCAGTTATATGACCCTACTTTTTTTAAGATCAGCCTCACTGGCGATTTCACCATAACAAACCTTAACAAACCTTTAGAACATGTCACTTATTATATCGTAATCACATGCACGTATTCTTTATTACTAACTGAAAAATGAATTATATGAGCACATTTTCTGGCACATAACAAGAAATATTTTTGATTTACCACACTTTATTCCAACTTGAAGATACAGATTATCGGATTATTCTATGGTCAGCATAATGTTTATCCAGTAACGGTGCTTCATTCACTCGTCCTTTTCTAAGTAAAGTCTCAACACACCTTGAAACTATACATTACAAAAGTCTACCCACACCCCACCCTGCGCAAATATTCATGTATTGTCAAGATTTAAGCCATGACTGGCCGTGAAAGAGATTTGCCTGTCGGAGATATGGTCTGTGGAAATGGCTTCTCTGCTTGAATGGTTTGTCAAGATTTCAAAAAGGTCAACTGGTGGGACACTACGGGCTTTAAAACAGGCAAAAGTATATAATTCTTAAAAAAAAGCCCAAAAATGAGACGGAATTGAAAGTACAATGTCAGCATCGTTGACCATGATTTATTAAGAATAGACCTACATGTATTTGACTAGAATAGTGTCTATAGGTCGTCAGCTGGAGTGAAAACCATTACCAGAATTTGTTCAAAAGCTATCATAGTGTAGGTATTGATCTCAGCTTTAATTTAAGGTATGATAGAAGTCTCAAACAGGTAGCTTAAAGGTGATGTTTGCATATTACCATGGTAACCAAGGTACAAAGGAAAAAACGGGCTATTGCACCTTTGTTGCTGGAAATCTATCATAAAAATGCATTGGTTTTTGTATGATTTTAAACGGACAATAAATGTAAATAAACATATAAATGTCTGGTTTATAGTCTTGATCCAATTTTTTGGATCTCACGACTTTACAATTTAACCCAGGTCATTGGCCCATTTATTGATCTTCAATTGATCATTTCTCATATGCTTGCATCGGCAGCACATTCAACGCACAATGCTAATCACTCACACAATCACTCACACTCTTTCAACCAATGACCTGTACCTAATTAAAGTGTAGGTGCCACGGAGCAGTGTGTAACTGTTTAGGGATGAGTTTGCTCAACACCCACCACCGTACCCGACTGGGAATCGAACTCATAACCTTCTGGTCACGAGTCCAACTCCCTAACCACTCGGCCACGGAAGCACACCCCATAGAACGCATTTGTCTTACACGAAACACAGATAGTAAAGTGGTCATTCGGCCAAAATTAATGACTCTTCACCACATAAATGAGATATGAATAAATAAATAAAATGATGATTTGAACGAGACTCCATTTTCCTAAAAATGAATTTCTTAAATCACAATGCAACCCAGTTATAAAGAGTGCACCACCACTATCAAATCGTTCAACATTAAAACAATGGATCAACCCACGGTAGGAGGTAGCGTGGTTTGAGATCTCACTCCTATGAGCAGTTAATAGTTATAAAAACAGTTATCTTTTCAGTTCGAAGTAACACTTCCCAACTCAAAAGATGAAATAGCTGACATAGTAAACATCCATCAATTTGAAAACTTGATAATTTCTTCGTCATTTAGTATCACCTTACAAACTTCCATCCCCAAGTGTCCCTAATGTGTAAATCTTGATACAAGGGATGGTTTACAAATGACGTCACCTGGCAGGGCCGGGGGGGGTATAGCGAAAGATGACGAGAAGGGGGGTCTAGCACTTGGGTGATGTCACCTTTTGAAAAATAAGTAGTTATTTAACAGTATTTACAATTACTTTCTGACATGTTATGTGAGTTGTGATTTATCTACTAGCTGAAACCACAATGCCAAGTTTTCTTTATATTCTAAATGCATTTGTAAAATTATGTCTAGATTATGGACAGACATATTCAAATGTATTTATGTAATGGACACAGTTAAATCAACGTTAAATGTCATCGCGAAACCATGTTGCGTGCGCTTTGGGGGTGAGGGTGAGGCAAAGATCACGTCACTAACCAGGAGGAGAGGGGGGCTGCAAAGATGACGAAAGGTAACAAGGGGGGAGGGGGTAAAAAAGCCAAAAGTGGATTAGAAAGTCGTTGGGCGACTGCTTTGTCTTTGCCTGTATACACACTGCAAACTTCATTTGGGAGCCACGCAGAGTTGAGGTGACTACATGTACAGCTAGTTCACTGTTTTAATATATATTAAATTAGTTTGGGGTAATCAAATAAATGATAAATGCTTTCGCATTTACAAATGACATTCATCTCTTACGGACACTGTTTTTGATACACATTCTTGCAAAAAAGCTTGTTGAGCCTTGAAATTGTACCACCATGTGAAATTGTACCGGAACAATTTCACGCCAACTTGAAATTGTATCACTACCGTTAAATTCTTCCAGTACAATTTCATGTTAACGTGAACTTTTACCATTTTGCCATTATTGCCTTGAAATTGTACCACCACCTGTAATTGTTCCAGGAGCATTGCATTTTTCCTCTATATGATTTTGTGCTTGGTAGCGATGACGTAATAAATAGGTATATAGTAGAGACGACTGGGGGTAGATGGGATACTGGGTGTAGATGGGACACTGGGTAACATGGGACTGGGTGTAGATGGTACACATGCAGGTACAGATTTAAGTTCTTTCCACTCTTATAAGAGTATCCACGAGCAGTCAACTGTGGACTTGTACACTTTCTCCTCATCAGAAATCCAATGAAAAGTGTATAAAATCGTGTATACAATACGAATAATATAGTGTTATATTAGTTGTATTTACACTGCGCATTCTTGAAAACTACCTCTGAAACAGTCTATATTTGTGTTTTATTAAACGAAACAGTGTATGATTTAGAAGACATTGTCTGTGTCGATTGCATTGCTGCTAACACTACTTAATTAATATCCGAGAAAAGGGATTTGTCACATGTCACTCCACTTTCAATCTTCCCACAGTACCATGTTACCCAGTGTCCTATCTTTCCCCATTATCCACTTCTAGTTATTATGCAGTTAACATTACATCATGAGTAACTTACAATACTTGGTGTGTGCATAAAACCTAGATGTCCACAACATTGTGCTCGATTGGACACCTCTTACCATTTTACTCTTTCTCATCTCAATGAGCACAGCATCCTGCTGTCATAAAGTCTACAACAAATGGGGTATCAAGGGTAGATGCAAATGAAATATGGTAATTTTTACCTTCTTTGAGCATCAGGACGTTATGCAGGTATAAGCTATTTATGAGGACATAAGATATGTACTGATTGTTAGACATGTACATATACTTTGTTATGTAGTTTGCGATAAGAGAACAGCTGGGACTTCATTTGTTAAGTCTTTGACTCACCAATCCAAGTGAACAATTCAGTGACATAAGTGCTATGTGCACTTTGTACTTTGCTAGTTATTTTCACGTCATACATTATTCAACGATGATATGCACAATAACATGCAGCCGTGATGGAATTGTGGTGTACAGAGTCTACTTTCAGCGCGGTATTTGTGACACACGGGCTGTGAGGGCATCCATCGATGAGCCCCCGAGAGGAAGTGGCCATATTGCAAATCCTGAGCAGAATGACGTAGATACTGACCAACATGTAAGCATGGATAGGAAATTGCATAAGCCTTTGAATGCAAAGACAAATGCAATGTACAAGAAACATGGCATGGATATCAAAAGAAAGGTTAGTGTGCTCAAACTTGTTCAGAAGCTCGGCAGAAAGGTTGAGGCACTTGATAGAAAGATGTGTGGTGTATCTGAAAGAGTTTCCAAATTAGAAGAAATATTCCAGCATAAACAACAAGTGGCTAACTACACATTGGACCATCAAACAGATTGTGGTGATGATGAGATAACAATGACTCTTCCAAGATCAGTGTCCCCGAAGCTGGACTCCAGTGTTACAAACGTAGCCACCTTGGTAAGAAATTCGGACTCCGCTCACTTAGGATTCACTGATAAAGAAGGACAATCCACCACCGCTGACCAAGGTATGTCCACAGAAGTCACGGATATCCCCAATGATGACGCAAGTGTCGTAACAATAAAAAATGAAATTCTCGAAAAGGATCATTCTGAACATAAGACATTTGGACAAGCGTTCACGGACTACACACAGACCTCTACTTGCCATGGGATTGCTTACATCTTCAGGCCTGGTGAGCACTGGATAAGGAGGACAGCGTGGGTGTTATTGTGGCTCACAGGGCTTGCGTGGTATTTGCGTGTCAGTGCTCTTGCTCTTACGTTCTACATGGCAGGGGACGTCTATGACATAACAGCACCACTTCCCTTAGACGACACACCTTTCCCAGCTATGAGCATTTGTCACTCTGATATTTTTGACCCCGCATATATTGACCGTATGTTTGACGCAGGTGTTTATATACCAAAGTATAATTCGTATTTTGAACTGAGACGCATGTTATTGTTTAAAGTGTTGCATGAGGAGCTGGGCTATGATGCTGATGGAAATTTGTCCAACCAGTCTCTTAACTTTTTCCTATACACGGCTTTTCCTAATCAAACTCTTTCTTTATGCTGATCCCTTTGATTCAGACTCGTATAACACTGCTATAGAGCTACTACACAATATTCCTCTTACAAACGAGACAATGCATGATCTTCTCAATGCCACCCATCAGTACGGTAGCTGGTACGGCGAACCTTCTCCCCACGTGGACATGACTGCATTCTCCTACATTAGGGGCGAGCTAGACGCACGTCGTCTCCACATAGATATGCAGAAGCTCGTAGAGGCGCCTAATTGGGAAATACTGGCTGAGACATTGGTAAAAAATGAGTGGCAAAATCACATAGTACACAATTTCAATGATTTCCTTCCTTCAGACTTCGATGACCATGTGCGTTATGGTGGTGTGCCCGTCATCTTTGACAAGGCGCATCAACCGGGTGGCTTTATAAGATATAATGACACCAATAGATTATACAATGCTGGGGATTATTTCATATCTAACGTAACTGCTTTTCTTGATCGATTTTATGGCCTGTGCTGGACTGTCAGGTTCTATAAAACCAGGGAAGCATATTTTTTTGACACCGTTCAAGGAATAATTCCTGAGAAAATAGTCAATAAAACTAAATTAATGATTTCAGAAAAACTATTACTTCATAAATATTTTTTTACATTTTCCGGGAGGTGTTTCGTTAGATGACCATAAGTATGGTCTTCATTTTAACCTAAAAAAGCCGTTCCTCGTAATAAAGTTCCACGATCACGACGTTCCTCACATAGAGATGCACCGTAACACCATAACGATAACAAGAGAAGAACTAGAAGGCACATTTGATATAGACTTAACTCTCACGCGTAAAGGCTATTTGCGACTACCTGCTCCATACGGTAACTGTGTTGATACAGAGGCTGAAAACCCACTTAAATACCATAATTATAGCTATGATGCTTGCCTATCCGAGTGCATTGACAGCTTCCTTTATGAGGGATTCGACTGTCACGTTCTTGATTCTCTATCACCAGCTGTAGAGCACTGGTGTGATCCTAAAATTCAGAATGTTCACGATTACCACTACGACACCATATGCTCTCACTGTCCACGACCATGTAAAGAAACCACATATTTCATCACTAAAGCAACACGTCCCAGGATACACGATTATGATCGCGGGCCTAGTAGTATTTCCATGTGGTTTAGTGCACCTCCCAAGCGCGTCACCCAGCAAGTGGTGTACCCGCTCTCCTCCCTGCTCGGGGATCTGGGAGGCCAGCTTGGGCTCTTCCTGGGAGGCAGCCTCCTCACCGTCATGGAGCTCCTGGACCTCCTCCTCGTCCAGCTTGCAACTCATGTGTTACGCCGCGCCTGGCCTGGCAAGATGAGGCAGGAAAAACACTAGTCCAACTGGGTGATTCACCGGCTGCTATCATAGGCGACAACCCTTTGAAATACCTGCGCACCACTTACATGCATTTAACATATTTTCAGAAGGAAGAAAGTTATGCAAGCTTTTAAGACTGCAATAACTTAACCCATTAAAATATGTAAAGCTTAGTTTGTTTGTGAGTGCTTCTTCAGTTCTGTTTATTGTTTTGGAGAGGAAATTCTCTGCAACATATGGAATATATACCTCTAAAAAAAGCCACCCTGACAAATAATCTCTTCACAGAGAACCCACCCACTTAGCTTTTTGCACTGTGCAGAATTCTCAGCGTTTATCGATCAAGCAACCCCTATAAAATAATCAAGTCACCAATATTGATAAAGACTAAATAATAGTCTTTTTTAAGGCTTGTTTACTTACAAGTAAGATCTGATAAGCCTAAAATAAGAACATCAACAATATGAAAATGGTTAGCTACAAATAGTTTCATACCTGAATATGAATAAAAAAATATATACGTGTATGTATATAAATGATTGTAAAACGCTGTAAAGAGCCTTAAATGAAATCCTGTTATGGACAATTTACAAGAGCATTTTATTTTTGCTGGGCCTATGTTTTATGTATGCTTGCCATGGTTATCAATTGTATGATTATATATGCTGCCATACCTAGTTCTGCTATGGCATCAGTTATTGTAACTGTGATTTAAGAATTTAAAAAAAGTTCACTGATGGATACGAATAACTACAGGCCTGTGGCAATTACTACAGCTTTTTCTCTGGTTGTTTAAGCTTTTCTTTCTAAATGTAGATATGAACATATTTTAAACCTGAGTTTAGATAATCAATTTGGTTTTAAATGAAACGAGATACTGACATATGTATTGTTAGTTTAAAGCAAATAATTGAGTATTATCATTCTTTATCTAACGTATCTCAGAATTGCGAGAGTATCATCACAGATATCTTCCTACTCTTCTTAGGAAGTCAATGTTAAGTGATGGAAAAAGGTTGCTGTGTTCTAAATAATATCGTACAATGCGTCATTACGTCTATGTGTTTTACTGCTATAGCTCTTCACGTGTTTGGATATGTGGGTTGAAAATGCATATACATGTGTTAATTGATATATACATATAGTAATTGATAGACACTCTGTGATGTAGATAGCTTTGTATAAATTCATGTTCATTATATGTTTTATATGGTATGGTGTTGACATGTTTTGTTTTTATATAGTTTTAGTATTGGTGGGTACTTGTACTATGTCTGTAATAAATTCATAAAAATGTAATTGACGATTGCAATTTCTCGCGTTATCTGTCCATCATATAGATCTATAATTTTTAGTAAAAAATCATTCAATCGCATTTTCCTTACTCACAGTGTGTATTTGGAAGTAAACAAAGCGTGTGATTTTTTATAGAATAATATCAATGGCAACGTAATAACATTTGCCGGTAAATTTTAAACTTAGAAATAACGTGACAAAAACATAAATGATTACTTGATATGGACACAATTAATGGTTCGATTTAAAGTAGAAAGGTTAACAAGTAAAAACATGAACAAAAAATACGTTCGTAAATGTATATGTACAGTATACCTTTCAACCAAATGCATGTCTTTAGATTAAATACATTATATAACAAAAGTGATAAGATAGAATGCTAACTAAATCATGCAACATGCAAGTTGGGCTGTTGGGGTTGCAAAAGCGAAAAAAAATGATGCCAAGCATGGGCCATCACAGATACCACTGTTTAGATGACAATAATTACAGGGCATAAACAATATACCTTTCAATGGCAATACCTGTTGCATCGCCCACACGGCAAGAAGGATGTCCAGAATAATAATGTTTAAGTTTCAATATTGACATGTAATAATTATTCTTTGAATAATGACATTCATGTTTGCAGAAATCGTCAAATTATTGAAGCAAGACATAACTTATTAAGGCTTTACAGACGTCTTGCATTGGCAATGTACATAAATACATGTATAGTATATATCAAGCAAATATAAGATATTACGGGCATATTTTCGTAAGATTACTTTTAAGCAGTTATACTGTGATAAAGTAATGATATATTCCTCCTGTGTTTTCTGGAGTTTGATAATTATAATAGGCTAGAGTGTAGAGTACATGAAACCGTGTTAAATATATAGTATTGAACATAACTTTGATAGAGATATTTTATTAAAATCATAAGGTTTCCATACAACCATTAATATGTTTTGTTCAAATAGCCTCTGCCGCCTCTCCAAATGTACCTCAATGTTATAGCACCACTCCATGTTTCCTTAACTGATGTCCAATTTCAGCAAGTAACCCACCGATGGCCACACTAGTAAAATGCCCAACTCTATATCATGAAAATTTAGAATGGACATAGCAATTTGTATTAATTACTTCAAGTTTATACACACTAATGTGTATAAAAATATGGTATAGATTGGGGCACCGATAGTTTACAATGATGAACACATAGGACAGTTTCAGTGTTTTGCTGTGTGCCTGTCACTACCATGGTCTACTTGCTTTGAATGACTAGACTTGTGGTGTCCATAATAAGGTTATTGTGGAAACTTCAAAAGCATAGTCTGGCTAGAAAATATAGGGGTTTGAAATAAGAGAGAATTTGTGTGAAACGGAGAAGTTGATGACCAAATAATTGTTCAGGAAGTAAGCGGTTTATTTTGCGAGTTATTTATATGGAGATATGAATCAGATTCTATATTTTACTTGTAGCATCAGTTCAGCTTGATTCAAATGATGTGATATTTAATGCACAACACTAGAAACGGCAATTTGACATAAAATGAACTTGATACAAAATATGCAATTCTCATGATGATGAGCTATATTTTGATCATTTTACATCCAATCAAAGATAGCCACTGCTATTCAATTAATACATCTAAATAGTTGGATACCCATCATTGTGCGTTTGTATTGAGATCTCCAAAACCGTGTTTTCAAAACAATTACTGAATGACAATTTGGTAGACCTATATACTGCTGTTTGATATTGCAAACTAAAGTAAGGGGTTGTTTTACAGTTATGCAACCATGACATGTGTTGCTAGTTTTTGGTAAACATGACTTTCACACAACAATTATGAACGAACGTTCCCTATTATAGTGAACAGTACATAGGGTAAAAACAATTAGCCAACGATGCTGTGTTTTTGTATTATAATAACATGTCTTGTAACGAGGATTGTTGGATTTAGCATATCTGGTGAGCCACATTCAATATAAAAATGGAATTATAATAATCGGGGTAGTAATATTAGGGTGCGA
>CM032665.1:10338749-10408192 GCA_019095985.1 Streblospio benedicti
TGAATTAAAGATAAAATAAAAATCATCATGTACTCACAAAGAAGCATCAGTTACTTATCAGTGAATGTGTTATCACTGTGATAAAGCACACTAAATTAACAGTTTGACCTCTATAATTGAGACCAGTCGAAATATAGCCACAAGTGATCTTAATAAATTTGTCTCTTTTTGAGGTTTTTTAGCAAATATTTGTTTTATGATATGGTCTATTTAGATCTATAGAGTTGGCAACAATTGGGGGCCATACTGTATCAAATTTGAAAATAAACATTTGTCATAGCTGTACATGCCACCTGCCTGTTAACATTTAGCATACTTCCACCTTTATTAAGACATTTACTGGTGATTGACAAATATTTTGTATTGTTAAATTTGAAGTAATAAGTTTTGCACTGTTGTCACACAAAATTTGTTGGCGTATAGTGGCACAGCATGCACAGTGCGTGAACAGGAATATTGATTCTGTCGGTCATCAAGACTAATACTCCATACACTTTTCATAACGTTCTCAAACTGTCCTGATGTAAAGCACTTGGTTTTGTTTGAGCTCTGGCGATACACAGCTTACAACAGCCATGGCCATAGCTGTAATAAACCCCATTGTATTATTGGTATATCTATGTTATCGGCTGGACTGAGGCCTTCATTCACGCACTGAACCTGCTTCGACCCTCCAGGCGTGGGCATTGTTGGTCCCAACCACCATGGCTGCAACTTGGAAATCCTCACATACGAGTTTGTCAGCGCCAACCGTGTGCACATCTTCTATTCGGCTTCCACTACCCCCGCGAATACACAAGTAATGTTTAGTTTAACTTTATACCAGCTGCAGCAGTAAGGTTGGGCACAAAGCATTAGTGACTCCAACTGTCCTACTTGCCTACTGATGCCTTCAAATTATTGGCAGCCATTTTTTTCTCTAACTCATTGTGTTAAAGCATTGATTTAATTTAGTGGGTCTGGAAAAGAGTAGCATATCAATATGAAAGAAGCAGTTTGTTTACATTTCTTTACTGTCACCAAACATATATTTTAGATTGGGTGGCAGATGAATGGATAACGTGGGTGTACGAGGAGGGGATGCGCAAACTGGCTCACATCCGCCTGAACCACACCATGTCACTGGGCAGACCCTACAAGGCGTACCGGCCCACTGAGCTCATGATCAGACGAATGCCACGTGATAAGCACGTGGTACACAGGTTATGACATATAGTGAACAGGGCCGTAGCTACACATGAGACAAGAGAGGCAAGTGCTTCCAATCATTTTTTTCTAAAAATACTGCTCGCCGATGGTGTTTGCCTGCATCTTTGCTCAAGTTAGTTTGCCTCTCATCTTTCGCTGGCTACGGCCCTGCCAAGCTTTGTTATATTACTTTATTTAGCAATACATTAAAACACCATGTAGCATTAGAGTGTGCATCATAAACATGTAAACAAACATAAACAAGACCCTGTCATATAAAACATGATCACCAAGTCCCAATGGTTATAGAGATGGGCAATAGACTACAACGGCCACAGTGAGGTCCCAGGAAGTGATTCACTTCCTACGGGATCTCCGTGTGCATTTGCCTATCGCTATATAAACATTGAGCATTTTTATATTTTAGATTTGCCTCGCATCTCAAACATGGAATCAACGTTAGGAGATCCAATGATCTGGTGATCGCCTACTTAGTGACTTCTGACAACCGGAATATGACCATGGGTGTCCTACGGAACACCCAGCTGGCACGGGTGTTGTTCCCACAGTGGACACTCCGCGTATATACAACCACCAAGATATTGCAAGGATCGTCTGCGCGAATACTCAAGAAGGCCAACGATTTAGGTGCCGATATCATTGTCCTTGCTGATGATGCTGGGGTACATCATTAGATAGGACTTTTGCTCTTGAACGTATTTAATGATGTCACAGTCACATCGCTGCTGATGAGGAACCCGTTGCACCGGCTAGATGAGCGACAGAAGGCAGCAGTGGAGGATTGGATGAAGTCCAACGCCACACTTCACTGTATGCGGGACCACAAAGATCACGCCAATGTGTCCATAGTGGACTTTTTGTGGGGAATTAAGGGCGACTTTTCTAAATTCAACTTTACACGGATACGCATGAGAGTGGAATCAGGTGGAAAGATTGGCCAGTATTCTGTGGGATATGTTTAAAGACAGGTCTCTGTGTCATGACTCCGTGTCCCCTGGTTATGATCCAAAGGAAAAGACCGTTCCCAAGAACTGTGGATTTCAATGAAACAAAAACATTTATAGGTCAGGAGTTTGATCAACATATGAGTCCTATTTGAAAAGATATTGTTTACGCTCCAAACTAACAGCCTGATAGTCACGAAATTTCATCCCAGAATGTTAATTAGGAAAGCTGGGAAGTGAAAAAATTGTGATTCTACCATTTTAAACATTCTGTGGAAAAACAATAAACCAATTAACAATGATTACAGTACCACGTTTATTAAAGGGGGCCGCAGATTGAATGTTATCGTAATTGCAACTGTTTAGATATCTTAGAATCAATTACTGTATAGTATTTCCCTGAATAGAATGCTTACAAGTTGAAACAAGTGGAAAAAACTTTTTAAATAATCGCAAATAAAATTATTCTTCAATGTCTACCTACCAAATTAAGTCTCCAGACACAGAATAAGACGAAAATAACGAGTTACCACTTCAATCCAGAGGTTGTGGGCACGAATCCCACCTCAGGACGAAAATTTTTGTAGGTGTAATTTGTATAGGTTAAAGGTGGTACAGAAATCATTTTGCATATAAAAATTGCTGCTTTTTTTTACTGTGTTGGGAGTCTTTGTTTTGTTTTTGTTTTATCTATTTATAACTATTTCGGACAAAAATCCATATAAAAACATGCATGATAAAAAAAATATTTATACCACAGTATGGTCAGACTTGAAAAATATTCCGTCATTCAAGACTAATTAATATTCAATACACTTTTCATAACGTTCTCAAACTGTCCTGATGTAAAGCACACGGTTTTGTTTGAGGATCCTCTCCAGAATTCGTGAAAAATGACACACTGGCGATTCTTTTCAGGTGTCTATGGTTTGTAGGCATGTTTAGCAAAAGATGTTGTGTTGAATGTTTGTAAATTGGATAAAGATAACACGGCAGTTTCTTTGTAGGTTTATTTTAACAAACATCTACGTATCAACAACAATATCAGCAATTCAACGTACATGTAGTAAAGATAGGGCAACTAATGTCTACGGATGAACAGTATTTTGTTTAAATGTAATATTTGAATATTGTATGAGTATGAAAATTTAGCATGCATTTGATAATCACACATTCCACATATACTTTTGCTAACACATATAACACCATGTTTTTGTGTTATCAGTTATGAATTCTCATTAAAAATTCCATAGCCATCTATTTGGAACCTATTTTCCCACATCCCAGTAATGATAATCAGACCCCATTTCATTTAATGCTAATTTTTGGACGACCAATAATTATTCCAGTTGGATTGGGTAATTGCCTGTATATTTGAAATAAAGGTGAATTATAGTGGAATGCATTACATATTATAGCATCTGTCTTACTAAAACAATAATGACATCTGCATGGGGTGAAAAATCTCGAGTTGTACATCATCTTAAAGCATTAAAGCATTTGAATAACGTTGCGATTTTGATTGCCATATACAAACAGGAATACATACTCCCCCCGTCTTATTAATCACATCCAACATTTGCAATTGTTGAACATAGTTCAATCCATTTCCTATTTGAAAAAATACAAATACAAACGAGTAAAGTCCTCCTACATTGTACTTTGCAAATACAGTATCAAATATACTGGTAAAATACATGTATGTGATTTACATAATATATTGGGGAACGTAAATGTGCATCTAGCACATGTACATATTAATTATATGCATAACATATACAGTAGCAAATTGTTATCCCGAAATTCTTAGGAGAACAGTAAAACGACGGAGATAACCAGCGTTCTAGATATTACGAACCAATGTGTCCTCATAATGGAGATGATGAAAACACGAATCTAACTTCAAGATAACGGAAACTTCTAGATAAGCGATATGTAGATAACCAGTTTCTACTGTATAAGGACTCATGATACATAGGCGTGGATCAAAATGGAAAAATAACTTTGTACGCTTAATAACATAATGATGATAAAGAAAGAAATTTCAACTGTTGCATGCCAGAAAAAAAACAAACACCTAAAGTTTATGCATAAGCCACAATGCAACTCTATGCTCACATAATTTTGGATCCCATTAAGGATACTTAGTTACATTTGGGATAATGGATGGTTCATTTCGAGGCGGAGAGTTCGGTCACAAACTGATATTCCATATTTTTGTTTACTTGAACTATTTTCACACCATGAAAATTCAACTTTTTTCAAACGTCAAACATAGAGGGCATCTATGAGAACCTATATGTAAGTAAAAACAATTGTATCCCACTTAATAATTTCAAAGTTGGAATCAGCAAAATATAGATAATGATTCACATTTCTTGAGCGTCACAAAATGTACATCATGTATACAAAAGTGTAAAGGACTAGTCACTTGATATTTCGAGGGAGGTCGGATAGGATATTGTGTTGAATCATGGACAACTTGAAGTTCAAAATAAAATGTTTGTTTGTGTGAAAAATGCATATCAGTTTATTTGAAATTGGTTGACTGCTGGTGAAAAGAAGCAAGCCCCCTCCGTATATAGTATATCAAATGACTGTCTCCTCTATAGTCAAGTTCAGCCATCTAAGGCTGATTTAAAACAATAAATAAATAACACAAATCTGTACATGGCGTAAATTAAAAATATCACATGACGTCGTATATACAATCTGCCATTCTAGGGTATAGAAAGAAGAATAATTTAAAACAGACATTAATAAAAAAAAATGTGCATGACAAACAAGTCTTGCACGAAACATCCTCGCAAAAACTTAGAACTACAATTATTTTAACTCATTGTTTGGCTTACACCAATAAGTGATACTTTATGAATATTCTATGACAATATTGCTTTCAGAAAAGGTAAAATTGCGTATCTATTTTGTTCAAAGTCAACATGAGCATGTTTGAAGTTTAACTGTTCATGAATTTAGCTCAATATCTTTGATAAAAAGCCAAGTGGTACTGACGGCAGAATGTTACAAACTAGCAGAAGTGGGCATTTCCATGAATGAGTTTTATATAAATTATACCAATTACCACCACATCTTCTCGTTTTCAGTTATTCTCATAGATTTCACACAATATGAAATTTACAAATATTAGAAAAGTACCCTAATTAAGCAAAAATCAATGTACGAAAAAAAAACTCATGTACTTTGCATATAAGTCGGTAATTCATAACAGGTACACAGATTTGAAAAAAAATCTAATGACTTTAGAATACAACAGTAAGTTGCAAAGCTACACATATTATTACAATCGTGAATAAATAGTTAAACATGCTGCTTTTAAAATTAGTATGAAAGAGTAGATAAATGCAAAAGAATGAAGATATTAAAGTTTGTCACCACCACTGTCTGTCAAACACGACTATCACAGGTTTGAAAAATTAAGCCATTGCTGACGTCATCACAACGTGGAATACAGCCAATGAGAGGGCAGCACCAGTGGCGCCACCTTGTACAGTAACGCGGCATACCAGTGAATCTCCATAGTATGGTCCTTCATAGGTATCACGTGACTGCCATTGTTTCTCACAGTACTCTCTAGAATGCTGCTGTTGCTGCTGCCTTTCCAGAAGCTAAACATGGAATGATATAATCGCACTGGGGAAAGTGCGGCATGCGCAATGTTTTGACTCTCAATCCACGCATAGCACGATACTGCCACGTTGTCCACCATAATGGTGCCGTGTCGCGTGAGAGGTGCGTGCAAGCCTTCCTGCAGCTGGGCACGCACATGCACCACACGCACACTCACCAGTCTGTCTTGTTCTGGTGTGCGCACATACACGTAAGATCCTTCTCTCACGTTTTGTGCATATACTGCATTTGCAGTAGCAAAAGTACTGTTTGGGTTGTTTGTACTATATAACAGGTGGCTGGGTGTGAGTGTCAGCTGTTGTCCATTGTCTAGTGTTAGTGTATGGTACACAGCCTTTGATGCGCTCGATCTATGGAAGAATAGGATGATCTCGCTGTAGACAAGATGGCCATTGTCATCAACTGCCAGTACTTTGTCACCGATGGACAACCTGGACATGGAAGTGGGGATTCCGCCTTCCAGGTAGGCAGTGCCCACTGATGGAAAACAGCCACCCGTCTTAATGGTAATTGATGAATCTGAAAAAGAAGAGAAAAAAGAATGGCTATTCAATGTACAGGCCTATAAACGTACAATATAGAGGAATGGTTATATCATTTTGTTTTATATATTTTATCACAGATAATATGTATATGAATCTTCTAGTTTCTACTAAATTCACAGTTATTAGTATGCATACTTACAAAGAAAATTTAAAAAACAACAACAACCTAGTAATAATGGACAACAAACTACTCTGTTTTACTCCAATAAATAGAAAATTGTGTTCCCTTTCCATTTATCAATCTTGCATTTCGGTTTCAACAGAATGCAGTATCTCTACCTATTCTCACACACAAATTAACTCTGTGAAAAGGTGTGGAATAAGGAACACTGTTCCCCCATTGTTTACAAAAACACTGAGAATATGTCCGTAACAATGAGAAAATACTTCATAACTTGGAAAT
Source organism: Streblospio benedicti (assembly GCA_019095985.1). Lineage (NCBI taxonomy): Eukaryota > Metazoa > Annelida > Polychaeta > Spionida > Spionidae > Streblospio > Streblospio benedicti. The sequence continues at coordinate 10,345,499 of CM032665.1, forward strand.
TAAAACTTGTTCCATGAAAATAACAGATGCATTCAAATCGTTTAAATGCCTCAGAAAGCACAATTTTATCGAATATAAAAAGTGCCTGTGATCACGTTGAGTTAACGCTGGTGTTTCACGATGCTGGTTCCTGTGAAAGTGTGAGTGGTAGTGGTGGTGGTGGGTGGCGGGGCTACAAGGCGTCAATAAATCCCACATTCCTATTTCTTTTCCTCATTACCCACATCCCTACCTTTTTAACCCTTTTTTCCACATCCCACACATTTTAAAACTTTTAATTTCCTCCAATCCCACTTCCTTGAAATCTCACACAATGTCCCTCTTTTCTTTAGCCTTTTCCCCTACATCCCTATATTCTTTCGCCACTTTTCCCACATCCCACTTCCTATATTCCTTACTAACCCGCCTCATTAATCTATACCGGTTCCGGTGCGCATGGCCACATGTCTCTTTGCCGCCTCTGTGTCTTTGCAATAAATTACTTGACCTGCTCTTCAGCAGACAAACAAACAACCCTGCTATTTTGTGAGCTGTTAATTGCTGATAAGCCCACTCTTGAGACACTGTTTCATAGGCCAAATATGTGCAAGCCATATGTAAGCATTTCCACCATCTCTCTTCTTATCACCGCTTCAGCAGAAGTCTTTATTGTACGTCATATTTCCACTGAATCTGCGTTTGATCGCATGGCCAGGGCAAATTTGATTGTTCTTGAAGCTAGTGAAGAACTCTAGGAGAGTGATTATATCATACTTAATGCTGGTGAAACGATGAACCATGCTTTTTGTCTTTTTCTTGAAAAAAATCCAGTGGCAGATGGTGCCTGGTTGCTAAAACGTAGGCATAATAATATGTAAAACGGTGGCCAATAGTTTTATTGGGTAAGAATCATCTCCATGTAAACGTACTATAATATGCAAAGCTTGTTTGAGTGAATTCCACCTCAATCATATCGCTATTGCCAAATGCATTAAACCTAAACGTCTAATCGCCCAATTTGTGTGACTGTCCTGATCATGAGGTTGGTCGGAGGCCGTTGTGTATGTACCTGATTTGACCGAGCAGTGGATGTGACCACGGGACTCGTAGTAGACCCAGTCAAAGCCCGCCTCGACCGCCAGACGCGCCAGCATGCCGTACTTGGACCTGGAAAAACAACAGCACTGAAATGCAATGCTTAATCTATGATACCATTCATAGAAGTATATGTTGGATGCTAAATGGAGTGCAGAGTTGTCAACGAAGCTGTTGCGTTTATTCAAATAATTAGAGGAAGATACTGCCCCAATAAAATGTTAATGTAAACCTCATGCAAAAGCTGCATGTATGTACAAAATGGTAGGTAACACTACTACCTTGTACTGTTGTTGCATTAAGCAATACGAAAATGCCATTCAATATTTACACAGCTATTCACTTTTTATACAATAGCGTCATCATCTGACTGCTGGAAAAGCCATGGTCCTGCTCCTTAAAATGTCAAGCACTTCTTTGTTAGTTGTCCTGATATCAGCTACACGCTGATAGCAGGAAGGCATTGTTAACGTTGAAAACAAGTCAATTGCTTTTGGCGCATATAATAGTTCTTATTAAATGGTCATTATCACAAAGCAAAAAACACGTTAACGTGTATTATTGTATGCACAATACTGAGCCCAACTACATATATATGAAATACATGATTCCATCAACTATATGCTGCTAGGCGGCCAGCTTGTGTGTATATTTGAGGGGAGGAGTCATATGATGAGAGATGGAATAAGAGGGATGGGAATGGTCCATGCAAATACATTTTGTTTTATCTTATTTGATTTTCATAAAACTGCTCTGCCAGATTAAGATTTTTGTGTGTGCGTCCACATCATGTGAAGATCCGTAGGGTACAAAGCAAGCATCCCCCGCTCAAACTATGCCAAAACTTTATCACGCCCAAAATTTCATTTTTGTGGGGGTTCTGCATCTCCGCAAAGTTACACACGTCGCAAAACACATGAAAAGGTGCCAGGAGTAAATTTCAACACTAGTAGGCTTACTTGGTGGCTTAATGTAAAGTGTCAACAAGACGTTTCAAACTGCAAAATGTACATGAATGTACAGTTTCTAAAAAAAAGTGGATCTACGTACTTGTCCCTGTCAGAGGTGGTGATGTCGACGGCGCGGCCCTCGTAGTGCAGCGAGTCCTTGGCGTGGTGGCTGTCCTCGTCCCAGGCCTCGGTGACGCGCAGCCGGACGCCCGGCCACTGGTTCATCACCGAGATGGCCAGCGTGGTCAGCTTGTCCTTGCAGCGCTGAAACGGCGCACGAGAACACACGGTCAAGAGTGTCATGCAACACGCACATACTCAGGAGGCAGATCCAGGGGGCGCTCCCACCACGCTTTTCCCACATGCTCACTATTTATTGCGCATAAAAAATCCATGAGATCTGTTATAAGCGCCCTTGTTCCAGAACCTGGATCTGCCTGTGATGCATAACTAATTGCGATAATAAGAATACTCAGCCAAGTTCTACATGATCGATTGTGTATGTTCTGTCTACATTTTTAAAAATGAAACTAGAATTCGAAAAACATACAGGTGCATGTCCTATCCATTCTGCTCTGGAGATATATAACCATGCACTTATGTGATCATACTAACATGGCAACTTGAAAACTTCTGTCAACTTAGCTCAAAGTGTTTTGCCTGCTATAAATATACAAATTCCTGTATTTTTATACCCACTTGACGATAAAGTCAACAAGAATAGATAACATCCTAGCCTAATTGTTTGCAATGAAGACCTGGTATGCGTTTCTTAGCCTAGAACACAAGCATTGAGGTTTCACAACATGCACAGCTATTTGCATAACATAATTCCAACTGCTATATCTTGGAGGTGTGTCGCGTGTAATAACAAGGGCAGGTTGTTGAGAAAGTGACTAGTCCGAGTACAACTCCTCCTGGTGCCAATCTTCTGTCAAGATATAGACGCACGTGATTGGCAGGTACATGTCGTACATAAGATGACAGTAAATAGTGCTTGAAATTCTAAATATTTATATTCATCAGACGACACCCACTGGCAACATCCTCTGACGATACCAGGCCATTCATTGACTCTGTCACTTTGTGTAGGGATTGAAAAACTTATTTCCAGAAACTAGAGTCATCTAAAATCTTGTTGCTGCACACATTTACTACCGATAAAAAATATAAGCATTGTCTCTACCTGTCTTTAACTCATATACTCATGTGTTTTGATATTATTGATGAAATAAGAATAAATTACCTGTGCAGAATCCCCGAAACAATGTGAATTGAAATATGTTAAATTCTATTGAAATAATGTGACTTTCCAATAAAGCAGTATTTGGTAGAATAAGCATTTTTCATGATGAAATTGATGTGTGCACTTTGTCATTCCACAAATCGCGGAGAATCTTTAAATGGGTATACAGAACTTCATCTGACTGGTTTTCAACATCTCTCATTGATAACTTCATTTGTTTTAGGCCTATGGAGGGAAGGAGCGTTAATTCTCTCTCTTCCCCCCCCCCCCCACACACACCACTGCATGCTGTCTTATGTCCGAATTGAGTAGATGAACGCACAAACGAAACCAGTTTCCGAAGACCCATCAGCAGTTTAGCTGACGTCACGGGTTACATGCGTCAAAATGGCGGCCATCTTGGGGGAATAACAAGCCATTATTGAAACATTCTGATATTGTAACAAAGCCAATTATAAGGGAATAAATCATGTGGCAATCTCGATGACTCTATCGCAGTTGGGTCTTATGCTATCGCGCCATCGTATAATTTGTAGTGCTAATTCCTCACACAATAGCCTCAATAGCCCACAAATCTATCGTGTTCTAATCAGGCGTCTCTCTGATGAAACAGTTTTCAACAGCCGATAGATTCCATCAGGGGTGGTGTCAAAATGGCACACAATGACATTTATTCTATAACACGATCGTTTCAATGTCAGCATACGATTTAGTAACTATGTGTGTTTTCTTTGGGTAGTTTTTTTATATATCTAAATGCTAGTTCGCTTTATCTATATTCTGAAGAATGTTCTGGTAGATTAGAAAATGTTTTCCATTTAAGGCTGTCCAGAGCAAAAACAATATAAATGAATAGATATGTTTTATGTGCCTGCACAATTCCTAGATTGAATATTGTCTTAGCATCTGATGTCAAACTTAAATTTTGTTATTATCATATTTTAACAACAAAAATATCTGAGAACATGATACAAACGTATGTCTTGGACACTTTCGAATGGGTAGGGGAAGGTGGGGGAAGAGAACAATATGTTAAACAATTTGAACTACTTTGAATCACTGCGATTTTGAGAGTACCCCCGCATGCGTCGAGTCTGTATCTGATAGGACACACAATGGTGCGATCCCAGATAGAAGTGTTCCCAAGCTTCTATCGCTTTTTTGTGGCGAATCGGCCTCTTAGATAGGGCCGTGTGAGGCAATTTACCGAGAACTCTACCCGCAAAGGCGGACCACCTTACACGGCACACTGTAATTAATTATAAAAGCTTGCAATGATGTTGATAATACATTTTTAATATACATGTTAAAGTGATTTTTGATAAGAAGAAAGGGTAGACAGATTGCGGTGGTGTGATCTTTGGCACGTTCTCCTGTAAGAGACTTTGACAAATAAGTTAGCTTATTAGCCACTACTGGGGTCGTGAGTGGTAAGAATTAGGGGTGCAGAGAGTATACCTTGCTTGCTGTTAGGTATATTCGAGAAAGGAGTGCAATAGCCTGAGCAACATCTTCATAAAATGTACAGTGCACTGGCTTAAGATCTGTTCAAATATGCCCTACCGTGACATGGTGTCTACGAATTCAGACGTGATTAAGGTTTAGGTCTAGCTAGTGTTTAAACAGTCGCATGTGTTAGAAATGAACCAATCAATTGCCATATGCATTTATCTCATAACAAGCTAAATATAATTTCCGGTGCCCATTTTGGACAAGGGTAACCATCTTGCATTTGAGGGGCTATCTAAGTTTTGTCTTTGGATGAATCTTCATGTCTGATGATCCCAAGGTACTTGTATGTCAATGGAAATTCTAGAAATAATTTTTTCCGGACTCTATTTCCTCTACTGCACATCGCAAAGCATCTGCTATTAATGTAAACGGCATTTGCTATCAATTTGCAGCATCACCAAAATGCAGCGCTGTTGCACCTATTCACCCCTCAGTGTGTAGCGCATAGACTTCCACACCCGGCGCAAACCTCCCCAAAACCCACCCCCCGCCCCCTCCCCAAACCTCACCCTAACCCCATGGCGCAATATGTGAAGACTTGGTCCTGACAAGTCGATGGATAAATATTGACACCCTCCCGCCGCCGCCGCCGCTGTCATTGACGGCCTGTGATCGGAAAATGCACAAATTAGTGAATAAAAAAAACCCTCGGCTCAATGGCGTGTCGCCTCTAGCGCTCGGCCATTCTCCTTCATCAGCAGACGGCTTTTGCCGTTACTCGCGATGCGTTCACACGGAAGTGCGTGGACGCGTTGTTTACTTTTGAAAAAGGTGTTTGATTACTACAATCGATTTATTCGTGAAATTGTGCGTGAAATCGTCTGCCGCATTTGTGGTTTTGCGAGTTTTTTTTAACGAGAAGATTGCATCATATTTGTCGTCTGCATGTGCTGCTAGCAGTGGCAGATGAACTCAAGTGACTACGACGTCTTCGTATTGAGAGGAAGAAGCAATTCCCGGCACTTACATTGTATGCTCTGACGCATGCAGTGCAAAAATGGCGGAAACGCCAGAGAGTTTTTGGAAACAGATCATGGCTATCAGTTGACCCGTGTTTACTCAGTCAGTAGGCATAATTTAGGCGCTATTTCCACAATAAATAGTGTTCATAATGTCATCGTGAATATAGATAGACCCATTACCCACTTAAAAAGTCATTTGTAGCCATTTTAGCGTCATGTTCCCACGACCCTAGTCCACACACATCATGACTCACCTTTCTCATGCCTACTTATCATATATCTCTCGCGTACCTCAAGTAACATACGTACACAAATTGTTACGCGAAATCCCAGCACCCTAGAGCAGCCAGCCAGCGTGCCATTGTCGCAATGCTATAAACGATTAAGTTCAAGTGCGTTTACACGAACTTATGAAGCTTACGCTGGTGTTATTCAAACTCTACTCTTGCGTGAGAGAGAGGGAGAGAAAAAAAGGAGTGTGAAACACATGGTCGCACCGCAGCCAAATAAGTAAACACTCTTATTAATGTGACACTGCTTCTATATACGTTCGCTGTCCATCGGCAATTTGATTGGATGCGCAACCGACAGTGACGTCTTAGCTGTTGTTACATTTCACGCATGCGCACTGATCCTTGCAGGTGATGAAGCGTCCGGTGCAGACGCGTCCAGGTACCGATCGATCCGGCCCCTGGATGGGACGAGGGTGACCAAGTCCACAACTCCCGCCAGTGTGGGAAACTTCACGATGCACCCATGTTACCCGTTTACTCTGCAGACCTCGTGTGTTCAACCTAGCTTGAGCAGACCACTTTTGAGCGTGAGTTTGAGTGCAGATTTTTACACGTCGGTGACACTGCCGCGAGGTCAGTTGTACTATTGAGTTGTCGATGTCCAGAAATGTCATCACGAGCTGTTTGAAAAGTTGAAATTTAGATATGGTTTGGGTACACGTGTATACGCCTGTTTCCTTATACTGTCTATGTACTCTCAATATTACAAATAAAACTATAAGAGATAGGGACAACCTGCTCTCATATATTTTTTATATTAAAATATAAGTTTAAAACCAGAACGTTACAGAGCTCTGATCAATGACGAAGCAGCTGGCGAATCATTAGCTTAAGCAAATCAAATATGATTTTACGATGATGAACTTATTTTTACCATAGAGAATACATCAGATTTAAGTATTTAGGTAAGGTTCTAAATGTGTTTATTTGGAGTGATCTTTACCATTATCCACACGCCAAACTACCGATTGAGTACCTCTTAGAGTCCTACTGTTTTTGATTTTTCAGGCATTTGAATGAATGATCTATGGGTTATTAGTTCACTTAACATATTTATAAATATGAAAAATGTCCCTTCGGGTTCGGTGTGTTGAAAAAAATGCTTTTAATATGCCAATAAGCAAAATATACTGGGTTATTCTTGTATATTGATGATAACTTATGGGTGATACCCTTAATTCCGAAACTGCTAAAACACAATACAGTTGAATGGAAAGGGTGGTCGGGTTGGTGTGTGGTTGGAGAGGGGGGGCACTTTATCATAATTCTAGTGACAACCGCCCTCTGCCTGAGTTTACTAGCAATGTCTATTAACATTTAACCACAACATTTGCCAAATAAATGCTAAATCAAATTCTGCACACCCTCTCGTTAATCTGGCAATATCAAATCACTCCAATAACTATTTCTTCTTTGTCATACATTAAAAATAAGTCCAATTTGATCAAGCTCTTGAAACGTGCGTCTTTCTATGAAGCATTCAAGTCTAAACATTCCACTATTTAATCAACCCAGGATTATTATTCACTTTTCTCCCATTTTATTATCTCCGCTGTTTGGTGTTCATGATTTGGCAGACGAAATGTTCTTTGCTTAATGTAGACAAGTGATTTTTCAAAGGGACTAAAACTATTTATTAAATCAAAAGTCTGTTGGAGACAATGACCCTCCTACCACAGGCAAATACGCAGAGTGATTTTTTCCCGGGAGTTTTATGATACGAAAGTATCATTGTTGGCCCAGAGAATGTCTTCGCTTCCCAAGAATATGTTAACTATACTAAGAGTGAGTAAAGCTAGTCATTACTTTTGCCACGAGCTTTGTTCAAATAGCTATAGTCACAATGTTGCCTACCTCCACTCGTACCCATGTAAGTCCGGAGACATCATGTTATTACATAAAGTGGTATTATTCTATTTGAAACCAACATTATTTACTTTACCTCCACAACAAAGGATTCGCATTAAGCCTCTACACATATTTACTTACTCTCCATTTCACCGGTTCAAAGAAAAATGCTTCAGATTTGCGACAATTCCGTTCACTGTGTACCGAACGTTGCTTGCACAAACCCACGTGTCTCGAGTTAAGATGTGCGCATTTGACAGTTTACAAGCTATTCAAAACCCGCGTTCGCTGTCTATTACCGGTCATATGTTATAATGGCAGTGTCAACATTCAAAGCCCTTTTCATGCATAAACGCGGCTGGTGTCACAGGAAAAAAAGTGCCTGCTGTCACTAAAAGAGTACCATCGGCATGACCCAATCGTAAAAACAAGTCCCACAATGACGAATAGAATCGTCTCAATGAGTGGTTGTCATTCGGACCCTGATCTAGCCATAGCCATTACATGGCGACATGCTATACTCACTAAGACAGCTATTAGCATATGCTACCGGTTGAGGGGGGGGGGGGGGCGAAAAGAAGACGAGCCTATCACCACCAACACCACCCCGCAAACAAAAATAAAAAATCACCATTCACCCAACTTCCGGGAAGACCCGTGTGCGTGGGAATGTCGTCAACTGACGATCATGCGGTAACGCGTTACGCTACGCGCTCGTGCCGCTGAATATACGGATGGCGGCCGCATCAAACGCTGGCGTGTAATTGACGAAGCGTGACCGAAGCCAACGATCCAGCCGCGATGTGCTTACGTAAGGCCCACGGATATTAGTTCTGGATTAACGAGGCGGTATTTTTATTACAGACGACACTGCGTTTCTAAGCGCATTTTAAGGACCTACGTTAGGTTTCAAAATAAGTGCCGTGTCTCTGTATCCGTTTCATGTCGGTATAAATGATATGTGTCTCTTGTCAATATATATGTATTTTCAACGTGTAACGTTTACAGGTAAACGTGGCGCAAATAATGGCCGTTTCGCCGCGTCATTTTTAACTCATGGACGATCCTCCCGTTTGTGCAGCTCTGAACCATCTCTGCAGCAGGGTGTAGCGTATGATTTGCAGTACATGGCAATACAAATACAGTTAGAAAGGATTATATCGTCGTGTATTTCCCAATGTCCTGTATAGACGTGGAAAAACAAGATTCGAATACTTTGGAATCCATAGATATATTTGAATTGATTGGATTGGGTGTAAGTATTGACATCGGCGGATTCTTCCTCTAAATATATAAGGCTATATATATACCTGTATAGCCTCTGCTGGGACTCGAACCATGGATCACTACCTCAGTGGCACCTATTCACCTGGCACTCAAGGCAGGCGCATTAGACCATTCAGCCATCTTTGTAATCCATTGGTAGACCCCATCTCTACGTAGTTCATTTGAGGAGCCCAGAACATCATGAAAGCGTGGGTAATAAGACAAGTTTGACCATAAGCAGATCCAGGTATGGGGGCGTGAGAATGTGTAACTTTCATTGTGTCTGTGTTTTTTGCATGTCCGCTATCGATCGCACGTACATAACCCATGAGATCCCATGTCTTTTCCCCCCAAAAAAATCCTGGATTTGACAGTGCTGGTATAGATTATTTTCCACGTTAAAAAGATGGTGCAACTCGACAAGTGATAGGGGACGCTACGATCTGTGACATTCTGTGTTCGGCTAATTTGCAAATAGAGAGTTGGAGGGATGGTCACGGCACATCAAACAAATTTACGCAATGATTGCCAGGTCAGTGACAATGCATACAAATTTAATCCCCGCAGGTGTTCACTCATATTTAACCCAGTCTGTAGTGGGAATGGGAATTTACTTGGACTATAGTAGAAAAATGGCTTCAGTCATGACATTCAATACAGGCCATGCTCTTTGATGTTTGGTTGCGGTGAAGGTGTGTGGGTGGTAACATGATGCTGTGTACTTGAACCACAAATTAAGCAGTGATGTGCTGTGGCCTTAAGGCTGCTAGCTACTTAAAAATGCAGTACTTCGTCACGCTTCACAAAGCGCAAAATTACTGTAGAATTTCTAGTCTGCGAAAAAATGAGGTCAAATTAATTCGCTGATAAAGAAATGATGATGCTTATGTATTGGGATGTCAGAATGAATTCATAGTATATATTCATTAACTCTGTGTGTTTTTTTCATTTACACAGTGTGCAGAAATGGACACGGTTACTAATACAAATGTGTCTGGGATCTTTTTTCTTCGGTTAGAGTGATTTTAGGAACTTTTATCTCAAACTATTTTATGTCTTTCTAGTGCGTGCATTAACCTATTTTTGGATAGTGCACAATAAAAGTGATTACATTGACATATTGTATTTCAAGAAATTTTATGAGACTGAAATCAAATTTCCAATCTTGTCTTTGTAATACACAACATGGGAACAAGCACATGTGGTGATTAACAATCTGAAACTATAGCTATCTGTGTGATGTCCAAATATGCATTGTTCTTTCTAAATAAGATGGTTGTGTGGGAATGGCAATTACAAATGAGAATGATATATTGACTTGATGAGACCTAAACATATACTCTACGGTGCATTGTAAACCAGCATGGATTCGATCCATTGACGCTAACTGCAACTGTGGATGTTGTTGTGGATTTTACTTTTTCAATTAGAAACACGTCGTTCGCTGGTACCGGCACATAGATTTATGGTTACCAAACAGGCAATGGAAAACTAGGAATATTCAATTTGGAATTTGCTCTAACAATGATGGCTTGTATGCGTAGCAAGGCTGTGAAAGCCACTCAACCCCCCCCCCCCCCAACGGCCGATGTAGTTTCAGTTCAATATATAGTATTGTGTTAATAAAAAGAGATTGAAGTTATGTTTTTCTAAATCATGTACACGTATATAGTTAGATTCCTATAAATTCATTATATTTACGTTAGCATTTATATTCACCAAGACTTTACATCAAGTGGTGCAGTTATCACCTAAAGTGACATTCTATTAAACGAATCTGTACAAATGTCTATATCCGTGCCATTTGCACTCCTATCTAAAATGTGGGGACAATAGTTGTCAAGACATTGCTTACTACGTTGCCAGGGGTGGGTCTAAAACATCACAAAGTCAACAATGCTTCTAGTGTTTTAAATTATCTAAATTTTGAGTATAACATTCCATAATTAGAGTGCTCACAATTGGCGTATATGGCGATTTTCATAACAACGAAGCGTGCTAGTACTAGAATAGTGTGCTGTAGTTTCTACGGTATCCAGACTCGTTCACTTTGTTAACCATTTGCCTCCCATTTCATAGTTTATTGTATTATAAACTGTAATACGAATGTTCACTCAGTTTTAGCTTTACGTGTGTGCTGCAGAATTAAACAATGATGCCTACATAAGAAAACCAATAAGTGCAATAATGCCATATAATTTATTTTAATAGGAGGTTATAATTAGACCTAATTTTAGTAGTCACCGCAGAACATTTGCCTCTCTATCAGTTGTTTATTCACTGGGCGGCTATTAGTCATTGTACGGTATTGAACAAGATAACGAACAATGACTTCTATCTATAATTTTGTGTAAACAGTATATGTTTATCATGTGCGAAAATACCTATGTAAAACTACATGTACTGGATTCGTGAACACAAGTTATATGCACGGACATGAATATACCGCAAACTTTACGAAGAATATACCAATACAAAAATAATGACAACCGGATGCTCATTATAGGGAGGTGCTCCAACGCGACGGTAACACTACTTGAGAGAGGTTTGCTGTATTTTACTGCTAGGATATCTGATTATCAGAGTTATCAAGTCTTATTCCTGTGAAGCCGCCTGTCGACATTGATGATGTTGACTCGAAGCATTGATTTTGAAGGATACGTGATAAAAAATGTTTGAACTTCATGCAGTTTTATCTACGTATGGTTAGCAGTGTACATTGGATTATATGTATAAATTGCAATTAGTCTTTTGCAGTTATTTCTAAAGGTATGGTGTGAGAGAGGGGGTTGACTTGATTTAATTAAGTGTAAACGATGATTTTAGAGAAGGATTATGTCTTTGAATATTCAGCAGGGACATTGACTGATATATGAACCTGTATAGCAAACACAGCATTTACACACTTTCAATTAGGTCTAGAAAGCAATCAAACTTTGATTTAAAAACGCCCTCAATGGTTTGTCAATTGCTAGTTTAAATCTGGACCCCCTACTAAGAATGGTAAAAAGTCAAAGCCTTCATTATATTAACCGTTTATCGGGGCTTTAAATGATGTTATCATCTTCTGTTTGTTGCAGTTGTGTAGAATGGCACACTACTAGTCATGATAATTCCAGCTACGTGAGAAGATTATTTGACATTAAAGGGCACACGGGGCCAGGGCGATGTTATCTAATATAACAAGTGGATAATATACGTATTGCTACTGGTCTCATTCATTAACATGAGACTATTTCTCACGGTGGAAGACACGACGGAATGGTGTTGGGGATGCTGGGAAGGAGACTTGATATATGCCCCAAGGGGGTATGAGGGGTCAAGAATTTCTATATCATTACATTTGTCTCATTTATCACATCCCACATTTTTACCATTATTTCCCAACTTCTAGTTTCTTAAAATCCCAAATTTGAACTTAAAAAAACTTTTTAGCCCACATCTTTCTTTTAAAGCTCCCTTTCCCACATCCCATATACTTATCCCCATGACTCCATATGCATGTATACGTGTCTGCATCTTAAACTAATTAACTATTATTCAATATACATGTACAAAGTACTGAACGGCAATGTGGAATCTGCTGGGCTATTGAGTATCATTGAAATTGTAGAATAAATCGTGTACTACATATGCATTTAACAAGCGATGCACTGACTACACAGGAAAATGCATTAACTTAAACTTAGATGATTAAACTTGTCAATAATCCTGAATGACATGACCACTTAGGAGGACTTACGTACTGCTTGATTCTGCAGATCCAACAGGCGAAATGTAGTAGAGCGACTGTATCCATATTGTTGATGATTTGTTTGCTGCACCTATGTAGAGTATTGCACAACTACTGGACAGTTGTACTTATATAACAGATACACCAGGATTTTAATCTTAACCTTCCATAGGTACTTTGTACGATAGGCGTAGATAATAAGTTTGGCAGATGACTTATTTGAATGATTGTGTACTGAATGGAGGGGTGTGTAACTTTATATATGGTCCAGAAATCACACATCCATAATTTCATTGGCCTTATTTCCCACATCCCCAATTTTTGGCTTTTCCCACACATCCCACAAATCTTATGGGCGATCGTACCGCATCACACTTTCTTAAAATCCCACATCACTCTTTTTGTGATGTTTCTTTCCCACATCCCTATGTTCAACTTCCCCCCCCCCCCACCCCACCCCCCCCCACCTTAAACCCCGTCCCATGAATAGGTCTGGAATAGCTATTTTGTAATAGAAATAACACCTTGTAAGAATCCCCCAATAATTATAATGTCTCTATCAAACTAACCACAACAGAGGACAGTAATTGTAACAACTTCGCAGACGTATACGTATAGTCTTGATGTAAAATCAATGTTAATACGTGTATAACTGTCCTCTGGATCTGCCTATAGTCACGTAACGAAAATAAAGTGTTATTATATGTGTACATGGATCATCCGTAAAGTGTGAATTTTGTCACATATATTGTCTTCAACTGATACTTGATAGGTGATTTGAAATGATTATCGTTTGTTACGTGATTCCGATAACTCCATGGTACAGCACATTGTGATGAGACCGCGGCAGTTACTTACATATTTGGTCTGGGGTTGAAATCTGGGGGAAATGGTTACATCATGCACTTGTTCTTGTACCTTTACAAATGATCATGTCAAATAGTTTGATGTATGCACAATGTCAGCCTTAACTGTACTTGTAGACTGTATCCTACAGATTTAAACGGCGAACAGAATCGGGAGTCAGTCGATCAGTGTAGTCCACAATTTCTCTATAGTGTATCATTTCTTGTGTACTCAATCCAAAGTGTGAACGAAGACATTCATGCAAATCCTTTGGACGAGAGGTCCATGATAGGGTCATGGAGCATAATCATGCATGTTTGGCTGTCAAAACATAGTAACAAACAGTATTTTGTGTGCATGGATCTGATGGTTGGTGGAGGTTGACTACACAGATGACACTGCACGGTAATTCAAAGTGCATGTAATTCAAGACGTCTTACCTGGGAAAGGCAGATAAGTTCAAGTGGTTCAGTGTACCAAAGTTAAGCTTTGTTCAATGTGTACAGTTATTGGGGGTGTGTATTTTGGATTTGCTTTTCATAGTATATCTCAGTTTATTTCACTGTCCTGAACAGGAAAAGTAAACAAATGATGACAATAGTTATTGTTATATGTATATAACATTTGCATTGGTTCATAATATAGAAAAATCAGAATATAGGACATCTGCTTGGTGAAAATGTTGCTGATGTTTCAAAAAAAGAGAACAAATAGCAAACTAACGTGCACCGTACCAACGTTCCAGTATAGCATCCTATTTACATCTATATGTAGCAAACTAGAAGCATATAATCAATCAACCAATGTTTTCAGAACCAAATTCGGTTAAGTTAAGAACAGCAGAACAATACTAAAAGCTAAGAGCCCACGAATGCTCACAGCGAAACACCAACGAGGTGGTAATAGAGCCTTGGTCAAAATCCAGTCACCAACATGTATTTTTCCTAAACTACCAGTCACCCATACATGTCATTGTCTCACCAATACCCACGACTTGTAATCGAATAGGTTCCATCATCATTCACAAACTCAAATACTCGAGACTTAGAGAAAACTACCAATCACATTTTTCCTAAATAACCCCCTCACCAATCCAACCAAGCACCACCCCCCACCCCCGTCCCATCCCTCCAAAACAACTAGCCCTCCTGCTATACTCACGTGCGACATGATCCTATCGGCGCCCGTGCCCTCCTCGTCCTTGAAGGCGATCTCGGGGTTGTAGTTGACGGCCAGGTCGGCGAAGCGCGGGTCTGTGCGGTCGATCCTGCCCTCGGCCAGCCCGGACGCGCCCAGCGTGTTCTCGGACACGTTGGGCACGTGTTGCTTGAACACCAGAGGCGTCATCTTACGTGGCCCGCGCCGTCGCCCCGCGCCCCGGCCAGGGCCACACCCGCCTGCCGGACCCAAGTGAAGCAGGAGTAGTAGGAGGAAGAGGGTGAGCTGCAGGGTGGGTCGGCCGAGCCGCCGAGGCGAAATGACAGGCGATGATGACATGTTGTTGCCAAGAGGATGTCACTTTGCGGGTGAGCACAGCATCATCGCGTGCATGTGAGGTGTAAGTGTTTGACGCTGGTGCTCTTGGTGTCTTGTGGCTATATAGTATCCAAGTGGAAGATTTCGAGCTAAATCCCTTTGAAGCTCAGTATTTCTTAATTAGCACACGAGTATTGCAATTTATTCACTCTTTACGGTTGTGCTGTTGGTGTTATCAATGGGTTGTAACTAATTACTGTTATAACATCAACCAAAATGCTTTAATCCTCTGAGCATTAGTTATTATTGAACTGTGAACTAACTCTAATGGCTCGTATATATGTATGGTGTTTCTTATACCCTACTACAATCAGCACCCTTCAGAATTTTACAGAAAAGCACCAAAAGTTTACACTGACAACCAAACTATCCAAAACTCCCCTAAAGACATTCACCGATCGACAGTGACACACAAATGATAATCTTCCAACAACAAACACACCAGATAATCCGTTGAGGTCCGCGTCGTCTGCTGTATTGGGACTAAGGTCGACCGACACAAGTTGCAGACGACCATCCTCCCTTATACGGCAACAGCGGCCACCACCGTGCAGCCATTGTGAAAGAAGAAGCGTTATCAACACTTACCACAGTCTAATCAGACCCGTTAAAGTGGGGGGAGCGATGTTCAGGCATGATCAACGCTTTTATTGGTCGCAACCAACAAGCAACAGACATGTTTAAAGGTAGTTAACCATACGGCCAATTATCCAATTACGATTTGTGTCGCCAGGTCAAAGGTGACGATGACTGGCGTACGTGGTGTGCAATCTTGCCGCTGGTGGCGCTGGTAGTATTTCACCCATCTCTCTCTCTGGAAAAAACAACAACAGATAATTAAAACACAGATTAAGATAATGGTTTGGTTTCAACTGCTTGAAAGTATCGAATTATTATTTATGCTGCGATTTGAAATTTGACAGCAGGGATTAAACGTGTCCGATGTTTCGAGAGGAATCTTTTCATCTGATGAGAGATATGATCGATGCTGCAGACGTGTTGGACAGTCATGGTAATTAAGCAAAATGAAGAGCCTGATTTTAATGGAATGCTATTAAATGCCATGTGTTACGTCTGAAATGCCGAGCGAAATTATATATTCGGGCTACCGATTTATGACAGTATAATTTATAATTATTTAAAGAACACTTAATAACATGTCATGACAACGTGTCTTCGTTGAGACACATGGTGCTCGGCGTATAACTAGCTCTAATCCCATGTATACGAGACAGTTAGCCCCATGGACAGATCCAGTGGGTTGGGATGCTGGAGCCAAACTCCATTTTCCGCCGAGCTTTTTCGTTTCCATGGACTTTTGGCATGTCCGCCATCGATCTTGCGTACGAAGCCCATGATATCCATTAAGTGAAAGCCCCCCCCCCTTTCCACATTAAAAACACTGGATATGCCGGTGCAGCGTCACAGACACGTCCGTGGGAGTTGTATGTACGCACACTATACTGGCAAATCCAGGTTTTCAGAATGTTTAGAAAAAGGGGTAGGGGGAACGCACCCACAGAATTTCATGGGTTTCGTACTTTACTTGCAAAGGCTCGCAGAGATGAAAAAACTTATGAAACTGAAATATTTTGGTGGAAAGGGCGGGTGGGTTGGGGGTCACGAAACCTGCATCCCCTCCTAGTGCCTCTCTGGATCTGCCTATGGATCACACTCGCGCACGACGACACAAATGCATGACACATTTAACACAATTAACTTGATACCCATATCAGGGCCAGTATTTGCGTCATTGGAATTACATGACAGCGATTTGACAATGGGGACCATTGAAGCTTCAGCACATTTTCTAAATGCGGTATAGCAGGCTCATGTGATAACTGCATTAACCACCGAAAACATTTGCAAAATGTGATCTAGTCTCTTTATGAATCCTTATCATTGATAACCCAAATACACAGGAACCTTTCCAGAACGGTGAAATTCATAAACACGGCAAAATCAGATTTGTGCTTTACACGTGGATATATTCATGCTAGAAGTGTAACAAATTACACACAATGTTATAACATCTCACATCGTATACAACTCTAGCTATCAGTGTTAAATCCATTCTATTGACGAGTGCTAGACACTGTGGCTTCCCGCCTCTTTCTATCAGATCCCGACACCCCGAGGACCGGTTTGAAGGGGGCGGGATGATGCGACCTCTCTAAGCACTGCGACCACTTTATCTCTGCAGGGATAAAGCCAGTGAGAACTAATCAATGATGATAACAGGGTACGAGAGGAGTTCACGACACACGCCTAAATCTATATGTTTTGTATTGTGCATCAAGGATATCTTTGTTATTTATCAAAAGTACCAATAAGATCAAAAACTTAGTACGTTAGGTGCACTGGTTGGACAAGCACGTGTTGTAGTTTTTAACGCACACTCGTGCAGATCAGAGCTCAATTCACGGAAACGGATACGGTATACACATTTAAGTTTGCAACAGAAAACAAACTCTAATATGCAAAACCATACCACAGATACAATTATCATACATTAGATTTTAAGTATCTGTACATATTAGTCATGTATAACTTACACAATAACATTGAAATTAGCTTTTATAACATCCTTTTCAAGAACGAGTTAATTAACGCATAGTGTTTACAGGCGACGAAGCTCAAATATTTCCCTGTATAAAGTACGAAGAATGCGTAGTATTTCACCAATTTCAACATGCATGTGTAAATACGGGTCCGGCCACGCGGGTGTGACGTTCCCGACTCTGTATTTGCCCAGTACTTAAGTGTTGATTCACATTTCTACGTTTCTATTTAATCTTCGTATACGGATATGTTTTAGTCCACTATTTTTTGTTGTGTGCGTGTCCGTCGCCAAACACTACAAATTGTTTTGCTTTAATTTTTTTTTAAAGAATGGAATTTCTAAAGTTATGCTGAAAATCTACACAAACAGCTCTCCCTCTTTTTAAGATCGCGCTGAGCAGTTTCGGCGGCAAGCTTTTGGTTTTCTCTTGTGAAGTTGACGAAAATGAAATTCCAATTGATTCCGCACGGACGGTTGTGAAATTTTGGAGCATGATCATGCACAGCAGATTGTGGAGGTCGTCATTCGTGAATCATGTTAGTCATGTCGTATGCAAACGTATGCATATATGGGTGGGTGTTCTGTGGGCCTGTCATTCTTGATCATTTTTGTTTATTGGGATATTAACTTATTGATAAGAATTAAAACAAAACAACAAGCTGTGTTTATAATTTATTAAGAAACATCTGCAAGCCCCTAGCGGAACTTCAATAAATTGAATACATATCACAATTACTGTAATCCATTCATAAAGTTTAAAAGAATATCTCGCTGGAAGGTGCTCATATTGGTTGTTGAAATTTAAAGCCGCAAGAGGTGAGCAACAATTACAGCAAGGCATAATCTGGATCAGCCAGACCCTCACACCGCTGGCAAAATTGCCAGCTAGAAGCAGGTGCAGCGAACGGCATATCAGTGAATAGTATGAATACTGGAGACTAAGCCAGGAAGGACTCTCGACCAACCATAACCAAATACACCTTCACCAAAAGAAAGAACATGAACGGATATCTTCAAGACACATTTGTTAGTGTTTAGCACAGACACAACTAGATCAAAAGTGTTCAAAGAACACGGCGTCGCTAGAACAACATTGACTTATGGGGAATTAAGATATATACTGAAACTATGGCGGTATACTCGCTAGAACAAAGTTGACTTATGGAAAATAAAGTTGTTTACCAAAATGTTTTGGAAATCATGATTAAAAGTACACAATTACAATATAGCAGCCACAAATAATATATCACTGTCTTTTTATTGATCATATAGCAGCAAATAGCAAACAGCACCAACTAGTCTATTTTGCAGCTAATAGAATATTGATCTATAATGGGGCTTTAAATAGTAATAAGAATGTTGTAAATGGACCATAATTGCCAAATGGAAAGCGCAGTTTAATTGGCAGATTGCCCAAAATCTAATCACTTCGGTGTCGCCTCAAACCTCATAGTTGTGTAAAGTTTGAACGAAGTCGGTTCATCGTTACCCCCGCTTGCTTGTTCGGAGAGAAACATGCATGCATACATAGATACATATATATTACATACATATTACAAACGAACGAAACACAATGTTTGCTTCAGCAGCTGAGCTGAAGCGACGCAATAACTTCACACTATATCGGTGTATTATAGTGGAGAATTGCTTTAAATGTGATGACTTGTCACTCAAATATTAATTGATATTCTTAATACACTAATTCTGGCTATAATGCAGTTATTTATTAGCGTCTATATTTATGATATTTACTCAGCTCACTCGGCGTATCTTTTTTGTGTTTGCTCATTTGGCTCACAAACTGCCTAAATATTATTGAAAAGGAACTTAATGGTAATCTAGAATTAAAGTGCTGCGGTTTTGTTTGCTGGAGTCCATTGTTCGGTGTCGAGTTTGTGTAACAAGTGAACGAAACATACACTGGGAAAATGAGCTGATTTGTTGTGAGAAGTGTTTGCTCAGTCGTCAAGCAGACGCTGAATGATTCAACACAATCAGACACAAACAAAAGACAATATTTTAGCGTATTTTTTCACACGAGATTTGTTCAAACAAACAATCCCCATCGTACGATTTGCTACCTTGAATAAGCCATTGCAAATGACTCCAAAGTGCGGACTTTTAGGGTCCAGTCATTATTTAAGGAATGGGAGGTCAAAAAACTGGGGCGTGTGTGTGTGTGTGGGGGGGGGGGTAGTGGTAGTTGCCGTGGTCTTTCCTCTCTGTAGTATGAAATGTATTCCATGTATATATTGTCTAAACAACCCAGGTTGAAATACTTTCCGCCACCCTCCCAACAACCGCTCCCACTGACTATTCAATTCATATCCCACCGAGTTTGTAATTGATTTTCTTGAATGCAAGAAATCTGGAAATCTGGAATTACTCATGTTGGTGAATTATTTATACTACTTTTCTTTAAAAAATGTCATTTTACTTTCATATAAAACATTAAAAAAAAACATAAACAGGCATTCCATTGGTGTACATCACATGTACAAGCAAGCAAGCAAGTAAGCAAGTAGGTAAGTAGGTAAGTAGGTAAGTAGGTAAGTAGGTAAGTAGGTAAGTAGGTAAGTAGGTAAGTAAGTAAGTAAGTAAGTATAAGAACTATTTTGTAATTGGAGTGGCCAGGTCAGGTAAATATCTGTGGAGGTTGTATGATCGGTTTCGAAATCGTTGTTTCCGGAAGTTCGTAACAATGGCGTTTACAATAACTTCTAACCTCCACACAATAAATAATGACTGATCCCTACACATAATGACGTTAGCGCGTACTAGTCGAGTAAGATTGGACTATGAGCATGAGTTCGCAGTACATTAGCAATTCGATACCAGTGTATAAATACATAAGAAAGTGACATGACAAAGCTAAAAATCACCCGTGTTATGTAAATACGGTTCCTACTTTTTGTGGACATGAACACGTATGATTTGGTAAGCACGCAAATAATTGCTTCACACCCCAAGCCCATAAATAACAATCTAACTAAAGTTAGCAACAAGCCAATTATCCATAATAACACGTTATCTGTAAAGAAACTTCACCAAACTGGACGTATATTCTTTGCATTGCATGGTTTCCACATTTATGAAATTCCTCTAGCATACATGTATATCTGTAGATACATGTAGGTTTTCCAGACACGATTTAACCAGTGTGTTTTAAAAAACTGAAAATAACCCTCGGAGTGGGGTTAATTGGGGAAAGAGAGATTATAAAGAGGAACAGGTGTTGAAGGTTTATCGTCTTTATAATGTGTAGGTTAGCAAACTTCCTTTTGTCGCTGGAATACAAAACATTACTTGCGGCCGATTTGGCCCGGACAGTCACGCTCTGTTTTTCGGCGTGAACCAGTGATGGCCATGTTTATTCGTACGAGTAGAAACATCGACAGCCAAATGCCCCGTCAATTAGTGAACGTCGTAAGAATAAGATAGCAATCTAATACCATTTGCCATTCAGCTTGGAGAGCACTTGGCTATGAGAGTTAGGGCAGGAATATACGGTTTCAGCGAATGTTAAGTTCGCTGAAGAATGCATTTGTGATATTAGTACGCCAGTGTCGGGTTTCCAGACGACAATGGCGTACTGAGTTTGCGGACATGTTGGAACTGCAGCGGCCACTTATACCGGAAGGTCGAGGTTATGGGGAGTAGTTTGTTAATGGTGCGGAGGTATTGTTCAATATGAATGATTTTTTTCGTCAGTTTGATGGGGATACAATAGCGTAATTTCACACTTTGATGTCTCGTGTGGCCGTATTTAGCTCGGTTTGGAAAATGATGGTTGTAAAGGGTATGATAGAGCTGGAAGTCGTGGAGAAAAGCACTTCACTGTTTATTTGCTCTACACATGAATAACTGGTTTGAAAATTGATGACTATCAATAGGCAAGTGAACGAAAGAGGATCTATGTGCCTAATTTAGAAGAAGGACAACTCACCGCAATAAAATAAAAACATAAGCAGTTTCGTGGTTTCAATAGTAACCGAGTATAAAATCAAATGTTTCACATTGTGATTGAACACGAACTTCCCCGCTAAAGATCGCCCCTAGCACATCACTTGTATTATCGACCCCATAATTATGCAAATGATTATGCACAAAGAGAACACAGCGCAGTGTGTAAATATTTCGCACTTAAACATCCATCATTGTTGACCCGGCGACCCGACTAAAAGCTACTCGGTTCATTCCCTCGACCTTGCAGCCAGCACTATTTTACCCACAACCACGAACCGTGCATGTTTAAAGTATTAGTGTCAATCACCCATGTTTGATAGATGGTTGGTACACATATGGGCGACGAAGACGAAGCCTGAGACGGAGACAAAGATGGAGAAGGAGACGCAGAAGAAGAAGAAGAAGAAAATGAAGAAGAAAAAGAAGAAAAAGAAGAAAATGAAGGAATTGAAGGAAAAGAAGAAAAAGAAGATGAAAAAACAAGAACAAGAAAAATAAAAAGGACGCAGAAAAAGAAGAAAATGAAGAAAAATACAAAGAAGGAGAAGGAGGAGAAGAAAAGGAAGAAGAAAAAACTAACAATGCCAGATTTCTCTACCTCCAAAAAGACACCTCATGTGTTTTTAACCATGTCTAACACTGACTGCAATAGCCAATGACTAAGCTAATTAAATTAATGCACTTATTTATGGGTTAAGCAACAATAACAAAAAGACACAGCTTGTAAGGATGTTGATATTGCTTGAATACGATATTCATAAACGGCGGGAGACAAAAAGACAACTGTCAAAAGCCGTCTGCGCTCCCATTTTTCAAAAAGGAGGTGTGAATGTGATCGTTTATATTGGCTTTTGACAAGAGTGCTTCTTAAACGATGTAATTGATGTGATGCGCGGTACAGACAATGTAACGAAGAACGCTGATTTAGTTGCGGTTGAAACATCAAGATAGAAGAAGTAACATGCAGAACAATGTAAAATGTTTGGAATGTTGTTAACAGGACAATATGTACACGCATTATGAGCTATGGTATTTAATACACCCATGCAAATGTACCTCAATAACACGCCCAGTGTGCTTTTACATGTATGCTTCCAAGGGCGTTGAACACGAAATGCAGTTTGACAAGAATCCCAGTGGTCTGCTGTACATGCAATGTTGGTAGAGTGTGTTGTGAGACGGTGAATTAACAAAACCACGCATAACAAAACCATGCATGAGATCTTGTGAAGGAGCTTATCTGAGAGCACCTCCATACACTTGCACCATCACTTGCTAGTACCCAGACAATATTTATGCAATGCACAATATAAAACTTTATCCATATTATACACATATGCATTTCGTGTGAATCAAAGATTTTCAATTTTCACTAGTCTCCAGGCTATGAGTTTATGCAAAAGGCCCATCCCAACACTGGTACCAAGGCAATGCATAGCCCGTGCCCTTTTATCTGTTAGCCCTGTCATCGACATCCATCAAAGTCTTTAAAAACTCATCACCTTTTAAGCTACTAATGACCCGCCCATTCAGGCCTTTCTTTTCAATGATACAACTTTGATGCTACACTAAACGTCTCTTCCCACCTGCAGAAAACTGGCTTTTAGTAAAGAGATACGCATGCTGAGCCCCCGTTAAACCACGAAAACGTCTACACGACATTGACATTCCGTGTACAATGCTGTCATTCAACAATGCGACCACCCGTATAAAAAGAACCCGTCTTCGCATACGTACAAACACTTCACACGAACGAGGGTGCACTGTACGGCCCTGGACAATGGCCATATAGAGGCTAAAATGGCACTTGGGTAGACTGGACAGAAAGTGAAGTCAGCGACTATGTAAATTTGATGATGATGCGCACTTTGAAGCTGATCTTAATGAGGTGGCGATAGACTACTTTAGTCGTCGGCCGAGGGCCGCTACCTTTTAACATGGTGATTTATTCCCCACCTTTTTCTAATGTATGTTTACACTTCAGTAAACTGATTATGCACGTCAAGTTCCAAGGCGGGGAAGGTAGGCTGTAGTATTTGCCGTCCGGTACAGAGGTGATTATCTTGTTTAAACAAGTATTTAGTGTTTGCCACTCTCTTCTTCATCATAATGTATTCCATACACACTCGTTTAAAAAAGTAGATTTATACTGAAACCATGTTTATGGCTGATCTGATTTGGACTTGTACAAATGTTTTAGAAAAATCCCAGTCCTCATTTTTACTCGATATTCACTCTTATTTGCACACGTACATGCATTTTCGTTACATATCCTAGTACTTCTAACCGTTGGTTATTTTGCTCAATGAGTTTAAGTTATAATAAACCCGCTTGAATATGTGCACAACCCCCCTGTTAGAGTGACGACTCAGAGTAAATTTTTAGTCAAAAAAATGACTAAACGCGTAGCCCAGCGGACTCTTGCGGGCTCCGTGCAGGCTCCGTGCTACCTCCGCATTACCTCCGTGAGCAAAAATTGCGCGGAGTCCCTCCACTTCTCTGGAGAAGTGGAGAAGTGGAGTTTTCACGCCACGTAACAACTCCGCGCGCGGATGGGGTATTGATTAAAATTCCTTCGATCTTTTTTATTTCGCTGGTCGCCGCACGAAGCCGTATTTGGCTCCGGCGGACTCCGTCTGCTTCCGTCCCACGTAAAATGAACGTCGTTCTCCTAAACTTTACGCCGATGAACGCAGCAAGACCTATCCGCGCCAAGAATAGTGCGGACTCCGTCTGCTTCCATGATCACGCCGCAGTCGACGTCTGTTGGTGCCCTGCGGTGCAATTTCTTGCAATTTCGCCTGCAGCATCACTTCTACTCCGCCAGGAGTGGACATATTCTCTAAATTATTTTAGCCCTAGCCCTTGGACGGTGTTCGCACGCGTAGGGACCGCGGACTCCGCATTCCGAGTGCTCACTCTAACAGGGGGTTAAGACGGACTAGCTCTGCCATAGATGAAGAAGAGCTTTTTTCTAGAATTGAACCCAATGATTTCAACTATTCTAATAGACATAATGAAATAACGGTTTTAATTAATAGGTGGTCTACTCTCAAACTGGTCGACTGTCCAAAAATCCATTAACACAGCTGATTGCAGAGTTGCTCAGTGCCATTTCAACGTTCGTGAGTGACATGTATTGTCCAATTTACAAGCTCATGGCAGCCTCGTATTAAGAATTCCACATCACGTGGTCGGTGTGATGAACATATCCCTGCCTTCGCACTGACACTATCTTCATCCATTTTCTGTGTCACTGAGTGTTTTTAATCTTCTGCCATCTTCAAGTCTTGGACCACCAGCGCTCATGGCCCAATGATGGAAATCGGTTGAAATGGGAGCCACTATCTGATGAGGAAAATGGCCGTGAGGATGACACACGTCCTGCTGTGAGTTACAAACATACAGTGGGAAACTATCCTCTCGAAGTGAGATGAAGCAGAGTGAGAACGGTTTTGACGAAAATAGGCAGTTAGACCTTATTGGCATATTAGATATCTGAAGGGGTTGGGGGTTTGAATAATTTAACAAGACCAACGGTAATTTGATAAAGCTCTCACTGTGACCCAACTATGCATATAGGGAGTGGTCCAGTAATAAAACTAGTCTAGCGACATTGTGGTTGCTCTAGACTTCGTTATCGTGATGCCGTGGGTCACTTCAATTACAAAGTGGACAGCTGACCACAGCCCGCAGCAAAGTATGACTACTTTGCATAAATATCAATCCTATGGTGCTCGATCTATCTGAATGACTCTTTTATTGCCACGGCTCCGTTACAGTTTAATGAATACTGTCCATGCTATCAGAGGCCCCATCAGAGAATTCCAGGAACTACGTGTTCTATCGGTGTCGTCTGCTTATTGAGAGTGGTCGGGATTCTGCGAGGATATGTAAATTATATGGACACTCTAGATCTAGAAGACCTATGCATTCGATTTATGATTTATGTCTTTAGCGACCCAAAGGATAAGGGGGGTTTTGGAGGACGCGATTCATGAAAATGATTGGAGTGTCGGGAGAAACTTCATGCGATGATTCAGTTGCCGATGTCTGCAAATTGAAATCGAATGTACTGTTGCAAAGCCTAAACTAGCTTATAAACTTTACCAATACACTCCAAACATATGTAAAAAAAAAAAGACCAATAATTGCTTAATTTTCAAAACCAACTTGCAGTGTTTGAAATCGATCATAAATCATTTTTAGAATTTTAAGTTGTGAGCTATTTTTGGAACAAACGAATGTAATTACATTGCATAATAGACTCATGGAAAATTAAACAAGCAGGATTGTTTTCAACCATGCCCCACCACCCATTGTAAACCACCTTTGAAGGACGACATTTGACCTTGTCCTCCCGTCTCCCGTCTGCAGGGTGCGGAGCGGTCCCCGTGGGTCTGAGATCTGGAGTATCGCGAGTAGAGTCCCATCCCTGATCACACGATAGCGACAGTCATTTCCCCGGAAGTGGCGATTAATCGGCTGATAAAGCCACTCGGGATTATCCACTCTATACACCCGGCCTTGTCAGAACAAAGATTTATAACTTTACGATGTCTCGATGATAGTTGTAAAGATGGACGAAGTGCTTCGACTCACCGCATACAGCCCCCGAAGCCCTCCCTCGTGCTGACACGGGATAGTCGGGATTGGCCACGGTAGATTATGATATCACCTTTCAGGCCGATAATGCGCTGGTTTAATGCCAAGACTTTCAATGGAAGATTTTCTCAACTGATATACTATTCTTTGCACATCAACAGAGCAATAAATCGTCTTCAGGAGAAGCGGGCTATAGTACTTAAAAAGTGGGGGTTTCTTGGATCATTTGAAGAAGGAACCTATTGCGCTCATGAACGTTAATTTTGAACATATCATGCATTATACCTAATAGTTATGAATATAAATAGAACCATAGCTCAAATGAGGCATACGCATCTATTGTCCATATGTAAGATACATCACATATACCTCGTGCGATTAGTCCCCCCACACCCACCCCGCCCTCTCAACCCCCATTCATGCCAAAAAAAAAAAAAAAAAAAAACTCTGGCATCGGTCCAGAGCCAACAAACGGTGATCACTTGAACATGCTTCACCACGATTCGAACACTTCTTTTTATCTAATATTTTTCCATCTTTCATAAAGAGGCTACGGATTTAAGTTTGTTTGGCGTCGCCGATTTCACGGCCTGTCACCCCACAGTCGCACGCACCGTGTGCCGGATAAACTCTCCTCGCGCACGATTTACTCCATTGTGCGTCTCAATTGGCGTAGTAGCACGTTGTGGACACGCACTCAGTCCTCCCGCCATGACACGTTGACACGGGCAAGGCCCTGGACGGAGCTCGGGCCGTAAAATTGACGACGTACGGTGTCATGAGCAGCACTGGTGTTGAGGACGTGGATGGCTGTGTAGTGGGACAGCTGCCATTCTAGTGCATTTTCATGAGCTGTGCACAGGGAATGAGCCTTTAGAACTTTCATGGTTATCATTGTACGGTTTATGGTTCTGCTTGAGGAGTTAAATTGGAGTCTGAAAAATAGTTTTGCTTTAGTTTGTATTTAAATAATATAAAGTAGATCATTCTTAAAGCAGAATCAAATATCAGACAATAATACTCATGAGAAGAATCGATGCCGCACAATTTGTAATCTTAACACTAAACAGTAGGCCCCTACATCAGGGTCCGTTTGCACTCCAGGTGTATACTACTTTTCCCTTTTAAGTAGTTGTCATCCTATATCATGCCTTTATTAGGACTGCAGATTATTTGATTTGGTTAAATATTAGGACATACATGGAAAATATTTGATTCCACGCCCGTTGAGAACAGAAAATGCAGGGTTCACTGATTTTATTTGGTTAAACATTATAACCATTAAAAAACTACATCAGTGGGGTCATCAAACCTACTACCTAACAGACGACAGTTAAATAATTATGGGTTTGGTGGTAGTAGTGAAGATGGTGTGAATGTAGTCAGGGTTTTTTTCATGAAGGATTGTAATAAAAGTTGTGGCTTGAGTTACTCGTACGAGGGAATTGTTTAAGCTTACTAAACACATCTATTCTGACCTCCTATGCTGCTATCGAAACATTTCAATCAATTGCAACTATATGTACTGATTGTGTCATTACTTTACAGTAACGTTGAGTGGATCTAGATCAGCCCATAGCCCAATGCACGAGCTGTGCACAATCTTTCAAATACCTTTCAACATCTGCGTGATTGTTTGTAGACACCATAAACCATGTGGTGTGATTCAGATATACAATATGGAGTGATAAGGACATCATAAATACGAGAATATATGCCATACTAATCCTCAGAACCCAACCGCGGATTAAGTGATGTGAATGTACGCCTATTTAAAGCAGGATGAAAGTATCCATACATTACTAAAAGTGTGACACTGGTTACTATTCAAAATGTTTTACCCTTGATTATATAATATTCATTTCCTACGAATCCAAGAACAAGTATATGGATCAGTTTCAGTTTACATATTCTGTCACCTACGTGTAGCAATTCAATCCTCCTCAAAACGGTCACTAGTTCTAGATTGTGATCATCGACATGGCCAACGAACTGATGAGCTTGCCTCAAGTAGCTTTGTTCTGGTCTTGAAACTATAGATTTGGATCATGGGTTACCAGGTTGTCGATAACGGGTGGAACTTTCGTCGAGAAGGGTTTTGATATTTAGGGGCTCGTGCTAAATGCACTGAAGCCTCAACAGGCGTATCATAGAAACACTATAATTTATGCGTTGTAAGTCCACATATTAACACTCATTTATATGTTGTAGTTTAAAACACACACACACACACACACACACACACACACACACACACACACACACACACACACACACACACACACACACACACACACACACACACACACACACACACACACACACACACACACACACACACACACACACACACACACACACACACACACACACACACACACACACACACACACACACACACACACACACACACACACACACACACACACACACACACACACACACACACACACACACACACACACACACACACACACACACACACACACACACACACACACACACACACAATCTCGTCATACATGAAGTGTACATAGGTTGATTGTCTATTTCTTACCGTGCAAAGAGTACCAATAAGTTTGCGTGGAGTCTGCACGAGTGCGACCATATACATACAGTATACTGCATGACGATTATTTAAAGATCTCGCTAGTGAAATAACACATAAAGTGTGAATAAACAAACAACATATACAAATACCATGCTGGTACGTGAGGGTCTACATGTATGCTAGTGCGTACGTCAAAACAAACCGTTTCAGTACACCACCGTGGTGGCAGCTATCTCGGTAAGGCGATGACGGGAGCAGCGGTGCTCCAACTGCTTGTATCTGGATGACAACATCCCTATTTCTCCCCCATTGCACAACAGGGGCGTGTGTAGCATACAAATCCATTCACAGCAAATTAGTTTTGAATTGTAAATACCATCATATACGTCTAATCACTATAGCATGTTAAACACTGTACGTATATCCAAGTATTTATCCATATATATCGTACGTTGAAACACTGCAAAGAAATGCAAGCACAATCCTCTTCGACTTTACTCCTTACTCTACTAGTACATATACATGTATAGTGTATTCACTCTATGACGGTTATGACGGTAAGATCGTGGATTATGTGTCACAACAACGGGCAGAATTACTTGCGGGAGCTATCACATACCCGGCTTCTCTATTGGCTGCTACAGAATGACCCCGAACACTGCCTTTTCCGCACCCGCCACTATTCAAAACACTGCTTCTTCTTCTTCCGGTGTCTAACTGTTCTCTGGTTATGTTGACAAGTCCACGGAAGACGTAAAAATCTTGTCTGTGAACCGTTGCATAAGTACATGTTTCAAACTGTTGGTGCTAATTTTCTGTGATGTGTTCACAAGGCACGGTTAATGATGGGCAGGAAAGGCCCTCGTCCCCATTATGCGTTTATGATAGCACGCTAGAGGTGATGTTCACAGGCGAGAAATAGTGGGGAGATAGGCGAGGGTGCTGTGAATATGTCAGGTGTTACACAGCAGAGAGCAATCGTGAAGGTGCCATCGGTTAAACACAGTTGCATAAGTAGGTCGCTCAGTGGTATTGGCTCGTGCATCTTATTATATAGTTATCTTATTTGGGGAATCCAAGTGTCTTGGCGTGTTGTGTTGCAATTCTTGCTGACCCAAGACTTGTGGAGAGGGCAATATTGTTCCAATCCTCAAATCAAATATCACGTATGAACGGGTCATTATAATTCTACGCCATGTATATGTATAATAATCGGTGAAAATAGTTGCGTGGACATGTACATTGTACGTTACAACATCGAGCTCTTATACCACCGTATATAGTGTAGTTGCTGTTACCGTTATCACGTAACCAAGTTTCACAGTAAAGAAAAAAGTCAGAACACAACATGCAGTTAAAATAATATACATCATGTAAAAGTACCAGCAAAAAACAAAGTGGCATGTTACAAATATTTGATTTGACATTGATGGAAGTTTTTCTCTTGTAGTAACCCTATAATTGGCGATGAATGTAGAATATATCAGCCTGCATCTAAAAGCACAAGTGATAGCGAGAGAGAAGGGAAAAAAGGCGATCGCCTTCAGCTAGTAAGGGCTGACTGCCGCTAAACTGGCATTATGGCGTAATTATATGGTGGTGAGACCTAGCCTGTAATCAGGGTAATTGTTGCTGGTCCGACACCTACAGATACCATGCCTACTATTTGTACAGGGGAGGAGAGGTTTGTATTGCGTTGTTAGACCTGACAGACGCACAATGGCCTCTAACTGATGCCCATATTTATATGCGAATTATTTGATTACTGGGATCCCCGTTTCATGTTGGCGGCTTTTGCTTCTTTATCGACGATTTGCTGCAGACATATTCAACTATGGGAGATTTTATCCGCTGACTTCTGTTATTCGATATCCACAGTACCACCCCCCATATTTATTATGTTTATAGTTCTGATGATTACCAATTACTTGAATATTAATACGGAAAACACGGCAGAAACAGAACCGGGGATTTATACATTTGTGTTTTTTTTCTATTTTTTTTTTTTTTATTTTTTTTTTGAAAATGGGTTCATGCTGCATGTGTCAGGAGGTGGGGAAAGGCTTATTATTGCAGGTCGTTTGAATACATTCATAACCAAGCTTTAAGGAATTATTAGTGACTAGAGTTTCAAAAGAATGAGTGTCAACTCTGGCCTTCATATGATACGCATCAACGTTTCTGGCCTTTGGTTGGCGTTATTCGATCATTTACATCATATGCGCCGAGGTGAAGTTGTTCATGAATCGCGTGCGCCAGTAGCTCTTGTCGGGGTACACGATTTCCGTGGTATTCTGGGAGTTGTGTAGGGGACCATTGGCAAGCTTATTCTTTAATACTCATTATTTGAACCCATGCCTGATTACAATGTTATAAATTTTAATGTCTATTTGCGCAAAATATTCAATAAAGCGTATTGCTAGCATGCTATATGGAAATGTCTAAACAACAGCGCATCTTCAATTTGGCTCCCCAGAGTTTCTAGATAAAAAGTACATACGTGTGTATAGCTCATCATTTTCCGACGCTAATAATTGTGGCCAAGAAACAAACACAAAATATACATCATAATTCAATATCGACAATAGCAAATTATGAATATTGAATTTTTAGACACCAGCACCTTGTATTTGGATGGTGAATAATAGTGAACATGTTTATGATGCTCCCCTCATTTGAAATTCAATGTTGGGCAGTAAAACCATTATGGCGCGCTAGGCCACATGCCCATCTCCTTTTCAAGCCTTTTATCTAATGACTTTTAAGTTACAATGTCATTGTATTGACTCTAACCTCACTTGTCCATTATCATTCTTAATAAACAAGTTAATGAATATTTAACTTTTATAGCGGGGATGTGCTGCGATAAAATACTTGACAATGATGGATGGAAGAATTAATCATTTGCAAGAATGGGCGATGCTGCGTTGTATTCTGCAATACTGTGCCAGTCAAAGAAGTGTCACTCACATAAAAAAAAATCTGCACAATATGATAGCCACGTCAAGAATGATGGAACATGTATGTCTGTGATCTAATTCGGGATATGCAAACTAAATATCTCAATATTTGTCTCCTAAAGTCATAGGACTCAGTGGCAGAACCAAGTTGAGCATTGGAGCTCGAACAGGCAGAATGGCTGATTTGTTATTTCAACCAGATCCTAGCTAGGTTCGTTCGTGATCGGAGACACAGGGCTCTACTTTCAGGGAATCCGGGACAGACCAAGTGCAAATGGCGAAGACAATACTCAAACACAACTCGTTTTGGGTCCGACATTACATTTTGAAGTCTGTGTGCTGTCGGTTACGTGGACATTTCTGTGTGGATGATAATAAAAAGTGTGACACCTAATAACACTCTTACAGCGTAAAATTGGAAGGGGACAAGGTTTGAGCTAGACGAGTTCTATATAGAATACCCTTACGTATACTTTTAAGGAGTCAGAAAATTGTCTAACAATATGGCCATGCCATGGTTTCTCAAGCAAGGCTAAACCCAAGGTTTGACACACGTACATGTATATCTCTTGTTATTATATAAAAGAAAACAAACTATTAAGATTATAATACTGAACGGATATGATGACGGTACCTATGATGACGCCAGCTTTCCAATGATTTCTAGTAGTTGGATTCTTGCCCCAAATTTTAACATTACTTTTATCTTTGTCACATCAGCTCTATTTGAAGGCTGACAATTTTTAAAGATAAGTTGTTGTAACTACCTACATAAGTAAGTGTAACATACTCGCCAAATAACTTTCGGAAATTGCAGTGTGCCAGGATCCATGAACTCATTTCATACTACATATTTATGAGTACAATGTACATGTACCAGAAACCCGGAGCTACATGTATGGGTTTCTGGGTGTGCGTACGCAACATCGTAGTATTGTTGGTCTTCTTTTATAATGAATCTAAACATACTATAATGGTTTATATACCTAAATGTATCAGTTTCAAAACTAGGACGGCATTTTCTAAAAGTGCCAATGTTACTTATCCATAAAAAAAGGAGATTTTGGTCTTAGATTTGCACTATTTTGAAATCTATGAAAACAATGAAGGCCGAATAATTTCATTATCTCTTATCACGCTTGTTCTTCATCCAATTCCCTCCTCCACATGATTTATAGGTGGTGTAAACAGAAAGTGCCATATAAAGTTTATAAATCACACCAACAAGCACAAAGGGACTGGTGAGACCACAGTGAGAGAGGGGGTCGCCGGAATAATGGATGATGACGGCTTGCCCGCCCCTTCACTCTACAGAGACTGCACATAGATAAGCAGGTTGAAAATAAGCAAAACTGGGGTATGTTTCATAATTGAATTTTTGTATTGAATGTTTGGGCCAAGTGAAGGCGTCCTGCTACTAAAATGGTGAAATATATATATTAATTGATATTCACTAACTGACTGCACATGCATTTAGATAAGGAGGTTGTGAATATGCAAAGTTTAAGAATGTTTCATATTGAATGTTTAGTCTAAGTGTAACTTTAGGAGTCCTGCTAATAAAATGGTGAAATAAATACATAGATATTCATGAATGTACTGATACGAGTGTGTTCCTACTAACAATAATTTGTTCATATGCATTATAACTGTACTTTTACATGTTTTGTGATATATAACATGCATATAATTTTGTTCAAAGTGTAGAATAAAATTTTGCTGTCTTCACTAGAACAAGTTAGCTCATTAAGGATATATTATGGCCAATTTACCTGCAGTTCAATTTGAAAAGATGTAATCTTAGATGTGGGCAACAAAAGCTTGTGTTGAGACCCCCACATAAATAAGCTCTACCTCCGACCCACTTGTCAAGCATACAGATGCATTCCTTTATATGGAAATTAATTAGCGGTAATCTGATCACTTTTTATAAACACAAATTAATATCAATCAAACATCAAATTACACAAAAATCCCGCAGTTCGTGAAATAGAGAAGAGACCGCGGTCTTCTTGTACTAATTTATAGGAGTAGTTTGTCTTTTAATTACCAGTAATATAATGACAATACCTACAATGTACATGTCTCGTTATATATGATTCTAGTTAGCGAACTTTACACCCTTCAACTAATTACTATGATAAATACACATACTGCAACATATTTGCATAAAAAATATAGTCATAAGAACAAAAGTGGTGCACATATCCATGGACAATGAGTTAGACAGCTAAATAGATGATGTAGTCAAACATATTAGCTAGAGTATATGAAAATTAAGAAAAGTTTGAATTTTGAATGAATCATCAAAAAGTTGGAGATATTCTAAAATACTTATAATGTTACCAGAATAAGAAAATTATACATCATGCTATCTCAGCTTTACATATCTACAACTTGTTGACTTGTGATACACATAAACCGCACAGAAGTAAAAGATATTGTTGATAGTTACAAATTATTAGCAGCCAAGTATTTCATTACACCTTGCGATACCTGTAAAGATAAGAAAACCATTGGAGAATGAGACCTAAATAGGTATTTGACAGAGCTGGTGATCTTGGCAAAAGATGAATTACCTTTGTAATTGTGACTACTAATATATTTGAAATAAATCGTCTCTTGTTAGTAATTCAAGATTGCCTTTGATGTGACTAGTCAAAACACATAAACAATCTTATAAATGGATAAGGCTATTAAATTTCCATACAGTTAAATAAAAGCAACTTGTTAACTTTATAATAGAGGGAACAAAACTTTCAATTAAATTGTAAATGCATAAATACATCAATGCAACAAAAGATATTACAGATTACATCTTATCAATCTCTATTAACAGTTATTCCTGAGGAAAAATGTTTGCATAACCTATATGATTAATGTTGGATGTAACAAATGGGAATAACGGCTACTCTGAGTTGATTGAGAACAGCAACATATAATTAGACGGTCGAATTTATCATATAAATAAGTGCTATTTCTTGAATTCTTATAATTACATGATATCACATCACCAATATTGAGTAGATATTAATATTCTTATGAGGAAAATTATGGTTCTGTTTTTGCAGGTACTCTATTTCATGAACATGTATGTAACAGAGCAATGCACATATTCTTTGATTGCGTACTTGAGACAATCTAAAAGTCATTGTGCATTTTAGATATTGTTATTTATTGATGAACCAGGGTATACAAATTTCCATACACATATTAAAACGACTTAATATGTGACTGCAAATGTATAATAGTTTTATCAAAGTCAGTTCTAAAGGTTATTGGAAAATATATAAAAGAAATTCCTAAACATTACCACCTGGTGCAATCATCAACGAGATATACATTTAACCAGAACTCAATCAAATCTCCATAAAACTTAAGTTTCCGTGAAGAGAAGTGTGTATTGTAATGTCATATACAATATAATACTATGAAGTCACAATAAAATGATGATTTTTGAACGAGTGCTTGGTACCTGGACTGAATATTAAGAATATATCTCTTATTCAAAATCTAAGTAATCAAATGTACAATCTTCAGAAAAAAATACAGCTTATTGAATAAGATTTAAGATATAAATCGTCTGGGTGGAAAGCCACAATCTCAAGTAAGGTGTAATTTAAGATATCATATTTCAAGATGCCTAAGAAGTCATAATTAGCAATAATAAGATTATGAAGATCATGAACCAAACCAGAAAATGGTGTAGCTGTAAATACTCCAGGTTTGTCGTAACAGCTTTAAAGTTTATATGTTTGATTACCCACATCACCTATGTGTATATTATTATGGTCGTACTTCAGATGAAATAAAAACGGTATATCAAGCAGATGAACTTCACAAATAGTTATAGTCCAACATAATAGCATGGAAGGTTTATTACAGGGATGAGGATAACAAAACAAATTTTACAACAAAATCACTGTACCGGTATTTGCACATTGAGTGATTGACTACATATGTATAAATCACACAATATATGAAAATTACTAGAAAAGTATCATACATCTATATCTTCTACATATCTTTTAAATTCTTACTACAAACTACTTGTTTTTTGTAATGGCTATATGACACAAAAATCTCAGAAACCATTCGCCATAAAATATACACAATGCAATCTAGCACATCTGTGACATGCATCACAATGTAAACTATCAATCCAACTAAATGAAAATACCAGTTATATAAAATCTTATAAGAGAAAACTAAAATGATAGTTTCCAAACCATGTATATGTTTTCATAAATGGCTGCTAGACAGTTTGTTTAAAAAAAAAATTTTTCACGTATGTTATACATGTATGTACGCAGCAGCAGTTTCAAGTTTTCTTGGAGGTGAAGAGGGCTGACCTTGAGGGGCTGACATGCTAGAACTAGTGCAGTGCATGGGTGCCCCTTGACCCAACTACTCCAGTACAGATAAAATAGATTAAAAAATTGCTTCAGAAGGTGTGGCCTATACATCCTACTACCATCTCTCCTTCCTCATCATATCGGTAAGGTCGCAGGCATTGGCCACGGGAAGGTAAATCGTAAACAGTCCGTGATATCTAAATTTCCAAAGCTGATGAGAAACAACATACAAAGCAGTTTGTTAAATTCATCCATATTGCGTTTAGAAAAATAGCCATTTTTAAGTCACTTTTAAAATAAATCTTTAATAATTTCAATGCAAAAATTCTGCTTTCACCAGTAACCCATTGTGACATTATTCAGGTGAACAAGGCCAGGACATTCGGTCTTTATTTTTTCATATATATATAGTTTCTATTGTGTTTGCCACAATCACAACAACTCTTTCTCCGAGCTCTTTCATGACAGCAAAAATATTTCTGTTGCTATAGCTTCAACATTGTCAGTGCGTAGAAAAACTGTTTATTCCATTCCATCCAGCCATGTCCATTTATTGTAGTAGTCTATCATCCGTGGGGATATCAAAAATATAAAATTTCTTAAAGAAACTTTGTGTGTGTATATACTTCCACAACATTTATTACCATTGTCTGCTATAGCGATGAATTGAGACTATTAAATCAGGATCCAAAATTCAGAGCTTGGTAATGGACTGTCCAGAGTTGATGTAAGCATTGTTCTTCTCGCCGTCCGGCTGCAGGACCTGGACATCCACAGCCTCTTTCTCAACTCCCACCATCTCACCATCGACTGCCTCCTGTATGATAAAAAACTCAGTAGTCAATGAGTCGTACACATGTTTTCTAATGGATATATTAGCGTACAATTGTACAGCCCCCAAGGGGCATATATCAATGATGTACATATACAACGGTGTATCAAAATATTGACTGAAATCTTAGTACCATTGTGGCTGCCACAGGGCATGCATACCTATTAGTCCCGATCAACCAGACCCTGTCATAATACAGCATAGCAGGAGGAAATGATAATGACTGATTACTGTTTGTCTAGAATATTCCCAGAATATTCCCAGAATGCCACTGTTTATAGCCTCCTGATGCCCAATTATGTTAAATCCTAATCTGAGCAGTTTCTCATTTTATTTAAATATGACACAATAGCTACTTTTCTTTAAGTTATTTTCATACCATTATTTTGATATATTTTCTATTAAAATTATATAGGAATGGTATGAAAGATAAAGATATTTTGCTTTGCATTTGTTGCATATTAAAGTTAGTATAAATCTGCCAAATTACTTCAATGAAAATGCTAGGCACTTATCAATATTAATTTAAATAAGTTAATGAAATAATAAAGTCATATAAACAGAATTACGCATAAGCAAGTATCGTTTGAGATAATTATAAATTATGAGCAATGAAAAAAATGAACCGCAAATTATGAAAAATATGTGATAAAACTAAAATATCAAAATAAAGAGACAGACAACACAAACAATGCAAAAACACACCAGCCATCCCCTATAGTCTGTTACATTATAGTTACAGCTATGATGAATCTCATGTGCAAGATGAAACCTATTACCAAGAAGAGATGTTGTGTTAGAACATGATATATTTATAAATTTGCAAATGTATTCACTCCAAAAGTATCTGCAATCAGTTATCTAGTAAAACGTTGAAGATGGAACTTTCATGAATGCTTGTCTGAGGTCAATTGAATAAATCTTTACGATATACGGCTTCTTCAGGATCAAATTCAAGGCCACTGATCAGTACAGATTTTGCACCTCTTTGTGATGTGTGTCAATTGTAATGTTAGTTTTGCTTACAAAATACCATTGATACTACTTTAACACACTAGAAACAATACTTAAGATCAAAAAGTATTATTAGCAAAATTATTAGGCATTTATTCACAAGATTTCAATGACCTCATTATGTCTAAAATGATCATAAAGTTACATTTTTATACACTTGACCAATGAAAGGTTAGCACAGTTTATTACAAATGTAGTTATCACGACATTACCAAACAAGTAATCTAATAGATTCTAAATTCAAACAATGCCTGTGCATTCTTCAATACACATAGATGCATGTAAGAGTAAAGCTATAAAAAAATTAGCCTTGTTGCACGTTGAAGACCGTCACTGCATGTTAAAGAATTAAAACATCAAGCAGACACATTAAAAAAACCTTCCCAATATAACAAACCTAAACATAATTGAACAAAACGTCCTCGTCCAGAGATTTTACATCTCACTTACATCTTGTTCTACAGCAAGAGGAACCTTTTTGTCAGCATCCTTTGTTGAGAGAGAAGCATAGGATACAAAAAGTATATATACAAATACATGACATGATACAAGCAAGAAATTCATGTTATTCATTAAAACTTTAGTTCTTTGGAATCAGAGATGACTTAATGAAACTGATTACTGCATGCTTTGACTAATATATTAGCGGGTCTTTAAATATTAACAATGCATTAACAAATGTATTAATCTTCTGCATATTCTAAGGAGAATCCAGTTCAATCTATGTTATGCACAATATTATCATTACAAATGTGTTTCATCTGGAATTCACAAAAAAAAATCTTTGTATCAATTTGTATATCTGTACCAGTCATAGGGTGTGGTCACAGTTATATATATAGGTTTAGGTTTTAAAACTACAGTCAAAAGTTCAAAACTATACGTGCACTGTTCCAACCAATATAATGAGACCACCTCTATAATAAGACCACTTTTCTTGGCCCCAAGTCTTCAAAACGACTCCAACGAGAACCTCCATTGAGACCACTCACAAATCGTCTTTATAGAGACGTTCTACTGTATCGTAGAACTATAAATAATACAAATTTTGTTGAATATTCTCCTCACCTCCTCATCAAACATGTAGGGCCGGGCCCAGTCTTGCACCTCGCCTCGGGCAAACACCCAGAAGAACACGCAGCCAAATGCGTAGATGGCCGCCGAAATGTAGAACACAATCTGCCACTGTGCTTGGGTTTGCTGAGAACAAGGTAACAAAGAGAACTAGTCAGGAACAATGATGGATCTATCAAAGACTGTTTCTATACAGTTAGGAATACGACAGATGGGATCTTTTAATTTTCAGCATTTTTCGTTATCTGAGTGAGCTTCAGTTAGGTAGAAATTAAACCTTTATATTGTTAAAAACTTCAATCAAATTGATCGAAAGTCTTCAAGAATTATCAGTTACTGTACATGTTCATGTATTCGGCTAATATTTCTAGTCCAGTTAATACATCAGCATTACATGTGTATTGGTATAAGGTGATTTCATTGATTATTTTTATTTTTCAAAAACAAATTAGATACTCTCCCTAACAATATATAGAAAATGTGAATTATATGAAATGATAGAGGCAAGAAGTAGTTTGTGTTTACATCCACAGTGATCACTCCAATGGCATAGGGAGCCAAAATCCCAGGCAGGGTTGCAAACGTGTTGGAGAGGCCGAAGAGAATGCCTGAGAATGGAGGAGCGATGTCTACATGGTTGACCATCACGCCTGCATACTGACATCCACTACAACACCACAATGGAGGTAATAGTGTTAATTCCTGTAATGGTTTTGTGCTGATATCATTGTACAGTAGAACCTCACTATTAGGACCACCTTTGAGACCAGTATTAGGTGGGCTCAATAGAGAGGTGGTCTATATAAGGAGGTTCATTTTGCTAGCTTTATGAAGGTTTGGGACTGTGAAAAGTGATCTTATCATAGAGGTGGTCTTAATAGAGAGGTGATCTGAATTGGACGTTCTACTGTACGCGATGAATGAGTGATTCTGTTCAAAATTCAAAACTATCACATACAATATCATGACAAATTATTGAATAATGCCATTGATGCATGAAAAAGTAAATAAACATTATGCCCATCTCTTGCAAACAAACATTTGCTTATTTCTGAAGCATTAGATGGTAAAATCTGCATTTGGTTCAACACAAGAACATTTATTGATTTAAATAATGTCCAATGGTAAGTCATCCTCAAAGTAATTTACAGACAGGGAAAACTAATACAACATAGAGAAAATATCTTCAAACAAGTGTCTTGTACATGTAGAACCAGTACATCATACCTGAGTCCTACTGCAAAAGCCAGCACTGCCACGGCAGCGTAAGGAGTGGAGCAAGTGATGAAACCTGTTCCGATCAGGAACACTCCAGGGCCAATTGTACCTGAACAATGACCACTTATATACACACAGCCTCAAACAGTTAATTGTGTGATTGTCTCAGTATACACCTTCATTTAAAAGAATGACATGTCTAAAATTCACTTTGGAGGAAAAATAATTGTTCCCACTCTACCTCTCCAAGATAAAAGAATGACCTGTTTAGTTGGTTAGGACTGACAGGAGCTCACGAAATTTGCTCTATGCAGTTTTGCATCTGACAGTAGCAGCTAAAATCATTTTTGCTCAAAATATATTGTTGTTGCTTGTAAATAAATGAATTTCCAATAAATATAGGTTTACATATTACTGTAAGTGCAGCTCGGAGACTAGTGCATTTAGGATGCTGAATCATATATAACACCAGCTTTACAACCCATAACTATGCGCTGGCTCACCACAAGTGTACGCGAGCTTCCTGACGAGTGCGGTCTGCCATCCTCGGCGCCGTAGGATGTCAGCCACCCAGCCCGCCACATTGATCATCAGCCAGAAACACACGTAAGGTATTGCCGAGAACAGCCCATTCTACAAACATCAGGGTTTGACATAAGGATTGATAAGGCCTTAGACAAATTAAGTAGCCCAACATTGAGAAGGATAAGGAAAACAATTTTCTAATGTTTGCTGATGACTTAAATAATTATCAGGCAAGTCTAATTCACTTTTTTAAAATAATAGCTGTTTAAAAGAAAAAAATGTTTGTATATAATGCAACCACAAAAAATTGGTAGCCTACTGGCAAAAGCTGGTAGCCCAGACAGTTTTCAGGTAGCCACATGCCGGCTGGCTTTAAAAGTTCACACCTAGATGGTATGCTACTTTTTGTGAGCTCTAAATATTAGTATGATTAACGGCTTTTCATCAGGCTGGGCTACTTTTTATAGTTTCTGGCCCTGTGGTCCATTAGCAAATATTCCTCAGTTTCATACCCCGGTAAAAAATAGCAGCAAAATTTGTACTTTGGGCTTGCACAATTTAGAACTCATTAAACTATATTTTTCATGGTGTCTTTCATGGGTTATTTATATACATGTATTTTATCATGGTGTATATATGATGATTTTTGATAATATTCTTTGCATGCAAAACAGATTAGGCCTACTTGCTACCTTACGTTTTCCATTGATTGATTGATTGATTATTTTTGTATTGATGATATTGACAGTGATAAAAAAGCATTCAAGTTAAATCTATTGAAACTATTTAAAAATGAAGTGAACTCACAGACTTGATGTCAAACTTGAGCACCTCCTTCATGTATGCGGGGATGTTGGTGAGCAGGGTGTACGTGCCCCAGTTGGCACAGGTGTGGGCCACCACTATGGCCCATACAGCTGGTGATGTTAGAATACGCATCCATGGGGTGCCAAGCTCCTACAACCAACAGCAAACATTGGATAAACATGTTCACACCTTCTTTTAAAAGAATGACCTTCAACTGGTTGAAATTCTCTATGGACGAAAAATAAATAAACCTAATTCATTTCAATATAACAGTGAATGAAATGACTTCAAAATCTGAAGACTGTTAAAGATTCTAATCATATATAAAGAATTTAACGCTGTGAAACTAGGAGTGGAATTTTCAAAATCTTTATTTCATATATTGCTCATTATTGTCGTAACACATATTATTGCATGTAATCAAAGAATTTTTCATCCTTTATAAACCATCATTGGTATCATCATTGGCATCTTTATCCATCACAGTCCCACAGAGGGTTTTTGGCATCTGGGTGAGCCTTAGTTTCTACAAAACACATCAAATATTCTGTGTGTGTGGCCCCCTTTTCAGAAATCCTGGATTTGCTAGTGTATTTCTTCTCCGCATATCATCAATGACTAATAACTTTGAGAGAAAGTGCAATTTTTTAAACCATAATAATACAAGAAGTAAAACAGTACCTTTCTTATCTGTTGTTCACGAACACGGCTGGCACCTATAGCAGCCTCGATATACTTGCGCTCCTCTGGCTTGATCCACCGATGGTGAGCAGGGCTGTTGCTAGCCACAATCATCCAGGCAAAAAACCATGCAACTCCAAAGCCACCTGACACAAA
Source organism: Streblospio benedicti (assembly GCA_019095985.1). Lineage (NCBI taxonomy): Eukaryota > Metazoa > Annelida > Polychaeta > Spionida > Spionidae > Streblospio > Streblospio benedicti. The sequence goes on from CM032665.1 coordinate 10,388,072, forward strand.
TATTCATAATTTCTTACTAACAATGTACATGTCCCATTCTGAATTTGTAATCCAAGTATTGAAAGATATATTGATTGGTTTTATTCCCAAAGAATGAGCCATTTATAATTCAAGAAAAAGAACTGTGTTTTTCCTATATATGTGAGTATGTGCAGTCTCCAAATGAAATCAGTGAGACAAAAAAATACAGAAAGGAAAAGGAATTTTAATCCTCAATACTGGTGTCTTCAAACAAACAAAAAAACGGTAATATTACCAAAGACATAGAAGATGGCCTCCCAACCAACACCATCACAGAGGACAGCTGCAATGGGGAATGTGATCACATTGCCAATCTGAGCTCCTGCAAGCAGACAAGTACCGGTATGTTTATGTACAATTGTACATGTACATGTAAATGTAAATGTGGTGGTTTATAATTATGGTCCAGGTCTTGCTCTCATGAATTTACATTTTACATCAAGTCTGTGGCACACTTATTCATCAATTGATCAATTCTCACATACTTGCACCTGCAGCACATTCAGCACACAATGTTTAAATCACTTACACAATCACACATTATTTCAACCCAATGACCTACCTGTAACTTATTAACCTTTATGTGCCACTGAACTGTGTACAACTATTTAGGTATGAGTTTGCTCAACACCCACAACCGGATTTGACAGGGAATCAAACCCAAAACGTTCTGGCCACAAGTCCAACTCCATATCCATTCAACCACAGAAGCACAATATTCATTTTCCTGTTTCATTATTCAAATTCCTTACATGTACATGTACATACAAATCTATCTTTAATGAAGACTTACCCTAAATAATACACTAATGGACCATGGATGTCTTGTCACCCCCCTTCCCATTGAAATGTCAATACCAGTCACTACTCATAAATTAATAGAGAATTTACCTGCTAACCTATTTAATAAATGCATTTTTACCTACGTATGTTGAATATTCATGTGCTTGAGTTTGACGTAATTATCTACCAAGGTTTATACACTGCTTTCCAGCTAAATATGAGCATTATCAATATCATATCAAGCCGGACCTCAACAAAACATGAAAAACGCCAACCTGCCTGCCATCCATAACAACATCCTCCTGACCTCTCCAGATGACATCAAACCACCATCTCATCACAATAAAAGCGGATAATGGCAGCGGACTGAAGAAAACCTTGAGAAAGGTTGAAAGCTATCTGAGGAACTTTCATAATGTTTAGCTCAAAAGTAGTAAATGAACCTTTGATAACGAGTGTTTACCTGCATAAGTAAACCCAATGAGGATGCTCCTCTCAAGCGGTGGAGCCCACCGAGACCAGATGGCGTGCATGGCTGGGAACACCACACCCTGGTCATAACACATAGGGTACTTAGTATACAAAGACTACATACACGAGATTATTATGGCTAGAATGTCAACCATTATAACTTGTATAAACAATATTGTATGTATTAGGCAAGTGGCAGTCGGTGGCATATTATGTTTAAATGTCTTTCTTAAAAAGGTCTCTTTAGAGATGCATAAAAAAGTGTTTTTTCAAAAAAAAATGTTGTGTTTTGGATTTTGAATAAAATTCAGTGGTAACGAAGAAAGACATTTAAACATATAATGCAAAATAATGTTGCTTTCAGTTCCAACGATCCACTATGAATATATATCAGTTGGTTATCTCCAATATCGGCTATTTCAAACATTTTACTGTTATTCCTAAAAATTCGAGTTCCTACTGTATGCTTATTGACAATGATAATTGCTTAGGCCTGACGTACCTGGCCGATGCCTTTGACAATACGGAGGAAGACGAGGACATAGGGGCTGGCGGCAGCACCTACTGGGGTGAGGAGAGTGGCAACCGCACACAGCAGCATGAACCAGCCAAACACGCCCTGCAGACAGGACAATGTGAGCACTGGCAGATCCAGGTTTTCAGAAAAGGGGGGCACACTTGAGTAATCTCATGGGATCTCATATCATACGAGTGATTGATGGCAGACATGCCTAAAATCCTATTGAAATAAGATATTTTGGTGGAAAAGGTGGGGAACACGCCCCCTCCTACACCATCAGATCTGCCTATAGTAAGTAGTGGTTGTGCTCATGTTCACCATCATGGGGGTTGGGAGTATAGCAACTATATTTGTACTATACAAACACCACTCTTACTCATATAATATAAGACTAGTGTTTGCGACTAGTAAATAAAGAATACTACCAGCCTCCATGATACTGGGCCCATGGTATCACTCAATGGTTATGAAGGTGCATATTTTTAATGGATTCAAGTTACAAACATACCATTTTTATGTGTACATGTATGTACATGCAAGTTTATGAATAGGAATACATCATATAAAGATTTTATGTAATAGGAAAATACCAAACCATCTAATTTGAAATATGTGTAGAAGGTATATCACTACATGTATGCTCTTTATATAGATGCCATTGAGAAGAAATACCTGAGATACATGTAGTAGCAGCCAAAGAAAAGAGTACAAAAAAAGTTGAGAAAGTCATTTTGAAGTGTACCTTGCCTCCGATCCTCTCTGCGAGCCAACCCCCAGGGATCTGTGTTAGCAGGTAGCCCCAGAAGAATGCCCCAAGGATGATGCCCTGAGTCTCCTTGTCCCACTCAAACTCACCATCCTATATACAGGATAAAACGATAGTTCAGTGGATTAAAAAAAAATATTTTGTGAGTTAATGGGTTAAAAGAAGTTTTAAAAGATAGTTTCTCTTGAACAGGAAACAAATATGCTTGTAAAACTGCAAAAAATGTAAGTCAAATAACATTATCATTTAAAGAATTGGTATCATAAGTGGATATCATTGATAACTGTTTCATGGTTTAGTCTCTTAATCGTGTGCAAACATCTGGATACTCTAATCATAACGGAAATGTTTTGTATTTTTCATTGTCTTCTAATTTCAAACCTTATGCACTTACAACAGCTTTTAAAATGTCATATACAAGTGTATTTGTGCCATGGGATTTGTACAGTTCAAACAGTATACATGTATGCATTGCATAGACAACCGGTCAATAACCATACATGTATATACATGTTACATATCACCATCAAGTCATGTAAGTGACAAAAACATCAAATGCTGCAAAGCTGAAGTAAAAACACTTGGAGATGATATTCAAAATATATATGATTTAATTTTTACTCAACAAGTAGAAACATACTTGCTAACGTTGGAAAACCTGATGGTTGTTTCTTCAAAGGAGAATGGTTTTATAGCCAGAACTTGGTCTATTTCAAGAACTTGGAGATGATGTCAAGACGCCCTCCCCACATACACACACTCACACCCCGGTGTACATCTTTTGTTGTGTTCTTCTCATACATGTATACATTGTACATATCCATCAGCCTTACCTTATCTGCTTTGGTATCATTCCCCAGCAAGTTGAGGCAGCCAGAATCATCCTCCGGTGGTGTGTTATTACTGGGAGGATTTTTGATGTCCAAGGCTGTTTGATTGATCATGCACACCTGTTGTAATAATATACATGTACATGTAATGACAATCTTAGTTATTAGTTTGCCAACACGGAGCAAAACATTTTTACATATCCAAAGGTCTGAAATGTTTATTTCTAAAAGTGATTCAATTCATGATTTATTTTGTAACTAATTATAAATACTGAGAATATGCATAGGCAGATCCAGGGGGTGGGGCGCAGGGGGCGCACGCCCGCCCTTTTCCCACCAAAATACTTCATTTTCATAGTGTTTTTCATGAAATCCCATAAGTACGCCCCCTCTTTTCCTTAAGTGCGCCCCCCCCCCCTTTTCCGAAAACCTGAATCTGCCTATGATATGGTATGTACACATATAATCTTTAAGGCCTATAAATATGGATAGTTTATTGGCTACTGTATTGACCAGGACCTACATGCTTTAAATGAATATTAATTTAGAACTATCCAAATGAAAAAAACTTAAATCAAAGGTTCTTTTAAACAGCATGTACATGTATCTCACTGTATTAATCCTTAGAAAAAATCTACATGTATGTTACATGTAAATGAACAGAATATGATGTGATTTGAATATATCCCTGGTAAAGCCGGATTCATATGTAATTATGTTTACATTATGTGTCAAAGTATTTCAATTTTCTTCCTAATTAATATGTATACATAAGCAGTTGCTTAAGACCCAAACCCTCATATTATGTCTTGTTCACGCAGAAAATTTAAGGAAAAAGAATTATTATGAATGATTCTTTATTATGATAATGAATATGATAATGATAATGATAAAGCAAGTTCACTTCACTGGACATGATTCGTGATTTTAATAAAATGTTAGTCACTATGGGAATACCATCAGAGGAACATAGGCCGCAAAATCCAGCCTCGTAAGCTCATATTTAGTATCAAAATTGTACCAATGATGCTTGCACGGCACACGGACAGATATTTGGTTTGTGTCTTCTAAAATGGATATTTGATGACAATTCAAATGGCGGATCACAGAAAAGGAGTTTGACAGCAGTCTTATGAAAGCTGCATAGGCCCGTATATCGTGGTGTTTTTTGAAAAACGAATAAATGATGGTGTCAACTACGCAGATATTTTGCCGATCTCGGAATAAAACAAACAATTTTTAAACGTTTTCACTCAGAAATGTAAGTAATCATCTATTATGTATGAAATCGGTTTCAGTAGTAAATTTTACATATGTGTATGAATAATTACGCAGTTTTATAAGCTCCACAACCTTAAACATTGAACTATTCCCGTGTTGATAAACGCACATTCGCAGACAGACCACGGATTTCAAGTGGCGACGCTCAGTGGGATAATGACAGCTAGTATCCTCATTAAACTGTTAAATGTACCTTGACATTTCTATTTAAACTTTGAGAAATAGAAGCATCATTGTTTTTATTCGTGTAATTACTTATCCGTAGCTTATATGAAAGTGTTACGTTATCCATAATTGAGTACAGTCGGTGCAACCACCACGCTTATCAACGCACGTGTGACGAAGTTATCTGAACGTGATGTACGCCATTCGCTCACGGGTCACCCGTGCATTTTGCTGGAAAATCGGGTCAAAATCGTGCTTTTGCTGAAAATCGTGTGCTGAATTCTGAGTTGAGTTCATAGCCTACAGACTTCGTGGCGCATAGTCTTAACCAACCCAATCGGGGCTTGGGGTATAATATTATTTTTTACATAAAACTGTGTAAATTAGAGAGTGATTGTTATAGTATGCCATCTCACTGATATTTCCTGTCGCTCACACCTGCTGAGATGTCTTGTCTTGAGAGGTTCATGGGGAAGGAAGGGAGGTTTTGGGATGAGAATGGAGAAGCTGTGCCAAGCAAAGTGTCTGGACAGATGGAATGGAGATACTACCATATGATGATTTATGCATTAGCAAGGGGATTGCTGTACTGTACAACCACTGATGATCGTGAATGTACATTATGATCTTACTGATGACGCGTTAGAATATTTTGAATAGTGTTAGATGTTGCATGATTTAGAGTTTATTTTTTCAATTTAATAGTAAATATTTACTACACTACAATAGTGAAGATAACCTGATATCTACTAGATGTACAATGTTAGGGTTAAGTTTATCCCTCATGAAAATCCAAAATACTGATTGCAAATAAAGTAATAATTAGCGTAATGACCCAGCATGCAACCATAAGGATGAGTGTAATTACTATAAATGATACTTGTAATGATAATGATAATATTGCATAAAACAAATATTATTCAAATATGAGTTTATTAGTGCTATTATGAATCAAACATTTGTATTAGCAATCAAGAAGAAAGTGTATATATAAATCAAATATAAAATCCTGCAATACTTGGATTTTAAATTTAAAGTTATAATTTAAAAGAGAATTTTGGGCCCTATTATTAACGCTGCTGTTCAGGCTCCTTTATCAAATAATTATTTATCAAATATGTATTTGATAAGGAGTCTTGTAGTGCTTGAAAACGTTAATAATATAAATTAAAAAAATTCTAAAATTTCTTTCTCGTGATTATTACACAGCCTAAAAAGAACACTAATACAAAACTCCCATAAATGAAATTGAACAAAGTAATTTAATCTGCAAATAACTAATCAATCCAACTTTGGTACTCTCGATTTCAGTCACTTTTACTTTTTGAAGGACTAGAGTTAGGGATGATTCATCAATGCCAAGAAAGAAGGTTTTTATCTCCAATCTTCGAGTATATCATGTTTGATATTTTTCAACTTTAATAGAAACATAAGTATGGTAAAATTCAAAGTGATAAAGCTCAGCTTCCACCATCTTGGATGATCATAATGAGCACAAATCATTAGTTTCTCGCACATTTTATATGGCCCCATCACAGTAAATTCAGTGAGATAGAAGCATGAGAAAATACAAAAAAAAAAAAAAAGAATTTTGAAAAATGTCAAATATCGCGGATATAATTGATTGAAATAATTCTTCAAACTGAAAATTTGTGAATCCATATAACATATACCTATTTATTATTACAGTGTAAAATAAAAGAGTATAGCAATACCGCTTAGATACATGTAGGTGTGTGAAGCAACAAAGAAACTTTTTGCTTCCAACTTACAAAGGTTTACTGCTACTGATGAGATTAGAACTCAACAGGAAGACGAAAATAGAAACCAATGTGATGATAAATGGACAAAACATATTTGTTATGTTTTTCCTACATTGTATTCTTAGATTGTAGAAGAAAAGTGGACCACTTGTTTCACTTTTAATGTACATGTACAAAGATTACTACATTAATGTTTTCTCTGAATATTTGGGGAACCAACAATTGTTAACAGTTGTCCACAACAATGGGGGTGGGGTGACATATTTTTGGGGAGATTTTTTTACCTTTGATAACAGTAAAAGTTGTTTGCCACAATAGTGGGGACATCTGGCAACTGCTTGAACACAATAAGCTATCAAAAAATCAATTGAACCCGCTCAAAAAGTTTGAATCCATATTGCCATAAACATAAGACAACTTGAAGCTGGAATTGAAAAGTCAAGGCACATAATGTACATGCATGCTTGATTTTTTCACAAAGAATGCCTCATCAAATTATAAACCATAAATTTCCTGAATAGGGATGATATATGATACTACAGTGGCCACGCCTAATTTCATAAACCTTCAGTAAGCCCAATAGAATAATATTTTATATCAATCAAAAAAATATTGAACCTTGATGTCAAACCCTTTATCCCCAGCTTTCAGAGAAGTTAGAGATAACCTGAGTAGTTATGGAAAATTTCAAAAAGACCAAATATCCCACCTCAAGAAAATCTTTAGTGTATATAGAAAGCTAAGTTTCTAAGGAATTTCATATTACAGTGATAATCTTTAAAATAAACCTTTCAGTAGAATAACACATTATATATGCATTAATAGTCAAATAGTAAACTATATAGAGGATTATCAGTAAATTTTATGGTCTTTAAAAAGCTTCCCCTCTAGACAGTGCAGAATTGCTGCAAAATTTTATGATTTTATTTTTCTTCCCAAATACCCTGATTTTCCAGATTTTTTCTCCTGGAGTTGGGCCACCCCTGTTTTGAAGTAGTATATGGGTGTCACACATCTAGATAACTTCATTTGAAATCAAACTAGTTGGTTTTTGTGATGAACTATGTGCCAAAAAACTTCAAAATATGTACAGTATGAATATACATGTATACAGAGAATGGAGATCATACTGTCCCCTTACATTGTATTAATAAAACCGTTTGATAACATCAAAATGTACTTTTTTATGCATATCATGTATTTTAGTTTTTTTCTAGAATGTCCCCATTGCATAATATGAAATGGCACCCTGCAACATATTTAAAATTAAAAAAATCTATTACAAAATGTGTTAATTCATGAATGGTATGATAGTTCTTTGGTACATTTCAAATCAACAAATTATATTGCACACTCTTTTGATATTGATTGAGCAACTCTTCGATTTGCCATATTCAATGAAGGAGACCTCAATGTACATTTGTTTGATTGCATCATAAAAAATTTACATTTTGTCATATCGTATTCATAAGACATGAGACATCATAATATTATAAAGTTATAGCATTCATAAATTTTATGACTGTTATTTGATTTCAGAAACAAATGATGTTATCAATGTAATGTCTAATTTAGGTGATAGCAGTAATACTTTCAAGAATATGTAAAGTGATATAATGATAATCTGATTGTTTCATGAACATAATTTGGTTGTCTTTGCAAAGTACATTCAATTTCATATACTATACAGCTATCTCAAGTATCTATCCTACAATGTACTTTAAAAGACATCGGAAATTCAAAAGAATTACACATATACATTGTAAAAAGCTATGTGAAACACCATTCTCTTACTTACCTGCGGGTGGCAAGGGTTTTTCATGGTCATCCATATCATCTTTTTTTTCATTTTGATCCATTTTTACTGTTTCAATGAACGATTTTGTTCCCTCTAGGGTCAAGCCCCGCACCAAGCCTCTGATGGAAAAGATGCAAAAATAGTGTCAAGAATTCTGTCATTAACATTTTTATAAAGCAGTCCTATTCAAAAATTTGAGAATTATATCCAAATATGTTTGATACTTTTTAAAACAAATGCACTTTAAAAAATAGGCAACAACAACTATAGAAATTTCAATAGAATCTAACAGGTATATCATAAAGTTTCTACTCTAGTGGCTCATTCATGTTCTTTATATGACAATGGCAAATCTTAAGTGTAAACAAGTTTTTTTACTGTGAGGCTACCAAAATCTATAAGATATATTTTCAAAAATTCACATAGTTACAATTAATCTAAAAAGTAAACGGACAAAAAATTTAAACATGTTACTTTTTTGAAAATAACCCTGGTAATCTGGTTACGGTTGGTTTTCTGAAAAACTATTACACAGATCCAGACACAACAACCAACTACATTCATTATTTATGCACCTTGATTTTTACATCTTTTTATGCAAATATTGAAACATCCAGAATTCATTGTAATAGTCATTCTTATTACTTATGCACTTCTTCTGGGAAATTGTATTTTTAACATTAAAGTAACTAAATGTTCTATTTTTTACAACAACTACAACTATTTTTAAACTACATGCATTATACAAAGCGTGCACAATTCAGACTGTTTTTATCATAAACTCAAGACATCATAAGCCCCTTCATAAATATTACTTACAGTTGAATGTATTGAGGCCATTTAAGCAATGTGTACAAGATACCCCTTTTATTGAATTTCTAAATTTTAATATTTGAGTATGCCAAACCAAATTGAAAATAGAATAAAATAAATCATAAAGATATAAAATAAAATAGACCCTACAAACCCTATTACAACGCTAGGAATCTAATCAACATGTATCAGCATGTATCCTCAATTATTAGTTATAAATATCCAGATTACAATGAATTCTAGAATATTGTGAAGTTTTTTTCCGATCACATTAAAGTGCAAAAAGTTCAAAAGCTGTTCTTTGCATTTCATGGTATGTCAACTTTGATAGCAATTGACCAGCTACTCCAAGCGATGTGTGTGCATGTTTAAAAAAGAGTTGCATTTGACTTGGATGAAAACTAGGCCATTCAATATCAGGTTAGTCTACGGCTACCGCACAATACTTTTGAAAAGAGATTGATAGCAATTGACTTACATGAGTATGTTGCATTAATATATGCAATTTTGACATATCTTTACATAAGTCAGGATGGGACTAAATAACATGCCTCGATACAGGATATGAATACACCACTAGATTAGGTCATGCATTGAGTCTACCCAGGACTACAGACGAACTCTTACTGACATGGTAGTGTTTCACCTTCAGATGGGTAGTAAGTACGCATGCTGTCCAGTGTGTACTATATTTTCATAAATTACAAACATGTATGTTTAATGTGTTAAAATAAATTCCAATAGATGCCACTTTACATTTCACAGGTAAATAACTTGTAAAAAAATCACCCATATTATCTTTAGAAGTACGTATCATGGCACAATTGATATTCAAAAATTAAACAAGACCTTTAAGGATGAATTTGCTCAACAATTCCCTCACTCTACTGGATGTCAACTTTCTACTATTATATTCATTCTAAAGCTTTATAGAGAATGCAAATTTTGTATGCAACTTCTAAACGCGAGTAGCATCATCACTCAATCTGAATAACTTTGAATAACATGATGTTTTATATAAAAAACAAAATCAGCATTAATAAAAACTGTTAACTTTGCAAATACACCGTAGTTTCCAAAATATGCTAAAGCGTTCCTAGCTAGCGCACAGATCATTCCAAAGAAAATATATACCATTGAAAAACTCGGCACAAAGCCAGGTTACATAATCAGTGATAATGCAACAAGTTTCTTATCAGTGTTTTAAACTAAAATGGATAGCGGGTTTCGGTCCCACATTCCTGCCAGTATCACCCAGAAGTTGACTATACATGATACTTTATACCACTTAACTAACTTCAGCTAAACTTTACAATTACATCAACGATTATATTGCACACGATATTAAAACGATACTAATATAACATATTCCAAAACTAAATGAGCTGTTATATTCTGTGGAGTGTAAACAGTATCTCAGGTGGATACTCGTACACTATGCTTAGCCTGACCTACATGTACTTTTTTTTTTTCTTTACATTTTTTTCAGCCCGTTTTTTGCCTCATGCTGATGCATTGAGAACAGTAGAGCATCCGAGTACAATCTGATTTTTAGAAAGAGTAGAGCATTCAAGCTCAACGTAGCCGGATCATTTAAAGTTTTCCAACATCAAAAAGGAAGTTTACCCTTCGGCAACAATCCCGTGTACGTAGTCAAATCTCACAACAGTTCCGGTGCTCCCCCGCTTTCCCCACCAAACAAAATCCATGCTTTGGTACGTAGTCATTTGAAACGCTGATATCATTCACAGTTGCTGCGCCTAGCTCCCCCACGCGCGCGCCCACACAAAATAGTCTAAAAAAAGGGGGATTCATGTTTGCCACAGCAGTTTTGGCATCGATTGCACGCACATTTAGTGGGTCACGCAGCACAATACATCAGTAGCAGATCCAGAATATCCAAATATATTGTGGGAATATAGGTGTGTCGGGTGTGACGCGAAGTGTGAGCGAATATACACAGCCGCAACGAAAAACAACAACATCCCAATCGGGTCACGCCACACACAATGGCAGATCCAAGGGGGTGGAAGGGTTTAAGGGATTTCATGGGTTTCGTACGCGCGATAGAAAGCGAACATGCCAAAACCCTATGAAATTTGAAATATTTTGTGGGAAATTATGGGGCTGCTCCCCTCGATTTGCCTATAACACAGATGCTCGATCCATGGCACGCCAAATAGGCACAGCAGGCGAGTTTAGGTATACATGTAGTTTAACGTTAATTTTACTTTATTATCACAGTTTCCAGTATGCTGAATGTTCCCGGGAAGTTGAGAAAGGCAAATATCGAGTGATTTGATACCAAATGACATGGTGCAAATTATTAAAGTCGGCTGAGAGCTAGCTAAGATAGTAGACCATACAACTCGTACATTTACATTTACACAGCTTCAATGTGATTCGTTTTTGGCATTTAATCTACTCTCGTGAATTGGCACTTGTTTAAACCAGGATTGAATTGATGCGTAACAAAAATTATATACATGTACGGCTGTGTAGGTCTCCAGTGCGCAATCACCAGGTTGATCGCAGACTATAAAGTAGCTTTCACTAAGTTGCACTGGACTAAATATCAAGTTCCCCTTGGTTACACACACCTTGTTTCGCTTAATCTTCGTTTACTATGGCCACTATAGGATTAGCGAACCATTGCAGTATGGGTTGTGGCATAATTGGCTGCCAGTTTCGTGATAGCTGTTGGTCGGACATCGTGTAGAGTTAACGTTGGTAACCTTCTAATATAGGAATGGGAATAGGCCACAGTTACTTGTCTTCCTGAGTTGCTGTGATGGCACACCTTCCACAGTGGTTCCTGTGTGCCTGAGTCCGTGCGAAATGCCTTGAAACACTTGCATGTCAGCACTGGTGTGAAGTCCTCCCTGTGGAACCTTACTTGTGAAACCAAGGTTACACACCAATCCCCGCTTATGGCGTCCTAGATACATAGGGATTTGAAGACTGATGGATGGGCATTGTCATCACCACAGATTTAAGTTCACAGACGATGCTAATGTGTGATCGTCATTTATAGTAAACTCTTTAAAAAGGCCCCTCACATCACGTTTTTTATACTACCGGTCGAAAAAAGGATGAAATTAAAAAAATCGTCTGACAGAGTAACGTTTAAGCCTATTTGTCGTTCTCCGTGTGCCATCGGCTGCCAAATGGTATGCTATCTGAATGTCGTCGTTTAGTACCGGTCACTGGCCGTTTTACATTGAACAAAACCACCTAAAATCACATTTTTGTCACCCCACCGTTTAGTAACACTGCCAAATGGTCAAGCGCCGTTCTCACGTCAGTAAATGGCCAGCAACCCACAGCAAACCGCTTAATTACGATCAGCTGGCGTTTTTTTCCTAATCTTCATCCGGCGCAAAATTTTTGAACAATTCAAAATCCCATTGCCGGTTTTAACGTTTTCCCGCATTCGTCGTGACCTGCCTTCTGCTCGGTCAAATAACACCAGCAAACAGTTGGGGACGGCTGACGATGCAAATCGACACAAAAAATTTAATTATTTGATCGACACTGACCGGTGGTACCAAAAACGGTATGTGTAGGGGGGTTAGGGAACGATCATAAATAATGATATGATACCGGGGTCGTCCAAAATGTGGGGTGGAGGGGGTCGTCCAACTTTTCTGATTCTGCTGTTGCTGTTGTTGTTGTTGGTGGTGGTGGTGTTATTGCTGTTGTTGTTGCTGTTGCTGTTGTTGCTGTTGCTGTTGCTGTTGTTGTTGCTGTTGTTGTTGCGGCCAGCATGTTGTTGCATGTTGTTGTTGTACATGTTGTTGTTGTACATGTTGTTGTAATATGTTGTTGTTGTACATGTTGTTTTGTTTTGTTTTTTGTTTTGTTTTGTTTTGTTTTTGTTGTTGTTGTTTCTTTTGGGGTAGCTGAACATATCTGTATCACGCTACAGTATTTTTTTTTTTTCAATATTTTCTTTTAGCAATTGTCCCAATTGCAATGACTGTAGAGAACTTTTGTTTTACGTGACGGGGTCACCAACTTTCTAAAATGTTGATGGGTATTCGGTTAACTTTTTCTTTTAAAGCCCCAAAAATGGACGCCCCCCGTATCGTTATTTATGACGTTCCCTTTATCAGATTGAATTGTCGAGAGAATTGTTTATTATTCGCAACTATAAACGTTGTTATTCAGTTTTTATCGAGCCAGTCAGTCATGTGTTGCGGGACTGTCCTGTTATTAAACGCCACCGTGGCGACGTGACTAATGCATATTTAAATGACTGTCCAGAAGATAATAAGGCGCATGCGTTGTGAAAGCTGGACGTGCAACACTATAGCCCAGGCTTAACCACGACGAGCGTTAGCATTTTGTTAGTTTTGAAAATATATGCCTGTTTTTTGTTTTGTGTTTTATGTCAGTGTGAGATATTACATGCAGCGCATTATTAGTTATTCGCCGATATTACTGATGTAAGGCACTTCAAATCATTATTAGTGTCCGCATGAGCAACACCAAACCTACCACACAGCTACAGGTATATGACCACTATGTGTGATTCATATTTCATATTTTTTTTTCATATATATTATTTTTATCTTCAAAGCAGAAAGTCTTTTAGCTTTTAACAATAATTATGATTGAAATGATTCCATGGGTGCAAGTTTGTGAATATTCTTCTTTAATTTTAATAGGCAATGCCTAAGAGGCGCAGCATGTTTATACACTAGATTAGGAAAAATAAACTAAATTTGTATATATGTGACAATGAATATGGTAAAACAAATTAGCTAATTAAAAAATATTTAAAGTATATTTATTACAAAAAAATGTATGATTTTTCTTTACTTGTTAAAATATGATAAGTCCATAAAAATCATGATATTATACGAAATATTCAACATCAACTTACATTGTTGTTGTGTACATTTAGATAAAATATGATTGTAAATATATTTGATGGACTAGTTCATGTGGAACAAAATTTTAAGTATTACAGAACATTGGCAAATCAGTGAACGCTTACTGTAAAATTAGAATATTTTGTGGCTATTAAATTATTTTGTGACCATTTAATTTTGTGGATTTTTCCATCCTAGACATACTTTTTACATAGGCTATTTATGTTTGCTGACTATTTAAGTTTGCATTTTGCATCTACCAACAAAATTAAAATTACAACATGCACAAACATTTCTAGTTTTACAGTGTATCAATTTTGTCACTTTATGACCTAATTATTCAAATTCACTCTCCTAATTATTCAAATCACGTATGACATGAAATGACACATGTATGGATAACATAAGATACATAAGATAACATATTAATTGTTTTAAGAACTTGAAAGCATCTGTGATGTTATAATTTTGCGGACACCAACTTTATTCCACAAATTGGGGCTTCTTACAATATTTTCCCCTTAGACACTTATTCTAAAATTATTGGAACTGATTCACACCTTTGTGCTTCTTCATTATTTGAGAAAGGATGTACACACTTACAGAAAATTTGAACATTTCCCAAGCCTGTCAGGCGAACATCGTTTGGGCCTCGTGTGTTTTCCGTAGATTCTATAGAATGCTTCAATATTTGTATCATCATGCGCAAATGCAATACATAATATGTACATATAATACATTTAGAAACAGCCTGTAGTCAAACAGTGTGGTCATAGTATTTTCACGGGATTTAATATAAACCACTTGTGTATTTGGGGAGGCCTAGGGATGGGGTCTCATTAAAAGAATGTCGTTTGTACGTTTGTAATAAAAATCCATATGGTTTATGCCGATGTTTCAGAGAAACCCCATACCTTGACCCCAATTGCAAGCATGAGCGGTTCTTTTTCAAGCTTCGTGCCGGGCAGGTGTGTTTGCTGTGGCTTTAACCATGCAAAATAGCCATATTATAAGAGAGGCAAATTCAATGACTGAAACAGCTGTTTATAAAAGCTTTGAAACATATAAATAATCCCTT
Organism: Streblospio benedicti; assembly: GCA_019095985.1. Taxonomy (NCBI): domain Eukaryota; kingdom Metazoa; phylum Annelida; class Polychaeta; order Spionida; family Spionidae; genus Streblospio; species Streblospio benedicti. Next base: position 10,403,238 of record CM032665.1, read on the forward strand.
ATATTAGGTCAAGATTTCACATCTAATGTTTGCTCAATGACGTTGTATTATCTCCTGCATTTGATATGACCAACAGAAGTTGTTTATCCTTCACTGTTTGCCGCGGCAATCACAACTATGCAAATTGCTCTTACATTTTAATTGGCTTTACCCTTTCAAAATGTGTAAATTTGCAAATTTTACATGTAGTTTGAAACGATGGAATGATCAGACTTCTGTAAGCGTGCATATCTAGGTTACTTAGAAGCATGAACACAAAGACAGAGTTCCAGCAATAGCATTTACTCGCAGCGCATTAGCCAGCATAACCAATGCGAAACGCTCACTGATTCAGGCTATTTGCTTGTGACCTCATTCCAAACCGAGGCTGCACGTGTTTGCACATGTTTGGGAAGTAAAGCAACGCCCCCATATCCAATTTGCTTCCATTTCAATTGTCAGTATATTTTTCATTTTCATAGAATTTTATAACTTGTGAGAAAGATGCCCAAAGGAAAAGGCAACAAAGGAAAAGCGAAAGGTTTGTTGTTATGTTTTCCATTGGCCATTTTAGCTGTCACTCGCTATTAGGGTACTAAATTGCCCATAGATCTTGCCCCACTATCATCTATCATCAGTTACTTAAGAATAGATACTTTACATACATGTAGATCTTGTGCTTATGTTTTATATTAACTATTAAAATATTACACTGTCATCAAAGCAGATCGGCATAATCTTACATTTTGCCCCTTTATTTTGGGGTTATTATACTATATCAATAATAGATGTTTAATATGTAGTCCTACCCCCACCCCACCCCGGCCGTGGGATCGGTGGCATCTAGTTAGGGTTATTATATGTCAATGTATACTAGACGTGCTTGGAAAAAAATCAAATAAATATAGTTTATGTAAATTATGATTTTTTTATAGCTGTGACTACTACCAATCCCTTGTTAAGTGGGTGTAGTAGTATGCATATGTCTGCTGATGAAATGGAAGATGGGACCCCCATGTCACTGGAAAGCTTCAAGCTTTGGTCTGATCATTCCCTGAGGGTCTTTCTTCAAGGTAGAAAGAAATCAGTAGAAGGCAACCATGAAGTATTAGCAGCTAGGTAATTTTTTATGTTAATGTTATTTGGACAGATAAGTCAATTCGATGCACTACATAAATTGCAATTATTTGTACACATTTATGTGCAAGTGTTAATTATTGTGGGATATCTCTAGAATGCAATTTAATGGATAAGTGTGTGAATAAAAATGCTTTAAATTACGTGATATGCCATATATTACTGGCCAAATTAAAAAATATATAAATATGTATAATATGTAATAACTTTTTCCTGCAGCAATATCTCATGGATGCTGTCACATTAGGTAACTCAGTGCATACTTGCATATGTTTCCAGATTTAGTCTATGCACAATGGAATGTATTGCACTTTTCTTTAGATTTGTCTAATTTATTCTTTATTTTTCTTCTCATTTTAATAACCATTTGATCTTTTAATCTCTCCATTATATTATATGTGGGATGAACGTTTTACAATGGTCTAATCAATTTGTGTTGTAATCACCATTCTTTTTAATCACCTATTTTATGATTCCTATCTTTCTTTTTTGCTAATAATTCAACTTGCAGCTGGTTTTGTGCTTCTTTTAACTGTAAATGTTCGGATTTTTCTGCTTGTGTTGCTTTGTATATTAGTGGATGAGAAATAAGGGCCGTAAAAAAAAACAACGAAATCAATTTAGTTGATAATAAATTATTTTACTATGCTAAACAATTGAAGTATTATGTGTAATTCAAGACAATTAAAACATTTAAAGCCTAATAGGTCAATGTACTAGCAGTTACTTTCATCCACTTCAGGGCAATGGTTACTCATGAGGAGAATGCGGTCAATGTCAACTTAGATGAGGAACGTCTACTGCGATCCAACCTTGTGGAATACAAGGAAAGATTAATGTGTGGCAGCAGAGCCATTCCAGACCCATTTACATTGAAGGAGGGATGGCTCAATGAAGATGCCAAGACTATGTGGCCAAGCATCTGCCATCAACAAAATGTTCACTGTATACCCGCTGTTTGGATTTGGGATCCAAGAACCGATGAGCATGGTTTGGATCTGCTCGGCAGAAGGGACGGATCCACTTTTCCCTCTCTTCTTGATGTTTCGTGGTTGGAAATGGGTACAGACTGAAAATGTAAACCAAAGAACATTTTGGTAATGCATCAATATCTGTGTGATTGGTAGTAATGATTTTAAGCATGTTTAGGTAATTGGTTTTGTAGTCCTTATAATCCCATGTTTCATTTATTGAATGTGTGTTATTACGTACTTCTGCTTGTTATTGTCAAATTTATCTATATATGACAAAAATGAGCGAATAATTCTTATCATGTATATACTTTGTGCAAGTATCCAATTGAGAGTGAAAAACATTTATTTGATAAAATCCAGAATATAATATATGACAAAAACACAAAATACATACGTGAAAGGCTCTGGACAAGTACAATCTGCAGAATCACGGGCAACACCATGCTCTTTACATTTTTCTGCCCTCCATTTCAATAGCTGGTAGTCTGAATTGCTACACCCAATTGCATAGCATGTTCGTGCTGTAGATCCTCTAATACTAGCCATGTCAAAGAAATCCAAAATAAAGATTTTCTGTTAAGTCTAGCCAGCTGAGATGGCAGTTTACATATACTGGCAATGTACAAAAGACTGTCAATTGGACTTTTCAATGACAACAAATTTTAATATGAAAAGGTGAAATAAAAATACACCATCAAAATAAAAATCAACATAAACTAATGTACAACATATCCTGCTGGAGTTTAATAAATGTTCATCTTCAATGGAATAAAGGATATTCGAGGTTAACCACTTTAGTAGTACTACATCTAAGATATGTTCCCATTTGATTTCATTTTTCTAGTCACACATCGGATGACAGCATCCTATATGAACACAAAATGAAACAATATACTCTAACAAAATACATTTTAATGTCCGTCATTAAAATCCATTATTAAATGATGCATATATCCCACAGATTAAAATAAATATATGATGAATTCCAATCCGGAAGTAAAGTCTATCCGCTTTGTTTACTTCCGCCGAGATGCTAGTAATAGTTTTTAGGAAACTCTGACTAGATCAATATAATACACAAAGACAGAAGACCATCAATATAAACTTTATTTACTACATCAAGACATTAGCCAATATACCAATGCAGAACATCAGACTGATTCAGGCTATTTTTGCTTGTGACCTCATTCCAAACCGAGGCTGCACGTGTTTGCACATGTTTGGGAAGTAAAGCAACGCCCCCCATATCCAATTTGCTTCCATTTCAATTGTCAGTATATTTTTCATTTTCATAGAATTTTATAAACTTGTGAGAAAGATGCCCAAAGGAAAAAGGCAACAAAGGAAAAGCGAAAGGTTTGTTGTTATGTTTTCCATTGGCCATTTTGTCACTCGCTATTAGGGTACTAAATTGCCCATAGATCTTGGCCCCACTATCATCTATCATCAGTTACTTAAGAATAGATACTTTACATACATGTAGATCTTGTGCTTATGTTTTATATTAACTATTAAAATATTACACTTTCATCAAAGCAGATCGGCATAATCTTACATTTTGCCCCCTTTTATTTTGGGGTTATTATACTATATCAATAATAGATGTTTAATATGTAGTCCTACCCCCACCCCCCCCAGCCGTGGGATCGGTGGCATCTAGTTAGGGTTATATGTCAATGTATACTAGACGTGCTTGGAAAAAATCAAATAAATATAGTTTATGTAAATTATGATTTTTTAGCTGTGACTACTACCGCCTCCCTTGTTAAGTGGGTGTAGTAGTATGCATATGTCTGCTGATGAAATGGAAGATGGGACCCCCATGTCACTGGAAAGCTTCAAGCTTTGGTCTGATCATTCCCTGAGGATCTTTCTTCAAGGTAGAAAGAAATCAGTAGAAGGCAACCATGAAGTATTAGCAGCTAGGTAATTTTTTATGTTAATGTTATTTGGACAGATAAGTCAATTCGATGCACTACATAAATTGCAATTATTTGTACACATTTATGTGCAAGTGTTAATTACTGTGGGATATCTCTTTGAATACAATTTAATGGATAAGTGTGTGAATAAAATTGCTTTAAATTACGTGATATGCCATATATTACTGGCCAAACTAAAAAATATATAAATATGTATAATATGTAATAACTTTTTCCTGCAGCAATATCTCATGGATGCTGTCACATTAGGTAACTCAGTGCATACTTGCATATGTTTCCAGATTTAGTCTATGCACAATGGAATATATTGCACTTTTCTTTAGATTTGTCTCATTTATTCTTTATTTTTCTTCTCATTTAAATAACCATTTGATCATTTAATCTCTCCATTATATTATATGTGGGATGGACGTTTTACAATGGTCTAATCAATTTGTGTTGTAATCACCATTCTTTTTAATCACCTTTTTATGATTCCTATCTTTCTTTTTTGCTAATAAATTCAACTTGCAGCTGGTTTTGTGCTTCTTTTTAACTGTAAATGTTTGGATTTTTCTGCTTGTAAGTTTTGTATATTAGTGCATGAGAAATAAGAATGCCGTAAACAACAACGAAATCAATTTAGTTGATAATAAATTATTTTATTATGCTAAACAATTGAAGTATTATGTAATTCAAGATAATTAAAACATTTAAAGCCTAATAGGTCAATGTACTAGCAGTTACTTTCATCCACTTTAGGGCAATGGTTACTCATGAGGAGAATGCAGTCAATGTCAACATAGATGAGGAACGTCTACTGCGATCAAACCTTGTGGAATACAAGGAAAAATTAATGTGTGGCAGCAGAGCCATTTCAGACCCATTACATTGAAGGAGGGATGGCTCAATGAAGATGCCAAGACTATGTGGCCAAGCATCT
>CM032665.1:10408292-10420263 GCA_019095985.1 Streblospio benedicti
AAAATCCCATGTTTTTTTTTCAGTTCCCCCGGGGTTATTCTAAGATAACCTTCCCCCTTTATAAATTTTTCATGTTTTATGAAATTTTTTAAAATTTTTTTTAATGGATTCAAGTTACAAACATACCATTCTTATGTGTACATGTATGTACATGCAAGTTTATGAATAGGAATACATCATATAATTTTATATAATAGGGAAAATACCAAACCATCTAATTTGAAATATAGCAGAAGGTATCACTAAGCCATATGCTCTTTATAGATACCATTGAGAAGAAATACACGGGAATACATGGTAGCAACCAAAAAGAAAGAAATTTTCAAAAAAGGGTGAAGTCATTTTGAAGTGTACTTGCCTCCGATCTCTCTGCGAGCCAACCCCCAGGGATCTGTGTTGGCAGGTAGCCCAGAAGAATGCCCCAAGGATTGATGCCCACCAGTCTCCTTGTCCCCGATTAAACTCACCATCCTATATACAGGATAAAAGCGATAGTTCAGTGGTTAAAAAATATTTTGTGAGTTAATGGGTTAAAAGTTTTTTAAAAAGATGGTTTCTCTTGAACAGGAAACAAATATGCTTGTAAAACTGCAAAAAATGTAAAGAATCAAATAACATTATCATTTAAAAATTTGGTATCATAAGTGGATATCATTGATAACTGTTTCATAGGTTTAGTCTCTTAATCGTGTGCAAACATCTGGATACTCTAATCATAACGGAAATGTTTTGTATTTTCATTGTCTTCTAATTTCAAACCTTATGCACTTACAACAGCTTTTAAAATGTCGAATACAAGTGTATTTGTGCCATGGGATTTGTACAGTTCAAACAGTATACATGTATGCATTGCATGAACAACCGGTCAATAACCATAACATGTATGTATACATGTTATATCACCATCAAGTCATGTAAGTGACAAAACATCAAATACTTTGCAAAGCTGAAATAAAAACACTTGGAGATGATATTCCAAAATATATACTTGAGTTTAATTTTTACTCAACAAGTAGAAACATACTAACGTTGGGAAAACCTGATGTTTGTTTCTTCCAAAGGAGAATGGTTTGTAGCCAGAACTTGGTCTATTTCAAGAACTTGGAGATGATGTCAAGAGCCGCCCTCCCCCACATACACACACTCACACCCGGTGTACATCACTTGTTGTGTTCTACTCATACATGTATACATTGTACATATCCACCTTACATATCTTCTTTATTGTTGTCATTCCCCAACAAAGTTAAAGGGCAGCCGAATCATCTCCTCCGGTGGTGTGTGTTGTACACAAGGAGGATTTTTGATGGCTTAAGGCTGTTTGATTGATCATGCACACCTGTTGTAATAATATACATGTACATGTAATGACAATCTTAGTTATTAGTTTGCCAACATGGAGCAAAACGTTTTTACATATCCAAAAATTCTGAAATGTTTTATTTCTAAAAATTGATTCAATTCATGATTTATTTTGTAACTAATTATAAATACTGAGAACTATGCGTAGGCAGATCCAGGGGTGGGGCGCAGGGGCGCACGCCCGCCCTTTTCTCCCCACCAAAATACTTCATTTTCATAGTGTTTTCATGAAATCCCATAAATTGCCCCCTCTTTTCCTTAAGCGCCCTTTTCCGAAAATCTGAATCTGCCTATGATATGGTATGTACACATATAATCTTTAATGGCCTATAAATATGGATAGTTTATTGGCTACTGTATTGACCAGGACCTACATGCTTTAAATGAATATTAATTTAGAACTATCCAAATGAAAAAAAACTTAGATCAAAGGTTCTTTTTTTAAACAGCATGTACATGTATCTCACTGTATTAATCCTTAGAAAAAATCTACATGTATGTTACATGTAAATGAACAGAATATGATGTGATTTGAATATATCCCTGGTAAAGCCGGATTCATATGTAATTATGTTTACATTATGTGTCAAAGTATTTCAATTTTCTTCCTAATTAATATGTATACATAAGCAGTTGCTTAAGACCATGATAATGATAATGATAAAAGCAAGTTCACTTCACTGGACATGATTCGTGATTTTAATAAAATGTTAGTCACTATGGGAATACCATCAGAGGAACATAGGTCGAAAAAATCCAGCCTCGAAGCTCATATTTAGTATCAAAATTGTACAATGATGCTCACACGGCACACGGACAGATATTTGGTTTGTGTCTTCTAAAATGGATATTTGATGACAATTCAAATGGCGGATCACAGAAAAGGAGTTTGACAGCAGTCTTATGAAAGCTGCATAGGCTCCGTATATCGTGTGTTTCTTTGAAAACGAATAAATGATGGTGTCAACTACGCAGATATTTTGCCGATCTCGGGAATAAACAACCAATTTTTTTAAACGTTTTCACTCAGAAATGTAAGTAATCATCTATTATGTATGAAATCGGTTTCAGTAGTAAATTTTACATATGTGTATGAATAATTACGCAGTTTTATAAGCTCCACAACCTTAAACATTGAACTATTCCCGTGTTGATAAACGCGTACATTCGCAGACAGACCACGGATTTCAAGTGGCAACGTTCAGTGGGATAATGACAGCTAGTATCCTCATTAAACTGTTAAATGTACCTTGACATTTCTATTTAAACTTTGAGAAATAGAAGCATCATTGTTTTTATTCGTGTAATTACTTATCCGTAGCTTATATGAAAGTGTTACGTTATCCATAATTGAGTACAGTCGGTGCAACCACCACGTTTATCAACGCACGTGTGGACGTAGTTATCTGAACGTGATGTACGTCATTCGTTCGGGGTCACCCGTACTAACACGGGGTCATCCGGTGCATTTTGCTGAAAATCGTGCTGAAAATCGTGCTGAAAATCGTGCTGAATTCTGAGTTGAGTTCATAGCCTACAGACTCCAACCCAATCGGGGCTTGGGTATAATAAAATAAATTATTTACATAAAACTGTGTAAATTAGGAGAGTGATTGTTATGTTGGTATGCCATCTCACTGATTATTCCTGTCGTTCACACCTGCTGAGATGTCTTGTCTTAGAGAGGTTCAAGTGGGGAAGGAAGGGAGGTTTTGGGATGAGAATGGGAGAAGCTGTGCCAAGCAAAGTGTCTGGACAGATGGAATGGAGATACTACCATATGATGATTTATGCATTAGCAAGGATTGCTGTACTGTACAACCACTGATGATCATAATGTACATTATGATCTTACTGATGACGTTGTGAATATTTTGAATAGTGTTAGATGTTGCATGATTTAGAGTTTATTTTTTCAATTTAACAGTAAATATTTACTACACTACAATAGTGAAGATAACCTGATATCTACTAGATGTACAATGTTAGGGTTAAGTTTATCCCTCATGAAAAATCCAAAATACTGATTGCAAATAAAGTAATAATTAGCGTAATGACCCAGCATGCAACCATAAGGATGAGTGTAATTACTATAAATTATACTTGTAATGATAATGATAATATTGCATAAACAAATATTCAAATATGAGTTTATTAGTGCTATTACGAATCAAACATTTGTATTACAATCAAGAAGAAAGTGTATATATAAATCAAATATAAAATCCTGTACACTTGGTCTCATGATAGTTTTATATTAGTGTTCTTTTAGGCTGTGTAATAATCACGAAAGAGAATTTTAAAAATTTGAAAATTTATATTATTAACGTTTTCAAGCACTACAAGGCTCCTTATCAAATAATTATTTATCAAATATGTATTTGATAAGGAGTCTTGTAGTGCTTGAAAACGTTAATAATATAAATTAAAAAAATTCTAAAATTCTCTTTCGTGATTATTACACAGCCTAAAAGAACACTAATACAAAACTCCCATAAATGAAATTGAACGGAGTAATTTAATCTGCAAATAACTAATCAATCCAACTTTGGTACTCGATTTCCAGTCCCTTTTACTTTTTGAAGGACTAGAGTTAGATGATTCATCATGCCAAGAAAGAAAGGTTTTCATCTCCAATCTTCGAGCATATCATGTTTGATATTTTTCAACTTTAATAGAAACATAAGTATGGTAGAAATTCAAAGTGATCAAGCTCAGCTTCCACCATCTTGGATGATCATAATGAGCATTACAATCATTAGTTTCGGCACATTTTATATGGCCCCCATCACAGTAACTTCAGTGAGATAGAAGCATGAGAAAATACCAAAAAAATAAAAGAATTTAGAAAAATGTCAAATATCGTGTGATATAATTGATTGGAAATAATTCTTCAAACTGAAAATTTGTGAATCCATATAACATATACCTATTTATTATTACAGTGTAAAATAAAAGAGTATAGCAATACCGCGTTTGTGATACATGTAGGTGTGTGAAGCAATAAAGAACTTTTGCTTCCAACTTACAAAGGTTTACTGCTACTGATGAGATTAGAACTCAACAGAGGAAGACGAAAATAGAAAACCAATGTGATGATAAATGGACACAACATATTTGTTATGTTTTTCCTACATTGTATTCTAGATGGTAGAAGTTAAAGTGGACCACTTGTTCACTTTTAAGTAATGTACATACTTTGTGGCCAAAGATTACTACATTAATGTTTTCTTCTGACATATTTTGGGGAAATACAACAATTGTTAACAGTTGTCCACAACAATGGGGGTGGGGGTGGGGGGATCATAAGGAAGTGGAAAGTGGGAAAAAATGTTTTAAAAAACGAGGGACGTGGGATTGTTTTTACCTTTATAACTCCCACCACTACAGAAAGACTAGATTTGCCTTATAGTGTACATTCACAACTGTTTGAAATTCAATAAGCTATCAAAAAATAAATTTTATCAATTGAACCTAACGTTCAAAAGTTTGAATCCATATTGCCATAAACATAAGACAACTTGAAGCTGGAATTGGCAAGTCCAGGCACATCATGATCACATGTATGCTGAAGTATTTTTTTTTTCACAAAGAATGCCTCATCAAATTATCAAGCCATAAATTTCTGAATCATGGGATAATGTTTATCATATGATACTCACAATGGCCACGCTCATATTAACCCTCAGTGCGTACAGGTTGACAAAACCAAGGAAGCCCACGATGGCAATACTAAACCGCGAACTGCAAAATATTGAACCTGAAAACAAAATGTAAGATAATACAGTAAAACCCCTTATCCCCAGCTCTTGTAGGTAGAATTTATAGATAACCTGAGTAGGTTATGGATAACTAAACAAAACACCAATTTCCCCTTATATCCCACCAAGAAAATCTACCCTTAGTGTATAGAAAGCTGGGTGTTTCTAAGGAATTTCATATTATATGTGATAATCTACAGTATAAACTCATAAACCTTCAGTAGAATAGATACATTATATATCATTAAACCTGGATGTCAAATCATCAGAAAGTTAGCATGTTAGGAAAATTTCAGTAAATATATTAGTGGTGATTTGTGCAAGTTGTTCAAACATTATCACCTTGGAAATTTTTGATCACACATTATGCAGAATAGTCAATAGTAAACATTAGGGTTATGATTTTATTTTTCTTCCCTCTAGACAGTGTTGCTGCAAAATTTCTCATTTCCCTGATTTCCCAGATTCTCCTGGAGTTGTGGCCACCCTGTTTTGAAGTAGTATATGGGTGTCACACGTACATCTAGATAACTTCATTTGTGAAGTCAAACTAGTTGGTTTTTGTGATGAACTATGTGCCAAAACTTCAAAATATGTACAGTATGAATATACATGTATACATGTAATGGGAGATATCATACTGTCGCCTACATTGTATACATAAACTGTTTGATAACATCAAAATGTACATATTTATGCATATCATATATTGTTTTTTCTAGATTGTCCCCCATTGCATAATATGAAATGCCACCCTGCAACATATCTAAATGTTAAAAATCTCTTTCAAAAAGTGTTGATTCATGAGTATTATGATAGTCTTCTTTGGTACATGTGTACACTTCAAATTGATTATGTTGCACACACTTTGATATTGATTGGAGCAACTCTTCGACTTGCCATATTCAATGAAGAGAGACCTTCAATGTACATTTGTATTGATTGCATCATAAAAATTTCTACATTTTTGTCATCGTATTCATAAGACACAAGACATCATAATATTATAAAGTTATAGCATTCATAAATTTTATGACAGTTATTTGACCCTTATTTGATTTCAGAAATAAATGATGTTATCAATGTAATGTCTAATTTAGGTGATAGCAGTAATACCTTCAAGAGTAGGCCCAGTGTAAAGTGATATCATGATAATCTGATTGTTTCGTGAACATAATTTTATTGTTCGCAAAGTACATTCAATTTCATATACTATACAGCTATCTCAAGTATCTACATGTATGCTACAATGTACCTTAAAAGACATCGGAAATTCAAAAGCATTATACATGAACATAGCAAAAGCCATGTGAAACACCATTCTCTTACTTACCTGCTGGTGGCAAGGGTTTTTCATGGTCATCCATATCATCTTTCTTTTCATTTTGACCCATTTTTACTGTTTCAATGAACGATTTGTTCCCTCTAGGGTCAAGCCGCACCAAGCCTCTGATTGAAAAGATGCTAAAATAGTGTCAAGAAGTTATTCAGTCATTAACATTTTATAAAGCAGACCTATTCAAAATTTGAAAATCATATACAAATATATTTGATACTCTTTTAACAAATACACTTAGAAAAATAGCCAACAACAACTATAGAAATTTCACTAGAATCTAAGAGATATATATCATAAAGTTTCTACTCTAGTGGCTCATTCATGTTCATGTATATGACATGCACACTGGCAGCATCTTAAGTGCAAACAAGTTTTTACTGTGAGGCTACCAAAAATCTATAAGATATACTTTCAATAATTCACAATAGTACAATTAATCTAAAAAAGTAAACTGACAAAAAATTTAAACATGTTACTTTTGAAAATAACCTTGGTAATCTGGTTACGGTTGGTTTCTAAAAACTATTACACAGATCCAGACACACATTCGTTATTTATGCACCTTGATTTTTACATCTTTTTATGCAAATATTGAAACATCCAGAATTCATTGTAATAGTCATTCTTATCACTTATGCAATCTCTTCTGGGAAATTGTATTTTTAACATTAAAGTAACTAAATGTTCTATTTTTACAACACCTACAACTATTTTTAAAACTACATGTGTGCATATACAACGTGTGCACAATTCAGCATGTTAATCATAAACTCAAGACATCATAAGCCCTTCATAATATTACTTACAGTTGAATGTATTGAGGCCATTTAAGTACATGTACAAGATACCTTTATTGAATTTCTAAATTTTAATATTTTGAGTATGCCAAACTAAATTGAAAATAGAATAAAAATAAATCATAAAGATATAAGATACAAATAGACCCTACAAACCCTATTACAACGCAAATCTAATCAACATGTATCAGCATGTATCCTCAATTATTAGTTATAAATATCCAGATTACAATGAATTCTAGAATATTGTGAAGTTTTTTTCCATCACATTAAAGTGCAAAAGTTCAAAAGCTGTTCTTGCATTTCATGTGGTGTCAACTTGATAGCAATTGACCAGCTACTCCAAGTGATGTGGGTATGTAAAAGAGCTGTATTTGAATTGGATGAAAACTAGGCCATTCAATAGTCAGGTTAGTCTACGGCTCCCGCACAATACTTTTTGAAAAGAGATTGATAGCAATTGACTTACATGAGTATGTTGCATTAATATATGCAATATGACATATCTTATACAAGTCAGGATGGGACTAAATAACATGCCTCGATACAGGATATGAATACACCACTAGATTAGGTCATGCATTGAGTCTACCCAGGACTACAGACGAACTCTTACTGACATGGTAGTGTCTCACCTTCAGATGGGTAGTAAGTACGCATGCTGTCTGTGTGTACTATATTTTCATTAATTACAAACATGTATGTTTAAGGTGTTAAAATAAATTCCAATAGATACCACTTACATTTCACAGGTAAATAACTTGTAAAGAATCACCATATTATCTTAGAAGTACGTGTATCATGGCACAATTGATATTCAAAAATTAACCAAGACCTTAAGGATGAATTTGCTCAACAATTCCTCACTTCTACTGATGTCAACTTCCTACTATTATATTCATTCTAAAGCTTTATAGAGAATGCAATTTTGCATGCAACTTCTAAACACGAGTAGCATCACTCAATCTGAATAACTTGAATAATGATGATAATGTATATAAAAGAAACAAAATCAGCATTAATATTAAAATCGTTAACTTTGCAAATACACAGTAGTTTCCAAAATATACAGCGTTCCTATTAGCTAGCGCACAGATCGCATTCAAAGAAACATATATACCATTGAAAACTCGGCACACAAGCCAGGTTACATAATCAGTGATAATGCAACAAGTTTCTTATCAGTGTTTTAAACTAAAATGGATAGCGGGTTTCGTCCCACATTCCTGCCAGTATCACCCAGAAGTTGACTATACATGATACTTTATACCACTTAAGTAACTTCAGCTAAACTTACAATTATATCAACGATATATTGCACACGATATGCAAACGATACTAATATAACATATTCCAAAAATCCACAATTATGAGCTGTTATATTCACGTCTGTGTTGAGAGTGTAAACACTATCTCAGGTGATGTTCGTACACTATGCTGCGCTCTGACCTACATGTACTTTTTTCTTTACATTTTTTTTGCTCAAGGTTGATGCATTGAGAACAGTAGAGCATCCGAGTACAATCTGATTTTAGAAAGAGTAGAGCATTCAAGCTCAACGTAACCGGATCATTTAGTAAAGTTTTTTCCAACATCAGCACAAGGAAGTTTAATTTCTCCGGCAACAGTCCCGTGTACGTAGTCACAATTTGTCACAACAGTTCCGGGTGCTCCCCCGCTTTCCCCATCAAAATATTTAAATTCATGCTTTTGGCATCGATTGAGCATTTGAAACGCTGGATATCCCTTCAATAAGTATGCACCTAGCTCCCCATCCACACGCGCGCAAACACACGCACATACACTCATCTAAAAAGGGGGGATCTCAGTGTTTGCCACAGCAGTCTTGTTTGCTACCCATACACACACATTTATGGTCACGCAGCACAATACATCAGTAGCAGATCCAGAATATCCAATATATTGTGGGAATATAGGTGTGTCGGGTGTGACGCGAAGTGTGAGCGAATTTACACAGCCGCAACGAAAAAACAACAACATCGGTGAACATCCCAATAGGGTTACACACAATGGCAGATGCAGGTTATTGGAAGGGGGGGGCGCACTTAAGGGATTTCATGGCTTTCGTACGTGCGATCGAAAGCGAACATGCCAAAACCCTATGAAAATGAAATATTTTGGTGGGAAAGGTCGGGGGGGGGGGGGGCGCTCCCCCTGGATTTGCCTATAACACAGATGCTCGATCCATGGCACGCTAAATAGGCACAGCAGGCGAGCTAGGTATACATGTAGTTTACGTTAATTTGATTTATTATCACATTTTCCAGTATGCTGAATGTTCCCGGGAAGTTGAGAAAGGCAAATATCGAGTGCATTTGATACCAATGACATGGTGCAAATTATTAAAGTCGGCTGAGAGCTAGCTAAGATAGTAGACCATACAACTCGTACATTTACATTTACACAGCTTCAATGTGATTCGTTTTTGGCATTTAATCTACTCTCGTGAATTGGCACTTGTTTAAACCAGGATTGAATTGATGCGTAACAAAAATTATATACATGTACGGCTGTGTAGGTCTCCAGTGCGCAATCACCAGGTTGATCGCAGACTATAAAGTAGCTTTCACTAAGTTGCACTGGACTAAATATCAAGTTCCCCTTGGTTACACACACCTTGTTTCGCTTAATCTTCGTTTACTATGGCCACTATAGGATTAGCGAACCATTGCAGTATGGGTTGTGGCATAATTGGCTGCCAGTTTCGTGATAGCTGTTGGTCGGACATCGTGTAGAGTTAACGTTGGTAACCTTCTAATAGGAATAGGCCACTGTTACTTGTCTTCCTGAGTTGCTCTGATGGCACACCTTCCACAGTGGTTTCTGTGCCGTGAGTCCGTGCGACAAATGCCTCGAAACACTGCATGTCAGCACTGGTGTGAAGTCCTCCCTGTGTGGAGGCCTCTACTTGTGAAACCTTACACACCATCCCCGCTTATGGCGTCCTAGATACATAGGATTTGAAGACTGATGGATGGGCATTGTCATCACCACAGATTTGTTCACAGATGCCTTACTGTGTGACCGTCATTTATAGTAAATTCCCTTAAAAAGGCCCCTCACACATCACGTTTTTTATACCACCGGTCGAAAAACGGATGAAATTGAAAAAAAAAATCGTCTGATGAGTAACGTTTTGTCATTTGTCGTTTGCTCCTCCGTGTGCCATCGGCTGCCAAATGGTATGCTATCTGAATGTCGTCGTTTAGTACCGGTCACTGGCCGTTTTACATTGAACAAAACCACATAAAATCACATTTTTGTCACCCCACCGTTTAGTAACACTGCCAAATGGTCAAGCGCCGTTCTCACCGTCAGTAAATGGCCAGCAACCCACAGCTAAACCGCTTAATAACGATCAGCTGGCGTTTTTTCCTAATCTTCATCCGGCGCGAATTTTTGAACAATTCAAAATCCCATTGCCGGTTTTGCAACGTTTTTCCCGCATTCGTCGTGACCTGCCTTCTTGCTCGGTCAAATAACACCAGCAAACAGTTGGGGACGGCCGACGATGCAAATCGGACACAAAAATCTTAATTATTTGAACGACACTCGACCGGCGGTACCAAAAACGGTATGTGTAAGGGGGGTGTTAGGGAACGATCATAAATAATGATATGATACAGGGGGTCGTCCAAAATGAGAGGGGGGTCGTCCAACTTTTCTGAATCCTACTGTTGTTGTTGTTGTTGTTGTTGTTGTTGTTGTTGTTGTTGTTGTTGTTGTTGTTGTTGTTGTTGTTGTTGTTGTTGTTGTTGTTGTTGTTGTTGTTGTTGTTGTTGTTGTTGTTGTTGTTGTTGTTGTTGTTGTTGTACATGTTGTTGTACATGTTGTTGTACATGTTGTTGTACATGTTGTTGTACATGTTGTTGTACATGTTGTTGTACATGTTGTTGTACATGTTGTTGTACATGTTGTTGTACATGTTGTTGTTGTTGTTGTTGTACATGTTGTTGTTGTTGTTGTTGTTGTTGTTGTTGTTGTTGTTGTTGTTGTTGTTGTTGTTGTTGTTGTTGTTGTTGTTGTTGTTGTTGTTGTTGTTGTTGTGCATGTTGTTGTGCATGTTGTTGTCCTTGTTGTTGATGTTGATGTTGTTGTACATGTTGTTGTTCTTGTTGTTTTGTTTTGTTTTGTTTTTTGTTTTGTTGTGGGGGTTTTGGGGGGGCGGGGCTGAACATATCTGTATCACGCTACAGTATTTTTTTTTCAAATATTTTCTTTTAGCAATTGTCCTAATTGCAATGACTGTAGAGAACTTTTGCTTTAGCGGGGACGGGGTCCACTCAACTTTCTAAAATGTTGATGGGTGTTCGGTTAACTTTTTCTTAAAGCCCCAAAAAATGGAAGCAACCCCCCGGTATCGTTATTTATTATTTATGATCGTTCCCTTATCAGATGGAATTGTCGAGAGAATTGTTTATTATTCGCAACTATAAACCGTTGTTATTCAGTTTTTATCGAGCCAGTCTACATGTATTGCGGGACTGTCCGGCTTACATAACGCCACCGTGTGGCGACGTGACTAATGCATATTTAAATGACTGTCCAGAAGATAATAAGGCGCATGCGTTGTGAAGCTGCGACGTGCAACACTATAGCCCCAGGCTTAACCACGAGGCGTTAGCATTTTGTTAGTTTTTGAAAATATATGTCTGTTTTTGTTTTGTGTTTTATGTCAGTGGGATATTACA
>CM032665.1:10420363-10495576 GCA_019095985.1 Streblospio benedicti
TTTACAAAACTTCAATGATTCTTTTGGCATTTAATCTACCTCAAATTTTAACTTTTTAAACCAGGATTGAAAAAAATTGCGTAACAAAAATTATATACATGTACGGCTGTGTAGGTCTCAGTGCGCAATCTGGGTTGATCACCAGACTATAAGTAGCTTTCACTAAGTTGCACTGGACTAAATATCAAGTTCCCCTTGGTTACACACACCTTGTTTCGCTTAATCTTCGTTACTATGGCCACTATAGGATTAGCGAACCATTGCAGTATGATTTGTGGCATAAGTGGCTGCCAGTTTCGTGATAGCTGTTGGTCGGACATCGTGTAGAGTTAACGTTGGTAACCTTCTAATATGAATAGGCCACTGTTACTTGTCTTCCCTGAGTTGCTCTGATGGTACACACCTTCCACAGTGGTTTCTGTGCCGTGAGTCCGTGCGACAAATGCCTCGACTGCATGTCAGCACTGGTGTGAAGTTCTCCCTGTGTGGAGCAGAGATGCCAAGTTGGAGGGAGCTTGAAAGGGGCATTATTTTTTTGAGGTAGAGGCATTTGGCGCGGGGCGATAAGCGCGCCATAGGCGCACAATGCTAGGGGGTCTGGGGCATGCCCCCAGAAAATTGCAATTTTTAATGCCATTCTGTGCATTTTAGGGCCGAGTCATTATTTAAGCCGTGGGGGGTCGGAAAAAAACTGGGGGTCAGATGTTTGAATTTGAATGTGGGGGGGGGTCAAGTTTGAATTTGAATGTCGTGGGGGGGGTCAAGTTTCAAAATGGAAGTTGTGGGGGTCAGAAGTTTAAAAAGGGAAGAATATGGGGGGGGTCAAATATTCTGATTCTTGAAATGTTACTGGGGGGGGGGTCAAATGTCCCAATTTTGTAAATTTACTGAAAAGGGCCGTGGCAAGCGTTTATATTTCTTAATAAATGTTGGTAGAATGTCCTGATCTTTTCTTTGGTATGTGATCAATCATTTGGTTGTATAAATATCTTGTAATTTTGTACCTAGTTTAATATGTCAACTCAACACATGCAATTGTATTGCTCATATTTGCCAAAAATGCTTTTGACAGAGGATTTTAGTGATTGGATGGAATTTCTTTTAAGTATGCCTTCCCAAGAATTTGTACTGCTTAAAAATATATCAAAGTTAACTTGTCATGATATGAAAGGACTGGTGCTATTAATTGAATTTAGAGTTTTTGATAATACCTCATCGGCTCTTATATTAGAGCAATTATCTGAGCCACTGCAAGCAACTTATGAAATGGAATATGAAACCCTTTATCAAGATTGAATTATATTATGTTTAATTGTCTTTCGACTAACCACTAACTTTTATTTTCGGAAAATGCAATATAAATTCTTTACTTTTTTCTCAAAATAACAGATTGAAGATTAAATCGCTTTCTCTAAAATCAATTAAATAGCATCAGTCCATTTATATCATGACAAGTTAATATATACAGTTTGTATTACATTTTGTTTATTGCATTTAATAAACTGGGGAAAAACTAGTTTCATTCATTCATAGTTTCATTCATATAGCTAAATATTTTTGCAAATTTGTACAGCAGATATGACAGTACAATGCTATGCTAATACATACACAGGGCATGTGGAAATGGGGGTGTCATATGCTAGGTAAGATATACTAAAGGGGGGGGGGGTCGGAAGTTCATATTTCAGGCATATATTTCAATGTTGGGGGGGTCATATGTTTGATTTGCGAACCCGTGGGGGGTCATATGTTTGATTTACAAACGCGTGGGGGGTCATATGTTTGATTTGCAAACCCGTGGGGGGGGGTCAGAAGTTAGAAACACTGATGTCTAGAAAACTTCGACCCCCAATTCTTAAATTTGGCAGGTCTGGTGGAGGCCTCTACTTGTGAAACCAAGGTTACACACCATCCCCGCTTATGGCGTCCTAGATACATAGGATTTGAAGAGTGATGGATGGGCATTGTCATCACCACAGGTTTGTTCACAGATGCCTTAATGTGTGACCGTCATTTATAGTAAATTCCCTTAAAAAGGCCCCTCACACATCACGTTTTTTATACCACCGGTCGAAAAACGGATGAAATTGAAAAAAAAAATCGTCTGATGAGTAACGTTTTGTCATTTGTCGTTTGCTCCTCCGTGTGCCATCGGCTGCCAAATGGTATGCTATCTGAATGTCGTCGTTTAGTACCGGTCACTGGCCGTTTTACATTGAACAAAACCACATAAAATCACATTTTTGTCACCCCACCGTTTAGTAACACTGCCAAATGGTCAAGCGCCGTTCTCACCGTCAGTAAATGGCCAGCAACCCACAGCTAAACCGCTTAATAACGATCAGCTGGCGTTTTTTTCCTAATCTTCATCCGGCGCGAATTTTTGAACAATTCAAAATCCCATTGCCGGTTTTGCAACGTTTTTCCCGCATTCGTCGTGACCTGCCTTCTTGCTCGGTCAAATAACACCAGCAAACAGTTGGGGACGGCCGACGATGCAAATCGGACACAAAAATCTTAATTATTTAATCGACACTCGACCGGTGGTACCAAAAACGGTATGTGTAAGGGGGGGGGGGTGTTAGGGAACGATCATAAATAATGATATGATACCGGGGGTCGTCCAAAAATGTGAGGGGGGGTCGTCCAACTTTTCTGAATCCTACTGTTGTTGTTGTTGTTGTTGTTGTTGTTGTTGTTGTTGTTGTTGTTGTTGTTGTTGTTGTTGTTGTTGTTGTTGTTGTTGTTGTTGTTGTTGTTGTTGTTGTTGTTGTTGTTGTTGTTGTTGTTGTTGTTGTTGTTGTTGTTGTTGTTGTTGTTGTTGTTGTTGTTGTTGTTGTTGTTGTTGTTGTTGTTGTTGTTGTTGTTGTTGTACATGTTGTTGTACATGTTGTTGTACATGTTGTTGTACATGTTGTTGTACATGTTGTTGTACATGTTGTTGTACATGTTGTTGTACATGTTGTTGTACATGTTGTTGTACATGTTGTTGTACATGTTGTTGTACATGTTGTTGTACATGTTGTTGTTGTTGTTGTTGTTGTTGTTGTTGTTGTTGTTGTTGTTGTTGTTGTTGTTGTTGTTGTTGTTGTTGTTGTTGTTGTTGTTGTTGTTGTTGTTGTTGTTGTTGTTGTTGTTGTTGTTGTTGTTGTTGTTGTTGTTGCATGTTGTTGTTGCATGTTGTTGTTCTTGTTGTTGTGCATGTTGTTGTTGTTGTTGTGCATGTTGTTTGTTCTTTTGTTGTTGTTGTTGTTGTTTTTGTTTTGTTTGTTTTTTGTTGTTGTTGTTGTTTTTTTTTGGGGGGGGGGGGCGGGGCTGAACATATCTGTATCACGCTACAGTATTTTTTTTTCAAATATTTTCTTTTTAGCAATTGTCCTAATTGCAATGACTGTAGAGAACTTTTGCTTTAGCGGGGACGGGGTCACTCAACTTTCTAAAATGTTGATGGGTGTTCGGTTAACTTTTCTTAAAGCCCCAAAAATGGAAGTAACCCCACCCCCGGTATCGTTATTTATTATTTATGATCGTTCCCTTATCAGATGGAATTGTCGAGAGAATTGTTTATTATTCGCAACTATAAACCGTTGTTATTCAGTTTTTATCGAGCCAGTCTACATGTATTGCGGGACTGTCCGGCTTACATAACGCCACCGTGTGGCGACGTGACTAATGCATATTTAAATGACTGTCCAGAAGATAATAAGGCGCATGCGTTGTGAAGCTGCGACGTGCAACACTATAGCCCCAGGCTTAACCACGAGGCGTTAGCATTTTGTTAGTTTTTGAAAATATATGTCTGTTTTTTGTTTTGTGTTTTATGTCAGTGGGATATTACATGCAGCGCATTATTAGTTATTCGCTGATATTACTGATGTAAGGCACTGCGACTATTAAAAGTGTCCGCATGAGCAACACCAAAACCTACCACACAGCTACAGGTATATGACCACTATGTGTGATTCATATTTCATATTTTTTCATATATACATATTTTTATTCAAAGCAGAAAGTCTTAGCTTTTTAATAATCAATATGATTGAAATGATTCCATGGGTGCAAGTTTGTGAATATTCTTCTCTTAATTTTAATAGGCAATGCCTAAGACAGGCGCAGCATGTTTATACACTAGGGATTAGGAAAAATAAACTAAATTTGTATACATGTGACAATGACATGGTAAAACAAATTAGCTAATCAAAAAATATTTGGGGTATATTTATTACAAAATGTATGATTTCTTTTACTTGTTGGTAAAATATGATAAGTCCATAAAAATCATAATATTATACGAATATTCAACATCAACTTACATTGTTGCTGTGTACATTTAGATAAAATATGATTGTAACATATTTGATGGACTAGTTCATGCTAAGTGTGGAACAAAATTTTAAGTATTACAGAACATTGGCAAATCAGTGAACGCTTACTGTAAAATTAGAATATTTTGTGGCTATTAAATTATTTTGTGACCATTTAATTTTGTGATTTTTCCATCCTAGACATACTTTACATAGGCTATTTATGTTTGCTGACTATTTAAGTTTGCATTTTGCATCTACCCACAAAATTCGCAAATTACAACATGCACAAACATTTCTAGTTTTACAGTGTATCAAATTTTGCCACTTTATGACCTAATTATTCAAATTACTGTTCTCTAATGAAAATCACTTACATGTATGACACACTGGATAGTTATACATAAGATAACATAAGATACATAAGATAACATATTATCAATTGTTTTAAAAACTTGAAAGCATCTGTGATGTTATAATTTTGCGGACACCAACTTTATTCCACAAATTGGGGCTTCTTACAATATTTTCCCCTTAGACACTTATTCTGTAAATTATTGGAACTGATTCACACCTTGTGCTTCTTCATAATTTGAAAGGATGTACACACTTACAGAAAATTTGAACATTTCCAAGCCTGTCAGGCAGACATCGTTTGGGCCTCGTGTGTTTCCGTAGATTCTATAGAATGCTTCAATATTTGTATCATCATGCGCAAATGCAATACATAATATGTACATATAATACATTTGAAACAGCCTGTAGTCAACAGTGTAGTCGCAGTATTTTCACGGGATTTAATATAAACCACGTGTGTAGGAGGCCTAGGATGGGGTCTCATTAAAAGAACATGTCGTTTGTACGTTGTAATAAAATCCATATGGTTTAAGGCTGATGTTTCAGAGAAACCCCATACCTTGACCCAATTGCAAGCATGAGCGGTTCTTTTCAAGCTTCGTGCCGGGCAGGTGTGTTTCAGGCTTTTAACCATGCAAAATAGCCATATTGTTAAGAGGCAAATGGGCAATGACTGAAACAGCTGTTTATATGCTTTTAGAAACATATAAATAATCCCTATATTAGGTCAAGATTTCACATCTAATGTTTGCTCAATGACGTTGTATTATCTCCTGTGCATTTGGATATTATTGACCAACAGAAGTTAAGCTATCCTTCACTGGTTTAAGTCAGTGGCAGTCACAACTATGCAAATTGCTCTTACATTTTACTTGGGCTTTACCTCTTCAAAATGTGTAAATTGTAGGAATTGACCACGAGATTGGAGTGTCAATCGCAAAATTGAGCATGCTGACGTCTGATTTACCCGAACGAAGTGAGGGTAAATCAGACGTCAGCATGCTCAATTTTGCGATTGACACGACAATCGAGTGGTCAATCACCATTCTATCATGACTAAAATCCATTTTATTTTAAAATAAATCATATTATAACATTCAACATTCAAGTCAATTTCGTTTGTTTTGAGCGCGCGGAGACGTCAATTCCTACAGTTTTGAGCGCGCGGAGGCGTTAGTCTAAACTGTTGATCTCCGCAACAACGAAACACGTCTTGTTACGTGAGCGGCTGTATTGATATTGTGAGGAGGTTAGACTAGCGCCGTGGTTTTTTTTGGGAGCGTGTTTTCCATCGCAAAATTGAGCACGGAGATTGACCAATCAGCGTGGGTTATTGGCGGTGATTTTTGCACGGAATGATAGAATTGCAAATTTACAGTTTGAAAAATAATGATGGAATGATCAGATTTCTGTAAGCGTGCATCGGATATCTAGGTTACTTAGAAGCATGAAACTTTACGTTGGTGCAGTATTTTAGTTTAAATCATGTCTCATGATTTTTAGAATAAGTGTCTTCCTAATCTGGCAAAACGCACTCTGAGGATCAGAGGTTCAGAATGTTCAGAATGAACACTCTGAGGATCAGAGGTTCAGAATGTTCATTCTGAACATTCTGAACCTCTGATCCTCAGAGTGGCAAAACGCAGCAGAAAGTCTATGCCGTTTTTTATTGATTTGTTACAGATTGTTGATACCATTAATCTACTACAATTTTAAGCCTACTAGTATTGATTTTCACGTTGTATTGGACAACATCGGCAACTGCTTAGCATGGGCCATGGATACTGAAATTTGACAGTAGATCTAGTAGTATAATGTACAGTAAATTATTCTATTAGTATCGATTTACTTTTATAGAACTAGTACAAACCTATAGGCTCTGATATTCACGGGTCATTTGTTGATATTGACAATGTTGAATACACCTCTGGTGTAACACCATGAAAAAACACGCGTGACAACAACTATAAATACACAGATGGGTGGGTTGTTTTCTTATTTCAAGAGTGTAAAATTAACATAAAAATAAACACTTTGTTTACAGTCTATCTAGACAACATCATGTCTGATTCATGACAAAAGTAGAGATGATGGTCAAGCCATCAAGCGTGAAGGGAATAATGAAAAGAACTTTACAAAAAGACCGCATCATCGAATGCCGTAAGTGTGTCAATTTGCTTATATTTCTAAATCTGTTGATCCAATATTACTTAACATTTCATAGAATTCTGTTACTTGGTTAATCGGTAGTGTAAATAATGACATTGTCATGGCTGCAATGTTGCACCATGGCTGTAATAAACCCCAACTATAGATCATTTAGCTTGGTGACACGTTGACCCAACTGACGTTTATCATTTTGACATATTTTAGTTCTGTTTGCACTGGATCTTCACAAGTCTCAAAAGGACGCGTACAAGCTTGAGAATTACGCGATGCAAGACGAAATCGTTGCTATGCGTGCTGAGTTGTCCAAACAATATGATGAGGACAGCGAATCGATGAAGCGTGAAATTCAGGGCCTGAAGGAGACCATCAGACAGAAGGATAAAGAAATGCGAGAATGCAAAATCAGTTTTGATGAGATGAAGATCAAGAACGAATCTTTGATTACCAAAGTCGAATCTCTCACTGCTGAGACAGAAAAATTGGAGACATCGTTGGAGTACACCAAGGTATGCTATCCATTGCAATTATGCTTTGTATTCTGAGTATCTTAAACATTAAACTGGTACTATAAGTCTTTATATATTGACTTGCACAGAATAGGCTGACAATAGCAAATGCAGAATATTTAGAGAGAACATGTTTATACGTATGTCCATATTCTTATTCTTTAATTCTTATATCACAATTCAATCGCCCAAACAAAGCTTAAAATGTAGGTACTCACATGACTTTGTTCTGTTTACATTAATAAATGTCACTATAGACTGATGGGGGTGAAATACACATATGAAATCATGTTTCAGAACGTACTAAAAAATCTCCAGGGTGCTGCTGACGCTAACTTGATGGTAAGATAAACTATGCTTCTCATTCTCCATGAACAGATTGTCTAGAGTGGTGGATACATGGTAACATAGTTCAAAACACTTGTATACTCATGTGATTTTCTCAAGAAGTTAATATTGAAAACGTAAGTGTGACAAAGAAGTACCTGGAGGTGATATGAAGGCATTTGGGTACAATATAACAACTTAATAACCGAGCGTAAATTTCAGAAGCCCTTAATTCCCCCGCGCTTTCCCTGCTGTAGAACTGGACCTGCCCATGTCTGTTCTCGTGGAAGATTGGAAGGAGTACCGCAGCGCCCTCTCCATCTTGGGCAAGCCCAACTTCATCTCCTGCATGCTCTCAAACTTCCCCTGCTGTCAAGGTAATTGTATTTGTTGTTGTTTTTTGTTTTTGCTTTTTGTTTTTTTACAAGAGAACAGTAGCGATGGTCGGTATATGATAAAACTTAATGTTCGTGGTGTGTGATCAATTTCACAGTAGTATTACAAAAATGTATTGTCGACTCATCATTATAACTGACGTTGCAACCTCTGGCAACCACGTGAGACAAAGCATAAGTCTCCTGCATTTCAAAGGCGTTGTGATCTAAATTTACTATTAGTTTAAATATTTTGAATACAGGGTACAAAATAAGGACTACCTGCCGGCCCTGTGCATGCAACATTTTGGAGTCCTGCTACTGTTGGCTGGAATAAATGCTCAGGAGTTTTTGTACACCCAATGTTACAAGGTTATCCTGCCGGTGGGGGCTTGGAGGTCCACGGACATGATGACTGCACCCAACCCTGTCAGCAAATGCATTTAGGGGCCATGTCAACGTGGCTTTGATACATACATTGTACATTTCTAACGTGAAGTACTTAATTTGCAGCCAAATCAACCATCAAACCAGCGGCAGTCGAGCACTAAGAGCTACTAGAACTCCACCCAGCTCTCCGCAAGGCTCCCAGAGACCGCAGAGACGTGGCTCTGTAGACCGCGCGTGCAGGGGAGGGCGGCGGCATGTGCAGACCAGCGTCTGCGCATGATGAGTTGTTCAAAAATTGTACTGAAGCCAAGGTTCTCTATAGTACTGTGGTAATGAAGTACAAGAATAGGAGCAACTACGATATGCAGACTCTGTGATGTGTCGTGTTTTTTCATACCATCTCTAATCAAATTTTACAGGATAACAACTTTTATGATATACACGTAGTGGAAATTTATCAGGTATCATTTTTTAATGTATATGTAAATTTGTTAACATGACAGTTGAATGCAATTTGCTTTGTGATTACGTTAGAGGTGGTGCAGTACCCTAGAGGGCGAGACCTTGGCTTCGGCCAAGCAATCGACTGAGGACAGGGACGGACACCCCCATCTCTTGTAAAATAATGTTTGTAATTGAATGTATATTTTTTTCTTTTAAGTATTATATTTGAATTTGGTATTTGTGGTAATTTTAGTTTTTACCACGTGCATAATCAATGATCGTGATTATGATTAAAGCAAATGGCAATGTATTTATATGTTGCCGTGTTTATTATTTGCTCAAATAATTGAGTATATCTAAATAAAATTATAGTTGCGAAAATCCTTAAATAATATTTGTTACTTTTTTTCATCACATACTCTTTCAGAATATTAGTAAACGAAGCTTCTTTTTTTCAATTTAATCTGAAATTTTTCATTAACGTAAATAATGTTTCGAATGAAATCAAGTGCATATACTAATTGCGGTATTAAAGATGAGATGGTAAATGCAGTTGGTAATACCTTTAATACCTATTCATTACAAAATATATTTTCAAATAAAAATATATAATATCACATATTATATAAATGCGAAATACTTCAGTAGCCTGTAAGTAATAAAAATGACATGACAGTGAGGTTTTTTTTTCATTTATTTGGACTTTTTGAAACATTATAGTAAGATAACAATCGATTACATATCACCCTTCATTACATGGCATCTAGATCAGCAGATTTGTTAAAAGTACAAGACTAGCTCGCACATATCACATATTCAAGTATGGTTATTTATTCTACGTAACATCAACCTAGCAGCATCCTTTCAATAAATGTACAATGTAGTTTACAAACATATTTTAGTTATTTGACTAACTCATTCCCTGACGCTCTATCTTATCATTCGCATTGCAATATTTAGAATTCGTGAATACATGGAAAATGCCACACACAAAACCCATTGCACGTATGATTAATTATTATAATTATAATGCACTTCATGCTTATTCATTTCACAACAGCATTCAGATAACTTGTTTTATATAAGCTACATGTATTGAACACAGACTTGACATGACTCAGCAATAACACTGACGATAATATGGTATGACTAAACAGTATATAACTCAGTTTTACAGATCTAAAATTGTACAAAAATTCAGCATTAATTGCGCCCCTCAAGTCGTCTCCTATCATTCTTGACAGGTTTCACATTTTTCGACGGGCGTCTCTGCATCTGTGGGGGTCTAAAAGTTTCTTCTGATGACTCCGCAGAGCCCGACGACTCATCAGACTCATCCAACTCATCTGATTCACTAGAGCCTTTCTTTCCACGTTTGCACTCGTCAGCATTCAGAGTGTCCACAGCATCAAAGTCTCCACTTCCACAATAGAACACCTCAAGTGTGGCGTTGCCAAAAGTGATCTCCAAGGGACCAACAGTGCAGTTTTCACAGCATTCTTTCATCTTGCCATCAACACTGCACGCTGGTCGGAGAAGGCTCATCACAGGGCGGGGAAGTCTCACTTTGTCTTCTTCACTGCTCTCAGACTCGAGCCTCTCAGGTCGGGCCTCCATAGTTTCATTTTCAGGTCTGCAGCTTCTGATAGTTACTTCAGCCCCATTGTAAACAATAGACAAGCCTTCAATGTCCCAGGACTTGCAGACGGTTCCCTCTGGGCACACAGCATCGTCTCTACAGAACACTGCCGGTCCACTCTGCCTACCACGACGCTCCCTACTGCCCTTGTGACCTTTGCGACCTCCTCGCTTTTCACCAGTTGGCTTGGCCTCTGTCAGTGCAGCTGCTAGGATGCAGGCGACGAGGCAGAATACGACCAACTGTCTCATGGTGGATTCCTGATTGTGATCTGCAAGGAATAAAAAAAACGTTAACCTTCTGCTTATTTTAAGTCCCAATCTGTTTAATAGAAATATAATGTAAAAAAATTAGTAATGTATATTTGTTTACACATTTATTTTATGGTTTGATTTTAGATTGGCAAATATGTGTTAAAGAAATCATTTGTGTGTCTAAACAACACTTCTATGAAGAGATAAATTGACAAATAACAATGACTGCAATACACGAACTGATTTGGCTTCAATTCTTAAGACTGTGCGAGCCTTGTGGGAATGGGACCTAAAGGCAAATTTACCTAGCATTCTGTTGTTAGCGTGTTTGCTTATTCCTACTTAATTTTCAACTACATATCATGGCATATTTTTTTTATTCTTCAACTTGGCGTTGTTAAAGGATCGGTACTATAGCAGTTTGTGTACAAATGTTTCGATAACTTAGCATGAAAAGCTATTTAATCTCGGTGCTGTTTGAAGCTTTTGACACTAATAATTCTTGCTAGAAATTGAAAGTGTACGTGTAACTTTTGAAATTACTATTACTATGAGCATACGAAATTGACAAAGTAGTGCACGTACAAAAATAGTTTACAATTCAATTGAAAATTCTATTTTGTATTACTTATTAGCAAAATAAACGACAGTTACTTTAATTGAAAATCCAAGTACACGTAAGAAGAAATAAGTTTGTTACCTTAATAGATAATGCTTTACTTTTCCGCTTCTCTTTTTCTCTGTTCAATCCCTTCCTATGAAGCTCATAAGTTTCTTTGGTCAATCTTACAAACATACTCGATATTTATAAGGGAATAATCGTGACCGATATGATCAATCACATGTTGTTTATTACATGTATGAATCACCACACGACTTGCATGAAACTCTGTTTACCATTGAATCAACTGGTCTTGCCTTTATGATTCAAGGAGAATTCGTGACGTCATGAGGGGATTTCGTGATGTTTTGCGGCCCTACTTATAGTTAAATATATTCATTCTGAAGCGCTTCACGCTAGGCCCGTTTAAGGACAAACATAATAGATCCTTACAAAAGTGAATCATTTCCGAGGCCCGAACAACTGGAGCACGTAAAAACTATCATGATCTACACACATTGGAAGGGTCACAATATGTATTCTGGTGAATCACGAATCTCATTTCTATTTTGAACATGTTTTGTTAATAAATGATCATGTTGGCACCTCATATTGAGTGAGGGAACACATCATGATCAGATGGATCGTGTGCTATTGGGACACGACTCTTATCTTGCAGCCAACACATGCTAAATTTATATTTCCATGACCTCCGGACAAAACAATAATTACATATTATTAGTAATACGACTTGGATGCACATCGTAAGATGTATGAATATAATATTGTGTGCTTTATTACCACAGGGTATTTTTTTATCTATTTTCAACATTTTATACAATAGCTTTGCTAATGCTTGTACGAAAACTTTTAAGCTTGGTATAATGGTACATTGCTTACATGACTAC
Organism: Streblospio benedicti; assembly: GCA_019095985.1. Lineage (NCBI taxonomy): Eukaryota > Metazoa > Annelida > Polychaeta > Spionida > Spionidae > Streblospio > Streblospio benedicti. Next base: position 10,432,637 of record CM032665.1, read on the forward strand.
TGAACATCAATTGTGTCCAATTGTGTCACTTTGTCAATTAATTTTCTGTACTGAGAGCCATATCAATATACTTCTTTTAAGTTGCTTCCACGATAGTTTCATAACTGTTTAAATACTATGACAATCAATTAAGCATACTGGCTATATCAAATTAAAAGTGCTCAGAGATCCGAACGTCACCAGATTAATGTCGACTCATAGGCAATAGACATCTATTTTAGTCATGTTTAGAAAGCACCTGCAATCCGATGTCAAGAATATAAATGTAGGGTGAATCACACACCAGATAAGACTTTTTTCTGCTTTAATGCTTTGATTTCAAAGTAAACATTTTTATTGCCTGTGAGTCAACCCGAGCCAACCTTGTGCTAGCGACGCTGTGCCATCTGAGCACTTTTCATCAAGTATATTTCTGCAGCTCATTATTGTGGGTTCATAACACGAATGGCGATTTAACTTTCTGAAGACTATTTCAAAATTAGCATTATCTTTGATAAGGATATTACTCTACAGTATTTCTTTTTTCATTTGTGCCCCAACATGGTTAATTGTGTGATGTCCTGGACAATAATTACCGTTGGGAACCGTGGATGAGGTATAATGTCTGCTACAAATGTCGTTAGTGGTAGGGTTGGCGTCATGTTGTTGACAGACTGCCGAGCCAGTTTATACATCTGACCAAGGATCCCAAAGGCCAGTGGCGCGGGATTCCCGTATGTAGGAATATATGATAGCGCCCAGTGCTCCTGAGACCCGATAGACTCGGCGACACTTGACCAGGAGATGAATTATTGAGAGACTGTACGTGTATTCATCTATATAAGATAATCCATGGCTACCATGATTGATATGAATCATAATACATCTTGCATCTTATATTATGTCGTATGTAGAAACTGATGTCTTAAAGAGAGAAATAATTGCGCAGAATATCAGAAACCTGTGTCCTTAAGTACACGAGGTACCTTGGAATTGCGTCCATCCAGTCTATAGGTATTTTCTAACTTTTTATGCGACTGTTATAATTTTGTTGTGGTGGCTAGTTCTTTACACAAATCAATAGCAATGAATTCTTTAAAATCACAATGTGATCTTCGTATGATTGATGCAATGTAATATATGCTTATTAGAGTCTGGATTAATCTCTGTAAGATTGTGGCAACAAGCTGGCTCAACGCCATGATCACTAATGGTAGAGATAGTCATAATATGGGCTATAAATTACCACTTGAGACCTGCATAATTGACCGGTGTGCAAAGCTCAGAGGGCGGTTCAACTCCTGTTAGTCCTACTGTGCATCGTATGAGCGCAAATCGCTCAAATCGTACTCATGAATTTTTAGCTATATTCCATCTAAATTGTGGTGTTGCTCTAAAGTCATGTTAAGGTCAGTGCATTGTTATTGAGAGCATGCTACCAGACGATCTCATATACATGTATATATTCCTATGTCTTTACAAGTTATTTACTCCAGGCAAAAGCCTTCTCTTAGTGTTTGTGTGTGTTAATTTCTGTATTACTTATGAAATGATGAATGAACTAATGAAGAACATCATATGGAAAATTATTCTCAGCGTCGCGATCGGTTAGTAAAAAGGGATTTATACTCCACTTGGTTTAAAAATCAACACAATGGATTCCCCGTTTTACAATGCGTGCCATCGCTTTCAGTTCTCTTTTTTTGTCTGTATGTTTATTCATTTGTTATAGTGATGTGGTAATATACATATATAAGATACTGATCAAATAAAACAGTGTGCAAAACACCAAACCCTTCAAGGGTTTATCAGTGACCTATTTAATTTTGAACTATTTGTAATGATTTGTTTCATATTACATCTCATAAAATTCGATAAAATCTATGGCAAAGATATTTCCAACGTGAGATATCAACATAAATTATGCGAAAATTTTATCATTTCTGAAATTCCACGCAATTTGAATCAAGTAAAACAAAACTCTCAAGAAGTGCATATGTTACATATAATGCAGAGTGAACTTCTCATTGCCAGTTGTTGTTTTTTATTTCACCTATACAGCCGATGTGACACTTATTGTACCCATGTTCAACAGAGATAAATGTAAGTCTAAAATTTAATCTAATTTGCAGCTAAACCCATGTGTCAGATAACCATTTTTTCTATTTTCCTGCTGCATCACTACAAACTATTCATATGTACAGTCTTCTAAAAAAAGACATAGATCGTGCAATATCATTATTTACTCTTAATGTTAATTCATATGGAACACTCTGCTTACCCTCATATTGTTAAACAAATGAAGGGAATTAATATTGTTTGAAGTACCTGTAGCAATTAAAGCTCTTCTCCCTTACAAACTCATAAAAGTTATACTCTATTTATTATCCCCACACAAATTCCCGAGGTAGCATGATCGCAGACCCAAAATTTCCTAGAATGCCCCTTGTGCAAAGGCTCGATCGGAAACGCGATCAAAATGATTTTAGGTAGCAATTTAAGGCCACATCTCCGACTAGACCTCCTATCCAAGGCCTACCCCATCTTTGATATGCTTCATTGTGACTGCGGTCCATATACAAGTGACGATGCAGGGGTAAAAAAAAGTAGTAATGAACACACCTGGCAGATTTTGAGCAGTAAATGAAAGTTCCCATGCAAGTGCGACAGGTAAACGGTCTTAGAAAGGATATTTAGGTTTCGAACTCACCCTAACTTAACATGTAACAGTATAAACGCCAAGAAAATTGTTAATAGCCAGGACCGAATATTACACGCAAACCATTCCCAAACTCGTGTGCGGTCATATTTCTTCTCGATGATGTAGACGTTCAAAAGAAAAGATCGTCTGCGTTGCATCGCACTGCATAATGGATGACGTGGCCATGACACCTGCTGTGCCGTCCTCTGTTGTTATGGTGATGACGTGATACTGACGGCACATTACTTCGCCCGTCTGGCCGGTCATAATGGCATCGTCTTTGACCTCGAAGTCATAAGGAAACGCTAGCGCGACACCTCAGTTGACGCTGTTTAATTTTTGATCTGTAATGATCCCAACCTCGACGTGTGGGACGATTGCATAATTGAAGTCAACAAATTTAGTATGACATTTAGCATCCACCTACACGTACAGGGTTTTAAGGGAGTCGATCTTGAAGTGGGAGTAATTATCTAACAGTTAGCAATCAAGTTGATGGGCGTAAGTGAGTTCTTCAATGGATAAGCAATTAAGCTAATTGGGGTGCTCTTTTTAATGAGCTAGATTACGATTTTGGAGCTACTTCTTGAACACGCCAAAGAACATGAAATACGCCCTGGTGTTAACAGTATAAATAATTACAATACGTTGTTGATTGTTCCTGTAAAGAAGAGAAACTAGTCTTTTTCACTTTGATATTATGAAAATAGATGTTTGTCTCACTGCGTCACATTGAATGAAAATAAGAAAACGGTAACCGGAATTTAAATGTATAATGGAACTACACAACTCAATACCAAACGGATTTTGTTGATGTTGATGCTGGGTAATGGAGGTTTGTTGCAATAACAGCGACCAATTGGATTTCAGGACTAATTAAAATTCTCAATGGTATCTCGTTTTGTGGCGAAATATATTGTTTGAGACAGTAACACTTATATTGGGGCAATAACAATGTGATGGTCAAAATAAAATTTAAACTGTGAGCCTGTCAAACAAATGCAAACAATACCATTTACAATCATCAGTGGAAAGAGCTTAAACAAGAATTCTATAAATACAGACAGCCCACTACGGTACACTCAAGCTACAAAAAACACCTTAAACAATAGGTGTTTCTTTTTATTTAAAGGACAGGCTCTTTCACTGCTAACTTAATTAGCCGTCAAACCCCACGCCAATGCGTTTAGCAAACAAAAGAAGGGTTTCAACTGATTCCTTTGTACGCCTACACTTAGTCTTGATATTGATAATGGCCAGAGTACCATCAATCAAAATAGACACAGCTTAACTCTCCACAAACAGCACACCACAACTAAGACGCATCGAGTGACTAGTTAGAAATAGTTCCATTTATAAACATGAGTGAGTTTTTTGAAAATTGCTACTGATTTTCACGTCTAAAAGTAGCCGGTTTCCTCTTCACGCATAGATCAGCAGACGTGACTTTTGCCTTCTTCCATCCATGGACAAAACGTTTCGGGTGGAGGCGGGCCGCAGAATGCATTCTTCCGCTATCACACGCGTCATCCGTGCGCAAAACGGATGAAGTAGTCCGGAACCGTTGGCTGTATCGAGCCGCGGGGTTGTGACGCAGTCTTTGATGCTGGTAATTGCGAGTAGTTTATTGTCGCTGTGACTAATTGATTGTTCACGTGTGCTCGCCACTTGACTCAATCGTCGGCCGTCAACAGGACGATCCGACGGCTGATAGATCGCCGACTCCGATATCGGCGTGGGAGTGCGCAGGCGTGCGCTCGTGCCTGTCTCCCACGGTAACCGGAACGTCCGTCTTTGTCGCGAATGCCGTTTGTTTATGGAGGTCAAATCATGCTTTTTCTCGCCATATCTATTTTCTGATGCTATAGGGCACTTCTTACTAGTCTTTCAAAAGACCTTATATCTACAGTGTTTGTACTTCTATTTATTACAAAAATAACCAGCTAATGTAATTTAGCCATATAGCAAGGGCAAAGATTAAGCGCAAGTAGGCCTACAATTGTGACAGCCTCTAGCTCTCATAGATATAATAGCTTGTGATACGCTAACTTCTGATCGACAGACAGAAGAACCCAGACAAACTGTTCACGGTCAGTCTTGTTTCTATACCACAGTCCACCCAAGTCGTTCATGTTCCTCTGTGCGAGCTTTTAACTTCTGCATGATTGGTGACGTCACGCGAGTGACGTAAAATGCAAAGAGAGCAGAAAGAGAATGAGAGAAAGGGTAGGAGAGACAGTTGGCGGTGGCGGGAGTGAGTTGAGAGTGAGTATCTGCTATAAAGTTTGCGGGAATCTGCGCTCACGGCCGAGACGGCGTCATTTTGCAATTGGGCTGTTGCTGCGGGAGTTAATCTGAGGTTAAACGTTGTAGCCCGTTATCAGGGTTGAACAGTTTTGGTGGTTATCTGTTGATGTGTACATTCTTTGGACTTAGCACTTGGGATTTTACTATTATTGCATAAATAATAAAACATATCAGAAATTTAAAAAAAGTCCATTTGAGAGGACTGGATCGAGTTTGCTGGTGGTACTACGCTAAAATTTGATTGGTCTTGTATGTAAAGGTGGAAAGAATTGTTAGATTACACCACATTGGACATACCCGTTAAAACACTGAAATAAAGTGATTGTGCCAATTAAAGTTTCAATATTCAAGTTCCGGATTTTCAAAGATCTAAGTCTCAACCACAAAGACAACGAGGTGCCAAAAATCAGCCCGTCAACAACGAAGAAACATTAAAAAAATAACCATAGCAAAGTGTGACTAGAATCAATTACAATATCGTGAAACGCAAACCAACCCATCGTCATCGCACGTGCCCCCGTCATGCGGGCCTTCCCCTCGGCCGCGGCGGGCGCTGGCAGCTCGCTTCCCGGCCCGCCTCGGGCACTAGCCGTCGCCCTGCTGTTCGCCGTGCTGGCCGCTACGTCCGCCTTCGAGTTCTCGGGCTACTGCTCCAAGATGTGCTTGTGGGGCCGCGGCGGCAACCTGTGCAAGTGTAACGCCGTGCATTTTGCGGGAAAGCGTAGTGGCGCTGACGCTGCCGGCGAGGTGATGCGCGTCCGGGACCACGATGAAGAGGAGGACCGAGAGGAGGTGGGCAGGGAGGAGGAGGCACGCGGCGGGCTGAACGAGGCCACATTGGACGTGTACCGCCAACTGCTGCGAGACCTGGTCAGGCAGGAGAAGGATGAGATGGAAGATCGGCGGCGGCAACTGCTTGGAGGGGAGGAAGGTGGCGAGATGGGAGAAGAGAGGCACGGCGTGGATGTCTTCCGGGCTGCTGCTGCTCTCGACGGGGGTGACAAGCGGGGAGACGATGGCAGCGAGCAACTTCTGAAGAAGATGCACCCACACCCGCAGAGGTACGTGTATCATGACTGCTAATCTTATATATATTTTGTTGTTGTTGCCTCAAGTGTATTTTAATGTTTAAGTTTACTGTATTGAAGAAGATGAAATACAAGCTTAGCAATTGCATGACGTAGACTTGCATGTACGCCGCACTCCCCATACTGTTAAATACCCCCTATACCCACTATCAACACGTCCGACACCACTTATATACCAGACTGTTTCAGTCACACCAATTTCTTCCCCGATGTTACTTTCATTCTAGTGAAAAACTGATGCGGACTATACTTCTATACTATAACATTCTTTCAGAGTAGTCTGTTTATTTTCTAAAATGTTAGACGATACCATCCAAAACCCCTTTTCCATATAGGATTCCCTCGTAACACGATTGAAATGAATTACAGAGAGATTTAATACGTGCACCAAGTAGGTTATGCCGCTCCGGTGATTTTATCCGATGAGACGTAACCAAGAAAATTCTAAATGAACGCCTGTGTCGAGGCTATTTATAATCAACAGAAACAAGGACTAATCCAATCAATTGTAGGAATTGACCAAAGATTTGACCCAGTATCACAAATAGCAATAGTAACGACCCATATATCATTTGAAAGCTTATAACTTCCTCTAAAACGTATCAAACCAGGATAATTATGTGGAACAATATAAAAGTCAAGATGGCGTCCAATATGGCCACCTCCATCCAAATACAGTACTGATTGGGAATAGAGGACCGCGAGGTTAGACGAATATTTCGATTTCTAACCGAATGAAATAATAGAAGTGAAGAAATCAAGAAAAGGTGACATTCTCCTTTCATTCACCTTACTAGAAATTGGAGGTAATATATAGGCGAAATTCGCGAATTTCACGTAGGAAACGAAATGTGAACTTCTGAAAATTTGCCTAATTCGCGTAAATTGTGATAATTTTGGGAATTAATATGTTGTCATGACCTTTAAATATATTAGACAAATTCTGAAAAAGAAAGAATTATGCGAATTTTGAGAACGACGTTCATAGTCAATTTTGTAAATCTGGGAATTTTTTCATGTTCTTTGCAAAATTCGCTTTCGCCCTCAAGCTAGCATCACACAACTATTTTGCGCAATTTTTTTGGTTATGTGTCACTTTAGATTTTTAGTTGTTGTTTCAAATTTATTTGCTGCACTATAACATATATAGCATTTTGTAACACGAAGTGTAACAAACTCTCCCTTTAATACCGCCATGGGGTGCTTCAGCAAAATGAAAATAAAAATAGAACAAATTTGGGTTACGCTCGATTTCCAATTTTGAGAATTGTCCGATTCAAAATGTCAATAATATTCATTGAAAAATTCAATGAACTGAATGAACTGAGAAGTTTGCAAATTTTGAGAAGTGGAACCGCAAAAGGAGAATTTTAAAGGTAGACTACGTATTTTCCGAACATGCCACTGGATCTATGGTGTGGTAGCAGAATTTACCGTAAAAAAAATGAAAACACCAAATGCAGGCAATAGAATTTGGGGAAGGAGAATATACGGAATTTTCCCTGTCCTCTATTACTAATTAATCAGTACTATACTTTGTAAAAATGAGCCGCATGATGGTAATCAGTTAGACTTCTGGTTGTGTTTGGGTGATTTATAGGTGCTGAATTCGTTAACATTACAAAACATCGCAAATATTGAATTTAAAGTCACGAAATGAGATTTGACCATAATGTACCCGATACTTTCAACAAAATTATCTGAATCCATATTATTATCTACATATATCGTTCACATATTAACTTGATGATTTAAGGATTGTACGTAAGAATACATAAAATGACAATTAAAGAATCGTATTTGAGGTTACAAATTAAACGATAAATAAATGACCTTCAACGGATTTGTGTAATACGTTTTACGTTATGTTGGTAAAAGTACTGGCCAGCAGTTCATAAAACTTTTTTATGCATGAAAACAAAAGTTTACTTATCATCTAGTAGAGATTTCTTAGCATCTGGATTCATCATAGTCAAGAAAAGGATAAAATCCTTACTCAGATGCTTCTTTTGAACGAAGACGTTTCGGGGGACATTCCTCCTTCATCAGTTTCTGGTGACAAAATGCGACTGTTGTTGTGCACCTTGCAATTACTACTTTTCTACAATTCTGAGTTTCTGCCTAGAAACAACCTACTTTGTGTGTGATGGAGTGTTCTATCGCCAAATTCAAGGAGCACCTATGGGCTCACCCGCATCCCCAGCTGTGGCAGACCTCACTATGGAAGACTTTGAAAAGAACGTCTTGGACCACGCGCCGGTAAAACCAAACGTTTGGCATCGATATGTTGATGACACCTTTACTGTGCTTCCTTCTAACCAGATAGAAGAATTCACGACGTATCTCAGCTCCATGAACCCCCACATACAGTTTACTACAGAAGGCGAAATGAACAACAAGTTGGCTTTCCTGGACACAGAGACTAACCGTTTAGAAAATGGAAACCTGAAAATCTCAGTATACCGTAAACCGACTCACACGGACCAGTATTTGAATTGGACGAGTAACCACCACTAAGAACACAAGAGATCTGTAGTCCGTACCTTCCTTCACAGAGCGGAACATCTCGTTACAGACGAAGCAGATCGTCAGAAGGAAGAGAAGTATGTGAAAGATGTGTTACTCACGAATGGCTACAAACCCTGGTAATTTAAGATCCATAAGTAGCGCACAATCCCATTTCAATGTGATTTTCTACGGAAACACAGCTCACAGCTATTTTTCCAAGCCTTATATATTTAATATATATAAATACATACAAAACATTCTTCCCGTACTATTTAAAACAGGTTACCTTGATACATTAGCTCTCTAATATTATGTACAGCTACGACCCACCTGAAATACTACCTCACATAGTTTGTCACACACAGAATAAAAGGAAATAATAAAAGTATGTGCTACACTTTAGCCTTTTGTAAATGATTGTTCCTGATTTGATTTGATTATTTTATGATTATATTAATTCGTGCTAGCAAGCTTTTTTATGCAGCAATTAATTGAACAAGATGAAGATCTAATCACGACTACCTTAGCCTTTCATATTATTTTCCTAACTTAGTATTTCATGTTGTTTTAAACAAATAGTTTAGAGCTCAAACGTTAATTGGATATTAGTGCTAGTTTCATTATTCTAAATGCATAAAGTTGTATCTTATAAAATAGCATAAAGTATAGTGTGACAGTTATCAAGAATGACTGCAAATCACTTAAACGTGATTACAAAATTGTTCTGATGCATAATATGTTCTCTTCTTTATAAAGAGAATTTAAAAATGGAGTCAATCACAAAATTTGTCAACATTATGTGCAGTCTATCAAAACAGTTTTTCTATAAATGTAGTATTCATCATGTACAAATTTGGCTAGACCTGTAACCTTCCAATGTAAGTATACTTCTCTGTAAAACCATGTTTTTGAAAAACTTTAATCATCGAGAAATGTCACAAGATTCTTGAATAAAAGTTTATCCAAGTTGAACTAATCTCATCAAATATGTGGCATGATTATATTCATAAATCATTTTATGCCGAAAAATATAAATAGTAACAATCGAGGTTACACTACTGCTTCTTATGTCACGCATACAGTATTACACTTTTGACTAATTAACAATTAAATGGTGTTATTTAAATTCAAAATTTACTGGCATTTTAATAGTAAACCTTTCATATTGCATAAATGTACATGCCAATCATATTGCACATTTCATTTTCAACAATGCAGATACTTTAGTATCTAAAAGCAGAGGAAGCAATAATGTTACAGATGTGAATTAATTCTTCTAGTCATTATCACCAAGCTATGTAGGCCATATTGGATGCCATCTTGGAACATGACACATTGTTATGTAATCATGTAAAATATGTTTATTGAAAATACTCAAGTCAATAATTAAAGCATATAGAGGATAACTTACGGTTCACATGGATGAACTTTATAGAAATGAGTGGAGTCATTAGGGTCAAATTTCATTTTGATTACTTAAAATTAAGAACTCCTGATGATTTGTAATAGGATATTGGATTCAGAACACCTAAATGACCCGAAAACGACTAAATATCACTCATCAATTGCCCTGCAGAGGCCCTTAATAACAAGTCTTTAATGCAGACGGCCATATTGGACGCCATCTTGGACTGTACATTGTTTCTACTAAACCTCTTTTTGTAAACTTTTGATATGTTATAGAGGAGACCCTACGCTTTCCAATTATATATAATACATTACTATTGCAATTTGTTTATGCATATGGGAGATCACCAGTTGACTGGACTAGAAGTATGTATATCACATCGAATAGCATCAATGAAGACTGTAGCTTAATTGCATTTTCGGTAAGCAAGAGTTGGTGACGGAATCTTAAAACAAACTCGACTTTGTGAAACATTATGTTCTTGAGTAGAGTCTCTACACACCTACGTATATTGTGAATTAGCCGAACATATTTCAAGACAAAATTCGTCAATTGTCGAAGTGTTGAAACAATTTTAGTGAGAATAGAGTCATACATGAACGACATATTAGAAGTGACGAATACAAGATGCGCAATAGCTTTATACAAACAGGCATTAAATGCAATCACAAGTAAATTAAAATAATCTTTGTTTATGTGTAAAGGTGGTGTATCTGTCATCATCAGGTTTAAAGTCTTCGGCATATGCGGCGGTACTGCTTCTCCACTGCGTACCTACAGCTAAAACTGACGGAGAAAACAAGAATCTGTGCATGTCCAGTACGATGAAAGTGCAGTAAACGTACCGTTTGGGGCAGTACGGAGACAGTCATGAGTAGCAATAGTTTGACATCTTAAACTTAAATTACGACTAATGCAGAACACTGGACTGGCCAGTACGGTACGCTGTAAATCTTCACTGGCGAACACATACCTCACATACGGAAAAAAGTGCTGTCATAATGTCCACACTGCCGGTTGTGCCCATAGCTTAGTTGCACTGTACTTTAGTGTGTATGGACATATGAAATATGGATGAATAAAATGATGGTTGATACGTTACTGATATGGGTGGTAGGTCTCGTGTAAAAGTTTGAAAGTGAACATTATTTTAATTGTGTACAATCTGTGCTCGTATGTGATTGTTAAAATAGTGGATTTGCACCCTATTGCCGACTAATTGCCGGTTGTAGGGAGTAGAAACTCATTCCAAATTAATCATCAACCATGTTCTGTTCTTGTGGGAAATCAGTCAAATCAATTGACCTATTAAATCTATAGATTTTTCATCAGGGGCACAATGCAAAATTAGCCTACTTAGTATAGCTATAGACAGTTTCAGCAACTGATGTGGACATTATCAGAACCTCTGTGTGCATTTCAGGTCACTAACCATGTAACTAACAATAACTAACAATGGGGTCGTACACGTAAAAATGTAAATGTGCTTGTTTACAGTTGCTAATTCGCTATTTTCGTGCTTCTAGCGCATGGTGTTCATCACTGATAATATCATTCACCTGCCTGACCTTTAGGCATTACCTATTTAACATGTAGGTGCCACTGAGCCGCGTACAACCTGTTAAGCATGTGTTTGCTCAACAATAACCACAAGACCCAACAGGGAATCGAACTCACGACACTGTCCACAAGTCCAACTCTCTAACAATTTGGCCGCGGAAGCACACAGAGAGATGGTAAGATGAGATGGTAGGCCCCCTCGTCCCCGTTCATGACATTATGCACACCCATAGTTATCGCCTCCTTGGTGGTTCTTGTTCTGCAGTCACTTTCTCTATCCTGCCACTTCTTACCATGTTTGTGTACCAGTGTGAAAACATGACCAGGCTATGAGCTGCATCCCCTTTGTCGCACCTTGATATGTACATGTGCCGGGCAATGACCAGCGTAGTTCAATACCACTTACTCATGGGAACTCAACCAATCGACTCTAGCAATTTCAATGGCTATATTTTTACAGGGAGTATATGGGACGCATGGTTCTGTCTATCAATGCCGACCACTGTTGGCGTGCACTCCCCCACAGTGACTTGTGTTACGTTATTTCAGGAAATGCAACACCCACTCAAAATATGATAAATGTGCTCTTTCAAAATACGTAAACCAGCCTTAAGTGTTGAAGAAATGGAAAACATGCTCGGGGTATCTGGTCATACATAGGTAATGCCATTTCCTTTAAAGTGCTCGTGGAAATAAAGTTTTGCAATCAGACGATCTGCCATGGACCACGATATGTAAATTAGTAGGTACAGAATGCTTAACGGGTACGGACGAATCGGTTTAGATTCACGCCAAAATGGCTCTCGACGTATAAGGATAATACTCCTCAGAAAGCATATTGTATTCATGCAATATCTAATTAAAACAATAATGGTGTCCTTTTTGAAACAATGAAGATGCTTGCAGATTGTTATGACCGAAGTTTTCAGTATTCTTCACCAGGCCTAATTTCTGCTTATTTCCCTCGTGAAGTCGTCGATTTTAGGTGACTATCTTTTGCATGTTTCAATGCCTTTGTTAATGTTATTCACTCTACTATTCATATAGGTACAACGTTTGCAGAGTATACTATCAATCTATGAAAACTGTACAGGCTAATATGTAAATATGTAGATGAGCAATTGCCAAACCCCTCGTATTATGCCTTGTTCACACGTAGAAGATTTAACATGTATAATCTATTGACACTCAGTTCACACTTTTCCATCGTTGTATCACCAAGAGCAGTACATATCCAGCTGCTTTTAAAAGTCCCCTGACGCTTGAATTACAATTTAGTTTATTTCACACAGTGTATTATAGTCATAAAGCAGGGTAAGCTCAAATGAAACAACTTACAACACGCGTTGTTTGTTTGTTTGTTGGTCTGTTTGTTTGCAATACCTATCGACTCGCCATATCATTACTCGATATAGATAAAGGATGTTCGACTTTTAACAGTTTCATAAAAAACACGATATTGTTCATCTTTTAATCTCGTCAAAACGTGATTTTGGCGGAAATAAAATTTAAACTACGTCTGAAACGGTATTTGGCTTCATATAATAGGCTTCCAGCTTATGTGTATAGTCTTAAAGGATGTCGCAAACAGGGTTTGGATATTATTTTATTTTTTATTTTTAGGTAAGCTACAAACGACAGTCACACTTCAAACTGATCTGTGCGCACCAGTACGGTGATATCAATTCATCATTTTGATTTGTCACTGTCAGGGACGTCCCCAGATAATAAACGACGTGCTTAAACGTCCATCACTTTACAGTGTAAGATGAATGCGCTTTCAGAATAAGATGTGTGATTGCATAGCCCCATTCCAGACAAACGCAAAGAATGTTTTGCTTTCTGGGCTACTCTGGGATTTCCTGTTAAAGCCTAGGGCACAACCGACAGTGCTGATTCCCTACTGCCGTTCTACTGAAAAAAAACCCACCTCCAATATACCCTAGGGTTGAGTGCGTATATATACAGTACTGCGAAAGTGCGGTGAAAGTATTTTTAAGGTAGTACGGAGACAGTACAGAAAGTAAATCTTTCTCCACGGTTAATGGAACGGATTCCTCCGTGGCAAAAACTAGAATGAAGTTACTGTATCCCGTTTGATCCGGTTGGTGCCAGCAGCTAGACTAGTGCTAGCAAAGTTGCGAGTCTGGCTGTGCTTGAATATAAACGGAGTTTTGTAATAATACAAAATGATCATCAATTAATCAAATTGTCTGACTGTAGGTAGGGAGGACAGAGCCAGTACGGGGCCAGTAGACCTACGTCAAGCCTTATTGAGTTATAGTATGCCAAAATCATGCAGACAAAAAAATGCTGTTAAAATGTCCGGATTGCCAGTTTTGCCTTTGTAGTGTAGTGGGTGGCGTGGGGATTGAGGGTGGAGGTATGGTGTGCAAACCCAGGTCCATCTAGGTCGGAGTAAATCCGAACATTTAATCAAAATACCGAAAAGGAGCCCAAGTATACTTGTCACTCTTCCCTACACCTGTCCTGGTCTGTGTTGCCAAGTTTGTCGCATTATTATTGCCCAATTTACAAGGAAGTCAACTTTTAGGGGGGGGGGGGTGATTGCCCCCTGTGCCGCCACCGCCCCGCCCCCCCAATCCGGCTGGATCTGCCTACGACGTACTCCCACTGTCATGTAATAATGTTCATATGCAATGGTCACTTTTGAATTGGCTAGCTTATCGACGATGGTAAGCCATTGTATATCCATAGTTGTGCAATTGAAAGGGCTTCAACGTAGAGTCGTATCAGCCCAAACCGTAACATTAGCGATACTAATCCTGTAAGAATAGCCATATGATCAGAACAATGTGGAGTGCATGGTCCAATACGCTGTCAGGCCCACATGTCTTCGGCTCTATCCTTACAGGGCACACATTGCAATTACGCACCACAGGGAAATCTAGAACATGCTGTGTTACAATTGCATTCGGCAATTAAATTTCTGTGTACAGTATTTGATTTAATTGGCCTTCACATTTCTGACGGTGAATTTGTGCTCGTTAACTATAGGGTGAAAAGATATAGTTTAAACATATTTTATTTTAAAACAAATGAATTGGGATTCAGCATTGCGAAATGTGACTTGAGCCGTCTCAATATGGAAAGAAAGTGAGATATATATTTTGGTATGGAATTGACCGTGGCAACTAGTTAATAACACTCGCGGGGGGTGTAGCACAGTAAATTTCGCTTGGTATAGTTTTATTGGTCGTGACACTCATAAAAAATCAAAGTCAAATGATATGATGAGTATCTAATTTATAGATAGTTCTGTTTATATGCTATTTATATAAACAATATGGGGCCGATTTTTTCAGAATCAGTATCATTCTACAATCATCACCACCACCCCCTGATCTTATGGTGTATTCCATATACAAAAATAAGGCTACGGGGAGCGGGGGAATAATAGGTAGGCCTACCGGTACCAATATGATATTTTTTTTGTTTCGGGGACGATAGTGATCAGTGACAAAGTGTCACTAGCACGGTGCTTCAATGATCTTCCTGTATTGGGCAAGTGTTGCAATGTTGTGCGTTACTGATTTTGTTGACTGACTTTCAAACATTTACATTCATGTAAAAATGATCAAGATACGACAATTTAGCTATTATCGTAAGCATCAAGAACAACTATATAATCCAACTAACAGTTCACGAGGCATAGGTCTGCTCAGTAAATTATGTAACAGTAAAAACTATCCTGTAATTTGTACAATTACAAAATGCTCACAACATGGTGCAATATAGGTTTTAGCAGCTGTAACTGAAAATAATAACTACAAAAGTTTTACAATACTCAACTTTTTTCCTGATATATATGTTTTTCCGGATATATTTTATAACACAGACAAACACGTCTTTTTTACCAAGCATATTTCTACCAACGATAGATATAGCAAGACAGGTTTTACAACCCTAAGCTTCCATTTAACTATATCAAGTGGCCCTGGCTGGGGCTCGAACTCACGACCCCAAGGTTGTGAGACCAAAAATAATTACCATCATCCCAAGCAGCAACTCGGCTGAACCGATTCTCTGTAAACCCCAGCATACATACTTGGTCTGTTATCATCTCAACCCAGAGGTCGTGGGTTCGAACTTAGGGGGTTGAAAAATCAGCTATATCGTAGAGCATCGTTGGTAGAAATATGCACTGCTAAAAAATTTTGTGTGAGAAGAGAAGTATAAAATATAGAAAGCACTGGGAAACACATATATTTTCTGCATAAAAAAAAAAAAAAAAGAAAAAAAAAATGCTGCATGGTTGTGTTGAAATGATAACAGACCAAATGCTGGGGGTTACAGAGACATCGGTTCAGATAGGAGTAACCTTTTTCCATTCGCCACTGTTATCTTAGGGTTGCTAAAAACCTGTCTTCAGCTATATCTATCGTGGGTAGAAATATGCTTGCTAAAAGACGTGTGTGTGAGAGAGAGAAGTATAAAAAAATATATCCGCAAGCACTGGGAAAACATATATATCATTCAAAAAGCACTAAAAAATGCTAATAAGACCCTTCCCAAAATTTCGTCCTCAAGTGGGATTCGAACCCACGACCTCTGGGTTGAGATGATAACAGACCAAGTATGTATGTTGGGGTTACAGAGACATCGGTTCAGCTGAGTAACCTTTTAACAGCTCGCTGCTTGGGATGATGGTATCATTCTGGTCTCACAACCTTGGGGTCGTGAGTTCGAGCTATTATCCGCCAGGGCCACTTGATATAGTTAAATGGAAGCTTAGGGTTGTAAAACCTGTCTTCAGCTATATCTATCGTTGGTAGAAATATGCTTAAAAAACATGTGTGTGTGAGAGAGAAGTATAAAAATACAACTTTTTTCCAACACAGACAAACAGTTGAAGAACCACGCGTGACAAGAGACACGCGTGCAGGGCAGGTTTAACAACTATTTGGGAGGGACCACGCGCCCGCTGCATGGTGTGGTTATTTCCATCGCCACTGTTATTTTCAGTGTGGGTGTATCCTATTCCAATTTCAGATTATTGGTGATCAAATGTCATAAAGAATAATGCCAAAGCAAGTATATATCAAAATTACAAGTCGCAATAAGGGGGTAGCTAATATAGTTCCCATTGTAGACGAAGTAACTTATTTTAGTGAGACCACCAGTGTATTAGAACAAATGTTTGAAAGCGATCCTTGATGATCGACTCATCACTCAAGATGTTACATTCGTCTACTTTGTAAAGTGGATACTTCTATAAAGCAACTAGTTTTCAAGTGTGCAGAAAGGGTACCCGGGAAAGTTTTGCAGTATGAACAGTCTATGAAGCTTGGTTGGATATTAAATGTATACAATATCATTTTAAATCAGCAACATTTCATACCATCCACTGCACAATGGTGTTCGCTTACATTTTTGCATTAGATTGGTGTAATTTGAACTGCCTATTGATTTAAAAAAATCACCGTACATTTATGATATACACGGAATATTAATTATTGCCAACATGTTCGTGGGTAGACTGCTCACCAATGGTTTGACACAATAATCAATGTCACGCATAGGCCTACATTTGCCACTCTAGTTTAACAGAGTTCTTGGGTAAGTCATTGAATAGTGGCTCAATCTCAACCTGCACAGTTCTCAGCCTATCAGACTGGAGCGATGAGTCATTTAATTGCTTATCTCTGGATGCACGGATCGGCTATATGCTGGGACTGAACAAGCACAGCTCTTGCCTGATCATGGAACACAGGTCTCTGGCTGGACTTGCTTCTTGGCCCTTGCTCACAGCAGTCTCAATGCATCCGTCTTACAATAATTCTTTAATGCCATCGCCATTGTATATATAGTACGTTGATGACAATCAAACATACACGTTTACACTGGTAGACTCAGATTTATAGAAAAATGGGAGAGGGTGGCTCTCTCATGGGCTTCATAAGTGCATCTGCCTATGATTTTCATCGATAACTTCTTAAATTTTTTCAAACGTGAACTGGAAAAAAGCCACTTTGGAATATAGTCCAAGATGGTTCCTTTGAAGAGTCACAACAATAACCATGGCGTTCTAATATAGGCCTCTATTTGGAGATATCAACATTATTATAGATATTACAGCTGGCGCTTTTCTGATAGCACGTTGAAATGAAATGAAATCCTGCTGTTTAATACCAGCGGCTTGACACCAGTTGAATTCCTCGTTTGTAACGAAATGCCAGCCCTTAACATGGATCTGATTACTCAAGGGGTGTATGGCGCGCTTTTAACTAACAATACGGCGTTTAAAGTTGAATGACTTCTCTGAATTACGGCCATATATAACCAACACTGTATATTTACAATGTAGTATATGTTATTATACTCGTGCTGAGGCCTACTCATCTAACCCACAAACTGTAGAGATTTATGGTAGTCCCTGCTGTCTAGTCAATTATCAATGACATCGTACCTTTAGTTCTCAATACTAATTCGTGAAAGGCAAAATATAATCGTTTATGCTCTTATGGGAAGATGGATTGTATATTGAAAAGACAGTTAAGACAGTTACTGTGATTAAATTGCAATGTTTATCTTTCATAATTTGATAACAATGAAAAGTAGGTGATACAAATATGGCAGGCCATCAAAGATTCACTAGCATGCATACCAGTTAGCACTTGAGCAATAGACACACGCGGGTTGTAGAATTAGGTAGCAATTGTTCGTCTTCAAATGCGTTCATATTTAATTACCATACAATAACACTTTTATCGAGAACATTGATTGTATCCCTGGATTTAACAGTGTGAATACCTTGGTGATCGTCCAATGGCTACCCATATGCTCAGAGGTGGCAGAACATGTGGTAATCAAGTTTTGTTTTACAATACTGCTAAATGTGCAACCACTGTATGTAATATGAGGGGCAAATATGCCTATTTTGAGATGTGATAATGGCCCTTGATTTTTTATTAGAAATGAGAATGGGGGTCAATTTCTTTGAGAATTGTGAGAAATCTAAATATTTAGAAATTGTGAAATGAGAATGGTGAGAAAATTAATGAGAATGGCACTTGATTTTTGCTGAGACTTGAGAATTGGGTAGGGCATATCCTTCCCTCTAATATATTGCTGCTATCATATGTCATTGTCAAACTACTGTTAAAACATAACAGATAAGGTGTACATGTCGATAAAACCTAGTGATTATATAACAAAATTTTTCCCGTCATAAACCCTTCTGTGGCATTCTTGTCATTGTGTTACAAATTTCATAGATGGACAAACAGGTATTTAGAGTAAGAAGTAAACTTTTGATTAACCTGACTGTATGGCTTTGTTCGCTATACTGTAATTTGGTGCAGAAGAAAAAACATAACAATTTAGTTTAACACCCCCCCCCGCCAAACACCCACACACTTCCCAACACACGGCTTTAAAGGGAAAGGATACCCTTGGCACAAGTTGCGCTGTAATTGTAAACTTATATGACGAGTCATTCATCACATCAAAACAAATTTTAATTGCATGCTAACAAAGTTATTAATAAATTAAACATCTTTGTGTAAGCTGCCATTTTAGAATATTTTGGGCTCCTCTGCACATTTGGTCGGAACACACTCCTAGCATGGCCATTTATTAGCAGACGAATTCTGCTGTCTATTAGCCATTGTCATTAGCAGCCACATTGGTGAATTTCAATCGGATACATATATAATAGGATACAATTTTGAACCTGAACATGAGGATACACATAATAACACCAGTTCAGGTGAATCTGACAAGAATAATGAGAATAGAATCACTTTTTAATTGTATTCTTCTCTGTGCTGTGGTTATTATCCTTTCCACACTTACCAGTAAAATCAGCTTTTTCAAAATGATTTGAACCAAGTCTATAATATTGTCCAAAAACTGGTTTCCAGTCTTTTATTGATACCCTTTTCACCAAATCACTCTCTCTCTAGGGAATCTATGAAATGTTACTTCAAGAGGAGCCTTATTAATTCCCTTTTTTGAGGTATAATAACATCGATATGCTACACACATTATAATACAGATAAATATTCAATTATGTATTTTCTTTATATGTACTTTCAAATTTATGAGCATGAATGTTTTTTATTTCACTTTTACCATGAATGAGAGCAAATATCACTATACAGTCTGTATGAAGCAAATGGTCAGAGTAGGCCAAAAGCTGCTAGAGGCAGTTTCACGTGACACAATATTATAGCTGATTGGCTGTTGAGGCTCAGTGGGAATAAGATGGCTGAGAGTAGAACGTTTGTATACAACATATAGTGAACACAACTTTTTTTTCTTGGTAGTCATGATTGGAATTGTGCGTGATTGTTGTGGGGCTAAACTGTTCAGATTAGAATTTTGTTTGAAATAAAATGATATCATGCCAAGGGTATACTTTTCCTTTAATAACGAAGCTTCGAAGCTTCGTACACAAAAATGCCGAAGCTTTGACTATCAAAACTGTTGAAAATTGACATTTAAAATGCGCACGTTCATGCTGGCTATGCTAAATTCTGTCGATTCCAAATAAGTCCATTATGAATGAAGTTATGACTGACAATCATCACATTTGAATCATTTCTATACGTTGTGCCTAGCTTGTGTTGCTTTCTTGGATCCGTAAGTCTATCTAGCATCTATATAACGAGTGATAAAATCGCTTTTCTCTCCCTTTGCTTTCTTGAGGGACTCAAATGACAAACAATATTTGTTCCCTAAACCCACGTAGCTTCTATATTTAGGCGGTTTGGTATAATTGCATTAGAGCCATGCGTCGGCAGGTGTAGTGATTGCCCTAAAGCAATTTGCTTTGTCAAACATGTTCAAAATCGTCAAGTTTCGTCAATTTCCCTCTTCAAGTATTAACAGAGGAGGTGATGGAAATTGGACATGCGATTGACAGCGTTCGTTTGACGCATCATCGTTAAAAAGACGAACTTAGTTTTTTTTATGTAGACACAGGAAATCCGAAGCTGGCGATTTCAGGCTTCCATATGAGAAATTCACACACACATTTGAGGATGTCAACTCTGCTCGAATATGGTGAACTTAGAATGGGTGTCGCAGGTTTTGAATGCTTTATTGCAATATATGTATAATTTGCGGCTGCTTGAAGATTACCATAAACAGTGATAAAGTGTGTATTGTAGATAGGCCTATCTGTAAATTACAACCGCTAGTCTATGTGTTGTGGAAAAGACCCATGTATAAACTAGGATAAAGAAATGTTACACTCAAATTGATATGGTATACATACAATTCTATTCCTGAATGTGCGTGCGTGAGTGCGTGCGAGCGTACTTATTTTATCTTTAGGCACGTTACTACTATTATATTGACATTTGAAGACAGATTTTTATTTTATTTAACTACATCAAGTAACCTCGTCGGGACCTGCACTCAGATTGATACCATTATCACAGTCAGCAAGGTGTTAAAGGGTAACATACACAAACACCGAGAGAGAATGGGTGGGGGTAGAATTTAATACACATATATAACAAGCACTCTGGGTAAATACATATTAGGTATACACACATATGTTGGCATTAGAAACGTTCCTCGTTCCAAAACATGTGTAATACTTCTTTTAATTAGGAGGTTGTATTTACTTGCTTTACCATCTAAAGATGTTCTAATGGCGTCTATTTAATTTAATCAATCAAATTGCTCAAGTTATCGACTTAATTCAATTGCATTAATTATTTCTGGCGTCTAATGATATAATGGTCTCAAGTTTCACTTGATGAATAAATCATCCACATTTGGTGGCTGGAAGTGGTGCAGGACATCTCTCGGAATATCCTGTAACAGGTTGGTGAAAAATACCCGTATAAACCATGACTAGGGACAACTAATGAGTAGTTCTGATGGGAGACCAGACTCGACTCATTCCAAACAAGACAGCTTCTGATGAGTCGCAACACAAACTTCTGTTGGACAACTCCGTGAATGAAAACCCGACTAGTGCAAACATGCTCCCTAGATGATTGTAGGCGTTGTAACGAATCATTCATCTAATAGAATTGATGAGTTTATAACTAATGTGTCTCAGCTTTTTGTCGAGGAGGATTCAGTTTTTCTGCCCGCCTCCACTCGTATGATCAACGAGGTTTCCCCGACATATGTTTTGTTTGGTTGGTTTGTTATTCACGGTGGCACATATACAAATATTTCATTCTTCAATGTCACATACATTATCACCGAATCCAATTTACAACCTGTGTACAACTATACTCACTAAGTATAGATAGTATGCTTGACTCACGGTGACGAAGTTGCACTGTATAGACAAACGCGCGTTAGTGGTCCAAATAGCAGCATATTGACATTGCGATTCAGGGCCTCCAAACGACTCGGCCTTGGTAGCCTTAATTGATTTATCCTACTTGACATTTGCTTGGACTGTGTCTTTGTAAATCTATACGCGTCTATTCGGCTTTACAATTGTATAGATAACAAAGACTAAGCTGCTTAGGTGTGCATGGATAAAGGGTGCATACTTTGGGCGTGTTTCCAAATGATGATTTTAATGTTATCGCGCCCATTACAATTAAGCACCTTAAAAACGCAATCTCTTATACACAGGCGTGTGGGTCAGAAATGAGCAATACAAAAAGACAAAATAATTATGATAACGTTTCTGAACACGTGCATTAAGTGATGGACTAGTTATTATGAACATTAATAGATGTTTATTATATGATAACTATATTTTTTTTACATTTTCCTACAACATTGTTTCGTGTCAGGTGGCAGTCATCAGTCGATCCAATACACCACCACGGTGTGATATGATACTACATGTTATGTGGCCCGTGTAGTTACCATTATCATATAATAAACATCTAGAAATTATAATATATTTTTGTCAAGAAAACACAGTACGATTTGTGTTTATAAGCTATACATGCAAACGCATATCGAAAATAGCATTGAACAAAACAAGGACAGATCAGTGCACAGCAACAAAACTCAAAGTTTGGACCTGCAAAAAACAGCTTATTGTTCTTACAATTGTTCTTAGTCAACTCTGCCAAATAATGTCATATGTCAGTTATCGGGAGTTTATTATCGGTGAGCAGTTATTGTGCTCATTGACGAGCAATGGCGTTCTCACGGGACACTGGTTACAAACAACGGCGGCAACGCCAGTTCCCCGGACTTCACAAAGACCCACGATCTTGCGTTCTAAACATAGGCCCTTCCCGCCCCCGGCAGTCGCACAATTGATAAACTAGTACCTTCTCAACCGTTGAAATGCTCATATGACAAATCTTAGTACACTAGTCATCGAAGACTGTGACGTATTCTCGCAATTCAAGAAGTTTTCCACTGTTCCACGGTGCATGATCATATATTTGATGTGTCCGGAAATTTTAACGCTTGCCAGTAAATGTAAAATGATATGTGGCATGGTTTTCAATAACAAAAAATCAGAGAAGAAAAACCCTATCTTTATGGAGTTGGAACAGTATGATGTCTATGCCGTGAGACTTCAATGAGTGTATTAAATCACGCATGCTGAGCAATACCAAATAGGCCTACTGTATAATGTATAAAAGCAAACAGAAGTGTCCCTTAAACCCAGGTTGCTCTGCACGACTTGGTGCTATATCGTCGCCCGCAGCGGCAGCACTTGCCAAGATGGCCGAATTAGCACGTAAACCCGACGTTATGCGTCTCAGTGTCACATGTGACGTTAAGACGTTGACGTACACGTCGTGTAAGACGCCGCCGCTAAGTGGCGCTTACAAGATTTCGACAACGGGTGTAAGATGGTTACTAGGTGGGCGGTGTGTGCATAGCAACGGGGTGTAGAATCACCTGTTAATACTGCGACTATGTGTACAACGATCATTGCCACTCTGAGAATCGAATGTCAACATGGCCAGGGTGCCATTGCTAGGCATTCAAATTCGATGTCAAAGGAATTAAGGAGTCACAAAATGTCCTCTTTCTTGGATACGGACACGTCCTTTCTGTAGGGCATCGTTCTGGAGTCTGCATTCAGACTACATGTATAACGTTTGAACGACGTTAATCATGCAATAATGTGAACGCTTTGGTCAAGTTGCATGGTCTTTGTCAACACAGTTGCATGGCCTTTGTCTTCACCGCCTATACTCATTAAGTTGTGGTACATTTGATGATAATCCAATTGTAGGGCTACTAGGAACTAAAACCCCACTGGCACGCTATTTTGAAACCAAAGCTACTAAGCATCATAGATCAACGAGTTTTTTAACCTTTGTACTATGAAACGTGATTTTGCACAAAGCTATCGAAGTCGCCATCATACAAGTGACTCTCAACTACGAGCTCTCCAATGGTTGTGTATCACCTTACACAATACCCAACTGGAAAATAAATCAAATTCTCTTCAAGAGCCTATACTAGTTTTCACCTCTAGACGCACCTTTCTCACACGTGTGTGGACTTAGTTATCGTGTCTGGACAAACTCGCCCGTCGCGCTGGCTCTAGGCCTCTGTCTCCCGAAGTGCCAGTGTCAATGTGTCGCGCGGGGGTCTCGTGGGCGTCGGGCTGTCACCGATGATGTGCCTCCTCGTGCTGCACGTCCATGTGGTCAAGGCTGGGGCAGGCCCGCCGGCGCTCGGGTCGCAGGCTGCTGTCTCCCCCGTGAGCCATCTCAGTGACGCGCCCCATGATTGAGTCATGGTGGGGCGAAGGCTGCTCTACCTACACATATACACGTGTTCTTTAGGGTGTCCCATTTTTTGTGACTTTTATATGATCTAATACTGCTCATTAAACGAAATATCCTCTCAAGTGTCCAGATCACCATAGAAAATTTAGCGGTTGAAACCCCCATACCCCCTTACCAACTTAAAATTCTGCCAAGTGGACCCTCGTGGGTTTCTATAGGTAAATTTTCAAAATTGACCTACAGTGGCTTTTTAAAACTACAAATGATACATTATGGTTAAAAGATCCAAGTTTATAATTATAAAATGCCTGGTATAGTTTCATACAATATTTTATTATGTGATGACCCAATAAAGATTATTCTCTCCAAAAGAATATCACAAAAAACTAGTCCTAAAATGGGAAACACTGACGTTTTTGGGCACCATCATTGTACCCATACGTATACCTAAGTTAGTTGGCCTTATCAGGTAGGACTGGACAGTTTTTATTTAATATTTAATGATTATCATTGTTAAGTCTAAAGTGTGTACATGTAGATGTCAATAAAAACAATTTACTCATGTATCATATCGCCTCCCTCGTTTGAGCTTTATGAGTCAAAACGTGAGGCATGTGTGGCATGTGTGAACAGGCGATTTACATAGAGTTAAATACAAGATTTTACTATTACCATTAAAAATACTGCTCCAGAATGTTTTAAAGCAATATTTTTGTATCTTTAGGAAAAAAAAAATCTTATCAAAAGCATTCAAATAGGTATAAATTTGATCCTTCCATTTAAAAAGATATTGAATATCTTAGGTTCTAAAAATCAATCAAATCAGAGTTAAATACGAAACATGATTTTAAGTGATAATATTATGTTTTAACAAAACAAAGCAGGAAGTAAATATTATCTACTAAAACGGGTAACAAACACTGTTCACAACCACTGAACACAGCTGATTATAGCCGCATTGAAGTCGGTGTAAACATACTGCACCCCTTTACTGTCCATATTACTCCATAACCATCTTAATAGAGATGGGTTGGCCATACTATACATTTAAGCATTTACTAATTAAACTCAAAATTAAATACCAACAAGCAATACAGTTGTTATTATGCCTTAGCACATTATTCATAGTTTAAAAGTGCTTGTATAGTGGTGATCTTGTTTAGAACAAAAATGTATATTTTCATGTGAACCTGCACTGGTGACAATTATTTTGCAAGGATGCAAATACGTGCACGTACTATGCAAAAAATTGTATGCGACCGGTGCACGCTAAAGTTTATTTGCGAACAAAAGTTAACACGAGCAGAGAATTACAAATTTGAATTAACATCAACTGCAATGGGCATTCAGCTAAAATATAAACTTACATCATGAACAGACATAGCATATTAATTGTGCGGCATTTTGGTGTTAAAATACCTATAGATTGAGATTTACATTGATCTCTTCCAAACGACAATTCAAGGCATCACTCCGATCGGATCCATAACCATTCATCACAATCCGGATATGTAAGCTTAGGGTTACAGCACAAATGTGATTCATGCTATCCTAACAATTCATTATCCCATTCTCATTAAAATGATCGTCACAAATTTAGTATTGATCCACAAGACAAAACAGTTGATGAACAAGCAGCCCTTGGCATAAAACGCTACAGCGTCCCAAAACCTACTAGTACACCTGTAGCAAAATGCTCAAACCCCCTTAAAACTCTCAAGTGTTGGCTAGCGTGGCCGTGTAGCAATCTTTTCATCCAAATCATACGATATGCTTGTTCTCAATGCCACGAACACATCAGGTGACAATGCATCATTCAATCATTAAACTACATGAGTACCGGGTGTGTCTATGATGTCTCTCAATTCCTGTCCTGCACATATGATATGCCCCCCACCCCAACCCCATCTTCCTCTTGCCCCTAGAGACTGTTAAGCAGAGACACCCGAGTGGCATGCGTGTGGCCTGGAGAATGTTTAGCAAAATATGTTTTCTAACTTTGAGTAGCATTATACAGTAGAACCTCTAGTTTAGACCACCTCCATAATGAGACCTTCAAAATGATTCCAATGGGAACCACTAATGGGAACAAACGCCACCTCTCCATTGAGATTACTTAAAGTCTGTCCCGAAAATGGTCTTTGAGAGAAGTTCTACTGTGCTTCTGTGGCTGAAGGGATATAGTTGGAATCGTAACCAGAAGGTCGTGGGTTCGATTCCTGGTCGGGTTTGGGCGTTGGGAAAACTCATACCTAAATAGTTGTACACAGCTACACGGCAGCTCCACGTTCATTAGGGACAGATGGTTGGGTTGAAAGAGTGGATTACTGATAGTGAGAGTGATTAGCATTGTGCACTGAATGTGCAGCCGGTGTAACTGCGAGAGAAATGATCAAGCGGCGATCAATATGTGTACCAATGACCTGGTGTAATATGTAAAGTCGTGAGAGTCAAATACTTGGATCACGACTATAAACCACCACATATACATGTACATTTTTTACATGTAATTCCCATTGCTTCACAGTAAACCACCCAATTTTCAACAGATTTTCCTCTTTCTGTTTCAGATTCGGCTCAGATTCTGACAGCGACTCGCTTCGGGGTTCGGGATTGTTCGCCACATTCGCCAAAAGCTTACGGACCAGACGACACTTGGGGAAAGCTCGCACGGGGCTTGAATGATGACCCTGACCCGGATCCGGAAGTGTACTCAGCAGCTGTCGCGCGCATATTAATTACAGCAACACCATTGCAACAATGAAAATTGAATAAAAAATACCAAAAAAAAATGAGAGAGAAACTTTTACTTCAGAAGAAAACATAATTTTCAAAGTGAATTTAACTTTAAAATTGCGCAAGTCTCTTCTCCGGCAAGAGAACTTTTAGCAAAATTTCGTTTGTTAAACTACTAGCATTCCAGTTTTATAATTTGGTAGCTTGTACTTTTGTGTGATAGTTGACCACAATATGTACATGCACACAGTACTACAGAATTGGCGTTTTTTTTTTTGGTTTTTCAATATTGTCGACTGCAGATCATTATTAAATGATCCGCTTGTGTAGTACCTGACTTTTACGTTCTTAATTACTTTAAAGTTATAAAACTTCTTGTCATGACTGGATAAATATTTTGAGAGACATTCAATCGGGGACTTGGGGAAAGGTTTTCATGTCCTGAATTTTTTAAAGCTAAATCTTGATGTAAAGAGTGACTAATAATGTACATAAAGGTCAAAGATCATTCTAATATTATATTACAACCCTCATTATCATTGTATAAACCATCGTTATTTTAGATAGAAATCGAATTTTCGTACTCAACCAAATTAGGTGGCCACAATCATGACTTTGTTCTATACTTACAGGAACATTTTAAGGATTAGATGAATTTTAACATAATGGACAAGTGACTTGGGGGACCCCAGTTATTTAGGGACGGTGCAATATTTATCAGGCAGGGGGACCGGTGCAATTGGTAGGGGGACAGGTACTTTTTTTAAGGTGCAAAGTAGGGGGACTTGATGATTTTTCATTCTCGTTGGGCATGGGACATATGTACTTTTTTCAGCTTCTGAAATCCCACTTTGACGTGAGCGAATCGGTACAAAGTAATCGCGCGAATATTCATGGGGGGGGGACACAGACTTTTTTTATGTATAGAGGTCATGGGACATCAGTTTTTTCCCATCACATCAGCATGGGACAAGACCTTTTTTCAGACAAGTTTTTCGATATGCACCGGTCCCCCTGCCTGGTAAATATTGCACCGTCCCTTACGAAAACAAGCACTCGTTTTCAAATGTAAATATGCAAATTAGCTTGAATTTATATTGGCTGCAGAGGATTATTTATCAGATTTTATGGTGATGAAATTTACGATTATGTCAAAAACCATCATTTGAGAAAAATATTGATTTGCGGAGTTAAATATCATCATCCTAGCTCGCCCCATTTTTGAAAACCTGGACCCGCCAGACATCTAGGTGTGTAATCATTATTAAGAAAACGCAATAATGTTTTTTTCTCATCTGCAACCCATTTATTTTCGTATGTCAAATTGGGCCAATCTGTGAATTCGAAGTGCAGTACGTTTCTCTAAACCAAATATTCATAAACCATCAAATATAGTTCTAAATATGATTAACTGAAATCACTTTATTTGACATTCTTGTGTATATGCGATGAGAATATGAATTTCTACTTGGTCGTATGAGTGATGAAAGGAGTTAAAAGTATTTTTAAAACTGATGATCGTTATAGTCGCTTCAGATCATGACTACATGCTATATACTGCATCGTTCTAGTCTTCATTAGAGTTGATTATTTACAATATGCATAAATCATGCATTACCTAGCTACATAAATGCAATTGTTAACCTACAAACATATATAATAGATTAACCAAGTATAACTGTAGAATTAACCAGAACAATGAACAAAAATAATGAAAACTCAAAATCAGGTGCATTTTTGTATTTAATTTAGTAAATGAAGTCACTGTGTGTGTATGTTTTGAGAATGTTAAAAAACTATTTTGTAACATACAGACCCTTATTAAAAAATACATTACTTTCTATAATAATTGTATCGACATCAAATCACGATTAAAGTTATGAATTCACTTTGTATTTTTGTCAGTTTTTTTGTTGCCATCGCTAATTACACAAATGTTTGAACGTGTTCAGATCACGACAAGTCAAAAGTTCTGCTTACACCAGGGAATTCGATAATTCATACACATACACGTTATTCAACATTAATGATCACATACGATGCATTGGATTTGATAAATTTAACATCATAATTATTTTGCCATTGGCTACATTCAGTTCAAGCTTATTTTCAAACTTCGCTCTCTCTCTCTCGCATCATTTTAGACATCACATTTCTACCAGCGATAGGCATGGCTGAAGACAGGTTTTACAACCTTAATCTTCCATTTGACTATAGCAAGTGCCCTGTTCGAACTCATGACCCCAAGGTTGCGTGACCAGAATGATACCATCATCCCAAGTCAAGTCAAGTAATATTTATTTAAAAGTCGGTGCAATATAACAAATAACATAAGCTCTATAGAGCTTTTAAAACCGACAATACTTACATATACAATTACACATTACACACTAAAATGAATTTATATAGGTAAGTTATTTACAAAATGAACATTAAGAGCTACCTTCCCACTTTCCAATAACAACCCTATACTAAACTCGTTTAATGACATAGTCACTCTAAAATCATTTGGAAGTTCATTCCAAATTTTTGCGCAGTATATAGCGCAGTGAGTCCAAGCCATATTTTGGTGTTCTTATTCTTGGATCTTCTAATAAATTCTTGTATCTAGAAAAATATCTTGTATCTAAAAGTAAATTGACCAAATAATGTTAATAACACCCAATTGGCTTCTTAATAACGCTGAGATAAAACTGCATTTAAACTGCTTGAGACAGTTCTGTAAAAAATGTAAAAACAAAACAAAAAAAATCAGAAAAAAAATCACGCAAGTTTGTGCTAGATATATGTCCAGTGCAAAATGAGATCTCCCCACGTCCATGAAGACCATGAAGACGCATGAAGACAGAAGACAACGAAACCGTTGTGCCGGGTGATCATATCACGTGACATTATGTAGTCGTACAAAAATGGCAGCAAAAGTAACAAGTATTTTCAGATCTGGACTTTTTGCTGGGAAAACAGCAATAGTAACAGGGGGAGGGACAGGGATAGGGAAAGCTATTGCACAAGAACTTTTGCACCTAGGTAACTATGTATTATTTATTGAATGACATGGTATATTAAATTAAACACATTCTCTTCAAAGTCCAAAGTTCAGTGCAACTCCATGACTGGACTCTGTCATTTAAAACTGGATTCATTATTTATAATGAGGGGGGATGTGGCTACAAAAAAATGGACATGATTAATTTTCAACTCATCTATCCAGAGGAGATCACATAATTATTCTGAAAAACTTAATCTGCCAGAAGAATCAAATGCATTGTAAAAATATAAATGTAAATATAACTACAATAATATCTAGGACTAATTGATAATTGATTATCAATCCTACACGTAGCTAATATATTGAAAAATGTTTGTAGATCTAATTAACGTTTTTGGAAAAGCCAATGTGCTTGTATATGCAATATGATTGTATATGCAATATTCAATATGTAGCACACGTAGGTTCTAGATTGAAGCGTATTTTAAGTACACCCAGAATAAATAAGAGTAAATGTACGTAGAAGCATCAAATTCCAACTCCACATAACATGTATTTCTGCAAGAGTGACCTAATTTGCTAAATAGATACTACTGTATTCATCTTTCAATGGGGTATTGTTAGCATCTGGATACCTCCATGGGTATATTTTTATAGTAATTGTATGGCTACATATGGATTGCAAGGTTATATTGTCGGTTAAAAATTACATATCAGTAATCATTAATAATTAGATATTTTATTGACGTGGAAAATACTAAAGCTATTATTTTTTTCATTCCTCAGGATGTTCAGTAATGGTTGCATCAAGGAATGTAGAAAGACTTACAGCTTCTGTGGAAGAAATGAAAGCTTCAATCCATCCCGAAAATCCAGCAAAGTTAGAGATGTTACAAGTGAACATAAGGAAGGAAGAACAAGTTAGAATCAATTTCCAAATATTAGAAAATTGGGTGGAGGGGAATTAATATGGGAATTGATTGAACAGTAAGAGTATTACTTTTGATGGTTATTGACAGATTTACACACATCGTATTCAATTTAAATTGTATTCATGCAAAATATCATCCTAAGAATATCTTTCAAATGGCAGTAACATTATTTACAGCATAGTGTTTTTTGACTGAAAAGCTATAAACGCTTATTCTTTATAATTTAGGTACAAACACTCATAAAAGAGACACTGTCCAAATTTGGCCGTATTGACTTTCTGGTCAACAATGCTGGCGGCCAGTTTCCCAGTGCTGCAGAAGGCATCTCCCTCAAGGGCTGGAATGCAGTGATTGACACCAACCTTACAGGCACTTTCTTGTGCTGCAAGGAAGGTATAGCCTTCATCCTGCTTCACTTGCATAGAGTCATTATTTAACTTTTGGGTGGGTAATGCAGACCAACTTAACAGCCAAAACCATGAAGAACATAGTTGTGTTCCTGGCTGGGCATCCAGGCCACACGCTCAAATAGAGAACTAATTTAGACCTGTTTAATCGAAACTTGGATGGTAGTCATAAAAGTAGTAGATTATATTTAGCGTTACTTCCATAATTTTATAACACCATCCATGTTTAGCAAGATGTTGATAGTGACATGTTTTCTCTGTCCTGAGGTTAGCATAATAGATTTCTTAGGGAATAACCCAATTTAGTGATTCAACACAGCACAAAAATCAGTAAAAAATAGGCAATATTGGCACTTTTGAGATTATGGCCAATCAATCAATTTTGTATGATTAGGCAAAGGACCTGAAAGAAGAAGAGTATTGATGGTTTGCAAGGATAATTCATTAATTTTGAGCGTAGTCACAATAGCTCATAAGGATATTCTGGGAAATCTGAATACTGATTATACTGATATATGACCATTAATTATCATTTGCTTAGAGCATTTACATTCTGAAAAACTACTGTTTTTTCTACAGTATACAATCAGTGGATGGCAGAAAATGGAGGGGTTATCATCAACATCATCGCAGACATGTTCAAGGGATTTCCAGGAATGAGGTAGGCTTGTTTTTGCAATGATGTGTTGGGATTGTGTAAAGTGCAAGTTAACTGTGAGGTTTATATAAAGTAGCATCACTCTACTGGAAAACTCAGCTCATGTGATCAGGATTGGAAAAAAACATCTATTTCTCAGTATCAATTACAGTTAATGCTGTTGTTTGTTCATCTATATCTTTATATTGGAAGTTTTAATTTCAGTGTTGGGGAAAAGCTTGCTTATTGTGTGCACATGTTGGACGTGCCATGTCATTTGTAGATTTTTTTTTTAAATTGTGTCATAGATTTTATATGGGTTTAATTATGCTAAATATAGAATTTGAAAATGACTACAGTATATGCTTTAAGAAGACCATAGCACAGTAGGAAAGTCATACTATTTGGCCATCACTATATATTAGAATCCTCTATCGATATATCTTACAGTTTCCTAGCCAGCCCCATAGTAATTTCTCGGTTCTTGGGTATACATGTACACTGTATACAGATATGTTGCATTAAAGTCGAGCTTTTTGATAATAGGGCTAAAAAGGAAAATAGATGAAAAACAATATATATATCAATCACATTACTCTTTGACAGTTGTTGATGGTTTTGAAAATTATAACACTTACAAAATTTAATCAATATACATTTACAAAAGGAAATAATCCCTAACGTTAGAGCATAACATTAATATGAAAAAACAGTACAGCCTAATTACTCAAAGAAGAGTTTTTACATTTCAAGACTTAATGAAGTCAGATGGAGCCACTTAAAGCCATGTTTGCTCAGCCTACAGTGGTTGATAGAAGAGCTGACAGATGTGATGGGTTTATAAATGTAATGCTACTGCTTTCAGTTGTAGAACTATCAAATGCATTTATGTCAATTCAAACATAACTTTTAATAATTTGATTACCAAAAAAAATTGTGCTTGTGTCATATCATGCAATATGCAAATAATTTTTTTCCTTTCAAATTATAACATTTAAGTTGTTAAGTGTAGGTATGGTATAGAAGTTAGTTAATTAGAAAGTTATGTACGACATTCTATCATTTAGTATTGGTAATTACTTGAGAGAAATTAGCATCTGCCGTAAGTTTCTAGCGAATAGATCTCCAGTGGTGAATGTTGATGATAATATAATAAATGCATGAACTACCACTGGGCTGTGCATGGGAGCGCAATACCCCAAGATCATTGCTCGCGCAGCTGAATGTTAGCTTCTTATTGGTTTGGTCAAGTCACAGGGAGTGAATGGGGAAATGGTGCTGTTGATGATGCTGACTTCGCACATTGTTTGAATTCTATCATCTGATACACGTTTATATATGTATAAGTTAATCATTTTTTCTTTGATCTTGTATTATAGTAGTTTTGGGAAATTCTTTTAGTTTTCCCTTTCTGTCATGACAGGCTTCTTCATAATAATGTGAAAATATGTACATGCTTCTTAGAACATCATGATCATCATACACTTTACACACATATGAAAACACCATTTTCATACAGATCATGGCTGCTGTAAATTTGTATCCACTATACCATTCATTCTACAACTCCAATGGCATTGGTAATTTATGCATATATTTTACCACTCCACGCTGAGTATTGGTTTTTGGAAGTTTGATACTTGCAGGTATACAATTTTTGTGTACGAAGCCACTAGGTGTGGTATTATAGACTATTTGATGATTTCTGGTTGACTTCTACATGTAATCGCATGTTTCAGCCACACTGGGGCAGCACGAGCGGGCGTGGACAATCTCACCAAATCACTGTCCATCGAGTGGGCGCCGGCCGGGGTTAGAGTCAACGCGGTTGCACCTGTAAGTACGATCCCATATATTTTATTAATATTTTGACATCTGCAAGAATATAGTCATCATATCAGTAATAAGAAGAAGACCAATCATCTTCAGGCTTGGTTCAGCTGTTAGAAATATCTCTTATGATTCATACTCATGTAATAAGTAAATGGATAAGTGTTGAGCAAACTCTTTCTGAAGTCTGCTTCATATTACTACTTATGTTACTGTAACATTTCTACAAATGGGTTATTTAAAGGGCCAGTTATTGATAACAATGGCTAATGGAGCAAGTGAATGGGTAAAGGTCATTTTTGTGTAAAATAACACTCATGACCTGATGTTAATGTTCTGCCTATTTAGAATGCAATAAATGTGGTTTTCAATATCTATATATCATGGATATGTTTATGTTTATTTTAGGGTATTTTGAAAAATCACATGTCAGATGTTAATGTTCTGCCTATTTAGAATGCAATAAATGTGGTTTTCAATATCTATATATCATGGATATGTTTATGTTTATTTTAGCGTATTTTGAAAAATCACATGTCAGATGTATAATGTTATATGTATAATGTTAATAGTATGATAATCAAATGTAACCTTTTCAGCTGCTGTCATAAATTTGCATAAATACATTGGTGGGAAAATCTTAATGTACATCAAATGGGTTATTGGATGTACGCGATAAATGTGTAATATAATTTTTACACTGAATGATTACTTATCATTTAGAATTTAGCAAATGACTATATAATATTTAATGTGCTCAGGGAATTATAAAGACCCCATCAGCGGTAGAGTATTATTCCAAAACATCAATGCCTGAGCATTTTTTGAACATGACAAAGCGCATTCCTACCAAGAGGCTTGGTACTGCAGTCGAGGTGGGTTTTTCTTTCTGCATCCTCCAGGAGAATTGCGCTTTAACTCAGCTTCTTATTTTGCTTGTTTTATTGTGGGCAGTATTGATTTGTGACTAAGATTTGTTTTACTAATGCATGTTCAAGTCATTCTTGGGTTTTTACCTCATTGCTGTGTGACTCTTCATTTTATTTTGGTATGTGATTTATGACTTAGCACTTATTTCTTTGAAATTACCTTCTCAAAAGATGTATTCTTTATGTGCAAAGTATGGAGATATGGATATGACAATGAGGAACTCAAGTTTGACTCTCATTTTCTCATATAGAGTTCCGCTTTACAAAATCATTGCGCCTATTTCACAGGGCAGTATCACAAACGAATCAGCACTGAATCACTACCGCGAGTACTCCATTGCTCGCTATGGCACACCAGACTTTTTCCAAGCAGTCACAAGACACCTTCCATTTAAGCGGCCTGGCCAACCAGCAGAGGTGGGTGATGACAGAGACAGGGAGACTAATGGAGAAAAATGTCACTTTAAATTGTCTTAGTTTTCCATTGTCTTTTTTCCCCACCACATCTTTCAGATTGTCTCAGATATTAGAGGATTTACGTCTAGCCTGGCTCAGTGGCAATTGGATGAAGCTTTGGAAAATGAAGCAAAAATGTGTTGCTGTTAGATGGAGAACTAGTAGTTATTTATTGTTTCCATTCAGGGTATTTCGAGCTTGCTTGTGCCAACATAAAAATAACCTGTGGTTTCAGTTAAATTTTACCCATCAATCTATCAATCCTAACAGTGCATACAACGTATCATTCTATTAAGCTTTTATGATATAAAATCTCCACAGCAGTCAAGCAAAAAAATACTGCTGAGTTTCTAGCAAAGAATAACAAAGTGCTTGTCAGCACATTGATAGGTTGTGAATTTGGCAGTCTCCTCTAATGACATTACACCATAATATAATCAACACCATGTGTACATGTAGGTGTATCATTAAATTCAATGACCCACATGCAGAAGGTAAAGATGGTTGTAAATTGCATTATTTTTTTAATCCATTTGTACATGATCATTATGCCGATATAGTAAACCATATCTCAAATATAATTCTTCTTATACTCATGGACATTGCTATATTTGATGGAGAATCCTGTAATTTATGCTACTTAAAAAGAAGTAGTCTTATGCATTTTCTTGAACACAGGTTACTTTTATGTTTATGGTAATGGCTTTAGTGGTAGATGTTTAAAAAACGACATTCGAATTTTGTAAGGCATATTACTGGTACATTACTTTCCATTATTAAGTAAATCTACAATTTATTTATTTTCACAAATAATGACTCAACACTCTTTATAATTCATAAAGAATCATATTGTAATCATGTATAGAATGCTATACTACTAAAGGAATACCAACTTATGCCTTTAAAAATCATTTGTCGAATATTTTCCCCAATCAGCAGCTGCACTTTTCTCTGGTTATTTTGCACATATTTTTGCGTACTAAACTCTACAGCCACATTACAGGGAAGTTCTATATATTCGGACACTGCGAGGGCAAACTATGAGAAGTTGGGAGCTAATGTATTTGAGTACCAAATCCCTCGTCTACCCACCAAAAGACTCGGCACTGTGGAAGAGGTGTGTGGTTTTAGGGTTTTGAATGCAAAAATTCTAAATTCTGAATAGTCTAATATAAACCGATGTTAACTGCCTACTGCATGACTACAATTATATAATATATATTGATACTTAAGTTGAATTAAGTTGCGTTAAATAACACAAAGTTAATTTTTTAAGTCTCTACAATTTAATTTAAGTTTTAGTAAAAGTTATTTAAACTCGAGAAATATGGATGAAATGCAGACCACTTGTCAACTGCAATTTTGGCCACTTGTTTGTGTAATGTGATTGATTAACATTCTTAAGATCAGAAATTTCATGATTTCAACTAAATGGCAAATGTCTCGTAATTCAGATTAATGGTAGGTGTGACTAGGTTATAGCCTAATAAAAAAATTGTGAAAAAACAAAGGAACAGTGTGAACCCATACATAAGATAAAGATTCATCTTTTCTATCCAAATATATTTACTTATATGTGGGGACTTTCGTCATTGTTTCACGACAACATCTTCGGAACTGATTTATGACAGGTTATTTAATTCCTTGGAGCATGACGGGATCGAAAGTACATATATGTAACAACTTGTAACTTCCCTCATATCTGTTAAGAGTGTTTGTTTTTCGATGACGTCATCCTACAAGGAATAACCTGTCATAAATCAGTGCCAAAGATGTTGTCGTGAAACGATGACAAAAGTCTCAAACGTATAAGTAGATGTAGTGGATAGTAAAGTGAATCTTATTTTATATTTGTAATACCTACATGTATCCGGAAGAAATATTCACTATTAAATAAGTGTGAACACATGTATTGTGTGAACATCCTGCTAGATTTATTTTCCATGTCAGTCATACCAAACTAACATTTATTTAGAAAAGTTGACAATTTTAATCATCATTAATTGATGATATAAGATTTTTAACTAATTAGTAGATGTGATAATGTTGATTTTTTATCTGGTGTTAAAATACTTTGTAATAGTATTCTCCTATGTGCTTCTATTTTTTTTAATGAGCTATTATTTAAGTATTAAATCTTTACTATATTTACAATTATTTATATCAGTAGTGTATCAACACTTATTGAATTTAAGTTTGAGTAATTAAACTAAAATTTGAGATGTTTGATTGATAAAATGCACATTTTGTTACGATTTTAAGAATTTTCTATGATTAGTAATCATCAAACATTGAAATCATTGCAGCTTGCGTAAAACTTAATATAAATTGATCTTTGATAATGATTATAATCCTACTTGGACTCAATTCACCTAAGTTAACAATCGCTTTATGCATTGCCATCCTAGATCAGTGGTGCAGTGTGCTTCTTGCTGTCGCCAGCGGCAGCCTTTATCAGTGGTGCCACGCTGCGTGTTGACGGAGCCCATAGTCTGTACAGCACGTCCAGCGTGTGGGAGGTGCCAGGTGGGTGGATGGAGGGTGTCCTCGGATCCTTGAAAAGTCTTAAAATGTCTTTTTTTTTCTTTTTTTTGGGGAAAATAATAGCTATTAAAAAGTCTTCTTTTTGCTTGAAGTAGTCTTAAATGGTCTTAATTTCTATTTTTCATTGCTCGTAGTTATTGTTATTGTTCTTATATTTTTACGCATCTTTATATTGCCTTTGATGAAACACTTATGAGGCAACCTGCATGCACTTAGAGTTGCATGGTTTGATTTTAGAACAAGGCCTTTTTTGTTTCCCTTAAAAGTTGCAGACACCCTGTTGTGATTTCAAGCTAGCCAAAATTTTAAGTTTTTAGTATTGTGGTTATTATTTTTAAATATCATGAAGTACATGTAGATGGGTAATGCCCCAATTACACCTACCAGAAGATGAGATAACATATTCAACTGTATTTAACGAATCCAGGCTCCCAGTTAAGGTCTCAATACGGATACTCTTCAGCAGGCCTAGTAACTTTAAAAATGCACCAGTCCTCCCCAAAAGTCACTCCTCCTGACAAGTTACCTAACGTGTTTTGGCTTAGCAGCTACTCATACATGTGTATGCACGACGAGTGAATTGA
The DNA here is from genome assembly GCA_019095985.1 of Streblospio benedicti. Lineage (NCBI taxonomy): Eukaryota > Metazoa > Annelida > Polychaeta > Spionida > Spionidae > Streblospio > Streblospio benedicti. The sequence goes on from CM032665.1 coordinate 10,470,888, forward strand.
ATTCAGCACTAGTCCCCCCAATTTCTGCTAGTCTAGACAAGTGGACTAGTGACTAAATGGGAAACTGTTTAGAGACATTTAGTAATTAGTTTTTTTTTAATAAATTTTATTCATCAAATGCATTTTTTCATCTAGTGTTCAATATAATCATTGCATTTTACAAAAGAATATAAGTAAAGATAAGTATTTTAATGTATGTCCGTGCCCTCGAACATTTCAGTTTGTAATTGGTATTCATACGTGTACTTGTGTACGTGTACTTGTGTAATTGTTTATTTTTATCATTTTAAAATCAATTACTTTGGTAATATTAAAGTGGCTACAAGTTACAGCGCTTCAAGTATATTAACTTAAGTGTAGTAATTGAAGTCCATATCACTGCACCTTGATGTGAACAAAGTGATGCCTACACAGAAAAGTGCTGATGGCTCAGCATGGTGAGTGACACGCACCTGCAGATTGATGCAGCACTGCATTATTGAGAAGGACAAATGGCAACATATGTATATGAATGAAATATAATGATGGCCAAAGCATAAGCTTTTTTTTCGGTTTGTGTTCCAATTTTAATGAAGAACCTCTTGCATCATATTCCACAAGGTTTGCTTTTCAGTTTGATTCATAAAAGGGATGTCATAGCCAGTTCTTTGATAGGAGCTCTATGAACTTCCTGCGAGGGCTCATTAGGTGTTACTAGCATATGATGATGTAAGAATGTCTCGTGATCTAATAAGAACCTTATATTTACCTCTGATGAAACAGCTTTTCATACAGTAACATTTACAAGTGTTTATTTAATGTATTTTAAATTCATGACTATAAGCTATAATCAAGGTTTATGTTCCTTGTGAATGGCTTGTGTTGACAGATTATAATGAAACTTACTGCACATTTTTATGTTATTTTAATGTAAAAAAGTATGATTTTCAATGCATAGGCTGAATTCTGGTATTGTCGAATTCTGATTACGTTACGCTACACGTTGAAAAAAATGCACTGTATAAATAACCATTTACAATGAACCTTTTGAACCTTTATCGCTTTAACAGTATGAATATTTCGATGTCAATTAAAGTCGTGCCCCATTTATCAATATAAAAAACTTGACAGCAGAAGCCAGCATACAGTGTCATGTGGTTATGTTGAAAAATGTAACACAACTTGTCTAATGTTCATGTTTATGGCTTACTTGTACAATGTATTTTAGAGGTTTTGTTTGTTTTCATGTTTTAACATCTCTCTTCCTTTGTCCTTGATATCTTTGGTGTTTCTCTTGCATAAAACAACATCGTATTAAGTACATGTGGCCTGTAAATTAGATTTTGAGGATACATGTACATGTAGACTTTCATTTTTCAGATCACAGCAACTTGCCAGCATACACATGGGAAGAAGATATCAAGAAATCCAAGCTGTGATAGTCTACAGGTTTTAAATACAATGTAATTGTTAACATGCTTTTGTATGTTTGCTGTATATGATTTCTTACTTTCTGAAAGATTAATTTATAATTTGTCGCATACTTTATGTTGTAAGAAATAAATTTTTGGATGTGGTTATTCACTAGTGGTCATTAGATACATGTACGTTGATGAACTTTGATTGTTACTGTATTAGTAATTACAGCAGTAAAAGTGTATAATGAAGTCATTTGAAACTGAACTGATTATAATCATTTGATAAGATTTCATAGCGGTCAGTTCTGCTGTGTGTTTGTTAAAGTGTGACTGATGTGAATGCTTTTTTGTGCATCTACAGATTACTTTGTTTTAATTATATTGATCAATCATTTAACATCTTACATGTAGTTCTATCACATTGTAATGCACCTTTATCTATCTTGGGATTCAATAATTTTATTTCATGATTTTACTCATGTTCCTTATTGGCCTGAAGTTTACATAAATTTTATGATACTTGCATAAGTATATTTAACATGCGTGACTGATTTTATTAATGACTTTTATAACAGAAAAACGGAAACTACCATAAAATGCTGAATAAATGCCCATATTTGAATAAAAATCCAGCGGTTGAGTTTAGACAGAAATTTGTTATTGAGAGGTGTTTGATCAAATGCCTAATGACTAAATGTACATGTAGATAACAAAACAGGCCACCATTAAAACATGTAAACCATATCCACTGACTCCTGATACAATAAAATCATAATGCACAAAACCATTGAAATCAAAACTGTTCTTATGATTTAAAACTTAGAATTGTTTGTCATTTGTGGTTATAACATCAGTCACATAATTAGCGACCGATGATAAGTGTGGTGAATGACTGGATTTTTATAGGATTATGAAAATAAATGCCTGCCTCCCTTGTTCATCCATAGTGGTATTCAAATTATCGCACAGGGCTATTAAACAGCATTTTACATTTTCTTACAGTATGGATGTTATGAATGATGTTTGCAAGATATGATTTAGTTTATGCCGCTACATGTATGTGGCCATTCATTTGTTTTTGTAAGCTGAAGTAATTTGTAATATGGTAATGCCTACATGTATAATGGTAAATAAAAATCAACTAAAAGTATGAATTTATCAATTATATTTTAATGCAGTATATGTCCAATTCATATGAGTTTAAAAGGAATGAATTTTCAAAAATACTACAATGTAGAGAGTACCAAGTCCATTTTATTGCACACATCCCATTAAAAATAATATTTTCATGTAAAGTTTGGAAAGAAATTTTTGAATTATACTTTGTGGCATAACAAAAAATTGATAATTGTTGATCTCACTTATCAAATCCAAACAGTTATGCATAACATCATACATGCATTTTAAATAATTATCAATTTTGAGTGCTTGATAATGTTAGTATACACACATGTTATTCTATTCACATCTTTTTAAACTTAGGCAGCCATAATTTTTAATGTACAGTACTTCCAAATCAGAGTTGATTTACTAATATCATTCAGTTTATATACATTGTACATATAATTCTAAGGAATATGTCAACAATCGATAGACGGCTGCTCCTACCAAACCTTGTAATAATTAGTGAATGATAAATATACACACATGTGAAACGTCCAACTTTAAATGCTATGAACTGAGGAATAGTGTTGCAAATCCATCCTGTCCTTACGAGCAACTTAGCCTCGTCCCATGGCAGATTTTTGTCCACAGTCTAGGCCTCTGTGTCACCTCCCATGGCTCCTCCTGCAGCTGCTGAGTCTTCTTCCCCTACATTGATGGCTGTCTCACTAGATGTGCCATACGTTGGGTTTTCTAACCCACCGTCTTGCGAGGGTTTGGCTGCAATAAATTAACCGTATAAATGTATACCTTTCTTTGTACTGTGCATTTTTTACCGCAGGTGGGTTTTTTTCCCCGTAGACTAGACATTCAACAAATGTTTACCATTTCATACAATCTAATGAGTATGAAAGTTCCCAAAAACAAATAGTCAACTGTTGCTGCAGGTCATCAATGTATTTCATTTTTGATGTTTTAACTTTTTCTAGAGTCTGATGTGCTATAGTGTGTTTTACTATTGAGCTTTAGTATATCTAAAAATATACAAAACTTATTAATCATTGCTTACTAATAAAAGGAATAGGTCTGTCCATCCTTCTCATCACAAAGATGAAGATGACACCACCACCTAGTACCAGGAAGACGAGGAAGAAGACCAGGCCCACGACTCCACCAGGCGACATGCCACTGTCACCACCTGCAAACATGGTGTTCAGACAATAGTACAATGTACATGCAGTATTTTCAGAAGGTTATAGAAGCATAATTTTGGAGATATGGATTGCATTAGGCTAGGAATATACATGTGTAAGACTAATAGAAATTTGATTGTGTGGGAAACATGATGGAAATACCCCGGCTAGATAGGTTAGATAGAAACGTAAAATATTAAAATTGGACCCTTTTAATTCAAATTTGAAGAGAGTACATTACTAGTACAGTTTGTATGTAACATAAAAACCTTGAGTCATCCGAAAATTTGAATTATGAAAATGATTTGTGAAATGTATTGTAATGTAAATATGAAGAGAAATCTATTTTAGTCACCTACATGTATACTATAGCTACATGTAATGTAGCTTCGGTCATTGTAAATATTTTATCAAGGAGCCAGAAAATCAACTATCTCTGAAAGTCTGCCTGGAAACTTTAGTATCGACATGTATAATGAGTTTTAAAATAATCATTTCAAATATCAAGTGAGTTTTGTAGTTTGCCATATGGTGTCTATTTACGCAGCTTGTGTTGGCATTGCAATACTCATGTTTTACCTGGTGGGTTGGGCCTGCCCTGGTCAGGGGTTGTAGGAAGTGGCGTTGGTGGTGCGTTTGTTGTCACTGTGATTCGGGTGGTCATGGCGGTGGAATCAGTGGAAATTCCTGGAGGCTGTGTTACTATTGTTGCACCATCTGAAATTTACCAGATGTTTGTGTTTGTGGATATAACTCCAATCAATTGGGCAAAATCTATATAAAATCATTATTCCATGGATAGATATGACCTATTTCAAATACAGCTGCATCAAAATGTGTATCCCAACCATACCAATGGAACTCACCTTTATATGCTTTGCATACATATGAGTTTTTAATATCACAAACAATGTCATTCCATTTGCCACCATACACATACATTTCTACACAGTTCTCCACACCATCACTATCACTTGGCTCACCATCCTGCCAGTTGGAGTACGAAAATGGCGTATTATCATCCCACACGAATGTTCCTGCCAACATTTGAAAAAAATACTTTGTAAGTGATCGATTATTTAGAATTGTGTATTGGGTGATATTAGAATCAATAATACATAAAGTATGATCTTACGGTCTAAATTTCTGTAGAGTCCAATCCAGATATCGTGCACAAAGTCTAGATCGCCCTTCATATGATCATGGATGAATGTGAGTTCCTCATCAGAGTGAATAGAGGTCAAGTCACCTCCACTGATTAAACATGTGTAGAAATATTTTCATACGAATGACGTTTTATGCAATACAAATTAATTACGATGCCTTTAACATATATAAATGGTTGATTTTACATACGCAATGTTACACTGAAGTCTCGCGTCAGGGAAAGTCTTGAGCTCCTTCCTAAAAAGGTAGCAAGCATCGCCATATTCATACCAGTCAACTCCTGCACTACTTGGAGGACAGCCTCCAGTGGAAGGAGGCTTTGTGTATGTTGGGTCCTCTACAAAAATCACAAAGAATATATAAATGTAATGTATATTGTAACAGATAATGAGGTACTGACTTTCATTGCATGCACCTGCAAACAGGGTAACTGATGGAGCAAATCCACTTATACTTCTCACAAATATATTAGGATACCATAGGATTACATGTAGGTTGAAGAGCATTAGCTCTCATCATAAAGTAATGGCTTCTTCACTACATCTGGATTAATCACAAAAAAGAGATGGAACAAACCTACTCCGATGCTTCTGTCCATGGAAACGTCGTTTGTTATGACTGACAGAAGCATCTAAGTAGGTTATAGTTCTCATTTGATAATTTATTAATTATGCAAATATGTCTGTGTAAAAATACATACTGAGTGAATGTTTGCAGACAGACCACATCTTATAGTCACAGGTGTAGTCCTCCCAACCTCCATGTTCATAATCCAAGTTAACACAAGATCCAGTGGTATAGCTGGGCTGCCCAGCACCCCAGTTAGTGTATAGAACGCTGGCATGGTCAGACCATACCCATCTGCCAGGATTCTGAACAAAACAAAGGAATGAAGATGAAGTCAAGAAAGTACTGTGGACTCAAATATATGATCTTCTAGGTAAAGCTCTCAGCTGTAGCATTGTCTGTGTTACCACAAGTATGTAGAACAAAAATATATCAGTACTGTACATAGATCACAAGTGTATACTGATTAAAAAATATTTGTAAGACTTGATAAAAAGCTGGCTTAGATTGAGTATAATATTATGGTTGACAAAAATAAGTTGAACAGTCTTGAGTTCAAAATAATATATTTTGAGTTAATTGATCCTCTTAATTATGATGACTTTAATACTTAATCGATATTTGTTTAGAGCAAATATAGCATGATGTACTGTATACATGTATGCACCGGTAGATAGTGCGTATACAACTCAAACCAAGTTCAAAATACGTCAAAAACATGATATTCTACACCTGTTCCATCATAACAGATTTGTATCGAGCTCAACAGATACATTGTATGAAAAAAGTATCACCCAGGGTATCACCTCAGCATCTGAAAGACCTATCCATAAGTTCCAGTTTCTTTCAAATTCATCATGATACCATCCCATATATGCATGAAGAAATCCATCTTCATAAACATTTAGAATACTGGCAAGGTTGGCTTTTCTTCCACCGGCTGTAAATGTTTCACAATGTGCCTGAAATTCAAATACAAACTGGTGCTAGTACAAAATCAAATTTCTTATCTATATGTATAATGTGTATAATGTATATGTAATCAGATATTAAACAGAATTTCATAAGGATTGTGTGAAGTAGCAAATGAAGAATATAAGTTTGAAAAACTTTACTATGGAAATACTTGAATATAGCAAATATTAGAACGCATTATAGATAATAACCCAATCTGCACCTGGGCTTCTGGCCAAGTTCTGTCCTGGTCACTCATTAATTTATAGCAGTCGTCATTCCATAAAATCCACTTATCTCCCTGTAGTTCACCACACCTTCCACTTGGAGGCATACTTGGGGTTGGTAATTGTTCACCTTTTAAAGTATAGGATAAGTAATGCCAATATATTTTAATTAACAATTCACTTTTTTCATTTTGAAAAGCATTAACCTACAAGAAGTTATATTTCTGTTGAAATAGAGCTTTTGCTTTTCTAAAATATTTTGTGTTTTTCTAAAATATTTTGTGTATAACAAATAGTTATCATTCCGAAATATTGAATACGTGAAATGTCAGGTTCATCATGCTCAAATGTACAAACGTACAACAAAGCAGCTTCATAAGCATTTAGAGGATAAATATCTAATATATTTGAATAAATAATCAATTTATTGTAAAATGCTTCACTTTTTACAAACTTAACTCTAGACACTTACATGAAATAGGGTGAAAGACAAGTACATGTACTTACTTCGCCATGTTTGACACACGTAACCATGTTCTACTTGACAACCTCTGTCATTCCACTGACCATTTTGCCATAACTCCACACATTGTCTCTAAAGTGTCAATCAGTTAACATTTAAACTTTTGTGCAAATTTGTGAATCATCAGTAAGAGAGTTATATACATGTAAGAAAAATCTTGATTGCGGTTGGAAAATAGTACAGTAAATTCTTAGAACCAACATGTTAATGGTGCACTAGTTTCAAGCACATTGTTTTACATAAGACAAATGTAATTACATGCATCTTTATGTCATTTTTTGAAGAAACACTAATGCACTTACAGTTTCACCTCCATTTGGTTCTCGGGGAGCCCAGTTGGAGTACGTCACTTGAGTATTATCTGCCCACACAAACTGGCCATTTTCTATCTCATGGAGTCCAATCCATTGGTTCTTTCTTTTAGTCAGTAGCATCTCCGTGATAAATGCTGTAACAATATTATATCATCACATGATTTTGGATATAAAAAAATATATATTCTTGGCATACAGCACTAGGTCTCATGCTATAATCTTTAGTTTTATTTTTTGGCTGTATTTCTAGTTCAAATGTTAAATTGAAATTTTCATTTGCATAAACCATTTAACATTTGCAAGCTCTTTTCAAGCTTGAAAACTTTTGAAAATCAATAAAATAGAAATTCATGCATGTAAAAATTTCAACTTAACTTTTTAAAACAAAAATAAAGACGAAAATTAAACTAAAGATAATAGAATTTTGGATGAAAAATTGGTTTCTGTTAAAAGAAGAGGTTATATATTTGAAATTATACAATTATAAAGACATACATTGATCCCAGATATCTGAAATGGTGGCTAGATCGGTTTGCATGGGGTTGCTTTGGTCACGACATCTCTTCCTGGCTGTGGCCCAGTCAACATCTTCATCATACATTCTACAAACAATAGCAATTATCAATTATTTGTAACAATTAATGATGCGTATCCGACAATAAACACAGCTCGATTCATTAGTTTAATTTTCACTGTTTAATTCTTTAATACATTCAATTTAAAACCATGATTTCAAGCACATTTCTAAAGAGAAGGGAAAATCATTATTATGAAATGTATTCATCATTTGCATTTGAAAATTCATATTGTACAAATACCTATAACATTTGCTTTCAAAGACACTATATCCCTCAGGACAGCCTCCAGGTCTGATGCTTGTAGCTTGTGTAATAATTGTACTTGCTCCTTGCGATTTAGCACAAACGAAAGGGAACTGTTGTACACAGTGTTTGTTTCTCCACTTTCCAGTAGCACCTTAGGATAGAAAATGACTTGACTTTTATACAGTCATGATATTCATACTTGCATAGTGTTTGTTAAAAAAAAGAAATAAAAAAATTTATTTTGTTATAAATGCGATTAGGGTCTGTGATTATGATTTTGGTATCAAACATTTATGTTCATTTATGCAGGTTAAGTGTTCAAAATATTAAAGTAAATAGTTTAAATGTAATGCTTCATACATGACGTGTCAGTTTTCTACACCAAACTGAGAAGTGTTGTAAATGTACATACTATACTGCCCAATAATTGAAGCACAAAGCTGAGCTTCCCCATCATCAGGCGAGCCCTCTGCCCAATTGTAGTAGTCAAACGGAGTGCCGTCACTCCACCTGTTACATGTGCAACATTATCAGAATCGGAGTCCATACTGACAATTACAAACACTCATTCTTCCCCATAAAAAAAAATAAAACCACAAGGTCAATGACAGCTTGTAACAAGTACTTTTCAACTTTAAATTTATCATCATAATATGAGTGAACCTAATAAATCTAATATTATGTTTAAATGTCTTTCTAGCTGCTGAATTTTATTCAAAATCCAAAACATAATATTTTTAAAAGGTACTTTTTCATCTCTAAAGAGATTTTCTCAATTATAATTTAAATCCAAAACTAAATCAAATTTTTAAATTTTGTATAGCATTCAAATTCTAAGTGAAACAATCTCTTTAGAGTTGAAAAAACACCTTTAAAAAAAAAGTATATACATTTGTATAAATTGTGATTTGGATTTCGAATAAAATTCAGTCATAACAAAGACATTTAAACGTAATATGCAAATTACTGCCACTTAATATATACGTGTATAATAGTGTTAATACAATAAATCTAATACTCTTGTCCTGTGTGCATTCTATTCACTAATCTAACAATAACTGTAAAAAATCTACATTCCTTTCATATATGCATATTTTCTAACTAATGTCATGGCTACATTTGGATTTATTTTACATAGTTGTATACGGATGGCTTGTACATATACAAATTCACTTCTTACTTACTTATATCCTCCATCTCCAAGTTCATTTAATCCAATCCATAGGTCATAGGCAGAGATGCTTTTTATCTGAAAAGTGCAAAATCAAATTGCCATAATTTTGTTAACATAACAGTTATTAAGCGGAAATCAATACCAATAACATTTGTACATGTACATGTATTATCATTATTTTATATTCAAATATCAATTTTGATACCTGTCCTTCGATAAACGCCTGTTGGTCGGGGTTGTGAATTGAGGCAAGGTAGCCTCCATTTTGCTTGCACCAACCTTCCGCATCATACCAGGTCATAGCTGCAGGATTCTCCTCATTACCAAGTGTTCCACTGAAAAAGTAGCATCTATCCCCAAATTTCTTCCACCTGTCGTCATCTGGTGAGCAACTGCCATCTGGAAAATATGTCCCAGTTGATTTTAAGTATCTTGTAGTAATTTCATAGTTTTTTCGTGGCCATCGTATGATTTTCTAATCATAATATTTGCACATATCGTCAAGTCGTATCTCATAAAAATTTGTAACAGACCTGGTCCAGCTGTTGGATATGTGGGCATTGGTGTAGTTACTGGTGAAACTCCTGAAAACAAGTAAATAAAATGCTTTTATTCCAAGGCAATAATGACAACAAAGCCGATATGTACTAGTTTTACAGCATACTTTTCAGCAATTATACAGAGTTGTAATGCAATAATTCGCTTCTCTTACCACGTGGAATTTTACATATCCAATTCATATGTGAAGCACATAGATTTGTTGTCCATCGACCATTCTCATAGCCCATGTAGACACAAGATTTCTGTTGGTCAGAATCAGGTTCACCATCGGCCCAGTTGGCATACTCAAAAGTCGTGCCATCTGACCATTGGAAGCCCCATCCACCAGGACGGGTCGCACCAAGCCAGAATGATGATTCTTTCACACTGCAAGATGTTTTTTTATACATACATGTATTAACTATTAATTGTGTTAATTGTGCTCAATGTGGATTTGGTTATATTTTTCATACTTTGAAAACATCCAAAAATATATTTCTAGGAAAGTCATGTAGACAGTGAAACGTACATTGTACAATGTATGAAGCAGATCATGACATTACACACATGTACATCCATATATTTACATTGTAGCTGCAACATTTGATGAATATCCTATGAATATTATCAAATTGTTTTGAAATTATCAAACAGAAGACAATATTTGAAAATGACAGAAAAATAAAATGCCACTGTTTTTAATGATAAAATATTCCTCAAATAACACAAAATACCCAAAATTGACAAGTAAATCATACGAGTCAAATACAAATACTGTACACATACGTGATTTTTTCATGTATGAAATTGTTTTCATCGGCACTGTGGATGCTGACGAGTTGTGCATTCTGACTGGTACAGTCCATCAGGGCATCATCCCACGTGCGGCGATCAGGTCCCTCCACATCATTAATCTGTAAATACAAAATACTCTAATGCAATACATGTCCATCTACATGTAGGTCTTCAACAATAGAATAAACATTATTAGACCAAATTTGAATAAACAAAAATACATATGCATATGGACGAAAAATCCAACTTTTCAATCAGTGAAGCATTGTCAAATTTTTATGACAATGTATCAAATATTTAATGGATTTTTTCATAAATATCATCTTATTTACAATCATAATCTCACATTTGGTACAATGGAATAAATCAACCATTACATTATCAATGTAAACAATCTTTAAAGAATCATATTTATGTGTTTCCTAGTGCTTGCAGATACATTTTCACACTTCTCTCTCTGTCTCACGTCTTTTTAGTAAGCATATTTCTACCAATGATAGATATAGCTGAAGACAGGTTTTACAACCCTAAGCTTCCATTTGACTATATCAAGTGGCCCTGGCGAGACTCGAACTCATGACCCCAAGGTCATTTTATGATATTTAAGTACAATGAATCTTACCTTATAGCAGTCATTTCCATAGACAGTCCAGCCAGAGGCGCATGAGCCATCACTGGGTATAGTGGGTGTGGTGATGGGGGCCGTCCAGCCCTGTCTGTCCATCTCACACACGCTGCCCAGGGCGTCACCACAGTTGGAGTCATACCAGCCGCCCAGATCCGTGGCATTAATACTGACGCATGAAGGCTCACTTGTTCTATCTGGATTGGGGAAAACCCAACTTTGAAGATTTCACTGCATGTACTGATCATTTCATTCTACATGTATGGTATTACTTATATGTGATTTTAAACGTTATCGTGTTTTTATGATAATTGTAAATTACCTGAATTCTATACTATTAATGTTCTTTGTACATATGGCAAATAAATAAATATATAAAAAATTCTAAAATTCTCTCAGATTTTCATTCAAACTTTTTGGTAAGGAATTCAGATATATATTCATACAAAAACAATATCTATAACTTGAAATATCAACTACAGCAGCTGTGCATGGATTGTTTTATTCAAATCAAAATTCCCTATAAAGGCAAACGGTCCTTCACATTGTAGATGAATGTAACAATTCAAATTGAATCCTTTTCCTTTCACTATATTTTACTTTACATACCCTAGACGTTAGGTATATTGGTGAGTTCTATTAAACTGAATGTAATAGCAAGTTACCATGGCCAGTATCTATAAATGATATTCAAGTACATGCAATGTTTCAAATATATTAACTGTAGAGCCTAACATATGGGTATTTATTGTGGCAATTATCTCACCTGGTTGACTACTCGCCCAGTGTGTATAGGATGGTCTCTGTCCATTTGTATACATGTATGTTCCAGCCGTGGCTTTACTACTTAGATCAAACCAGAATCTGTTGTTTATACCAGCAAGTTGACTCTGGATGAAAGCTTGCTCAAGGCTGTGAAACAAATCCAACATATATAACTTTGATTAAGAAACCAACGGTTGAATAAAAGAACTCAAGTACTATGTATGTAATCAAATTTATAATAATTATAATTACTTACAAACTCAATAATGGTCACCGAAAATAAGATACGTTGCTACATGTATGTGAGATAGATGAATGGAAATAAGGGAACATTTACGAATGATGTCAGCCCGGAAGGGGAGGGGGGGGGGTGCAGACGTAAAAAAGTACTCTTTTCAATAATTTTCCAATGGAATTGTATTAAATGCAAAATATCAATATGTTGTGAATATTGTTTTTTTGGGGGTTCCATACTAGCAATGCACTAGATGCTGTGTACTGTTTATATGGGTAGGGGTAAGAACCTGGGGTAAGAGGTGAGGCACGAGTCAGTAAAAATGACACATCATCATGTGGGGGCAGTGGTGGTGGGGGTGAAGGATAATGACCCAAGATGAGAGTGCGGGGGGGGGGGGGGGTCAAAATGCCCACATATGTGATGACGTCATTTGTGAACGATTCCTAATAGTATTTGAAGATTACTACTTGTTCAATATGGATAAATTGCTATCATACTTATCATCAACCCTGGCAAGTCGTCCACCAAATTCCCGACAGTGGGTATTCTGATAATCCCAGTCTCTGTTGCTGTTATTAATCCCAAAGCACTTCCATCTATATGCGTACCACCCCTGCATTTAATGATAATACATAAAATACAATTTTTGTAGTACCATGTATGGATATAAATGCATCTCTGTATTCTTATTGCTGGTTTCAAGTATTTATAATCACAGAAAAGTAAAGAATATTGTATTTGGGTGTCGGATTAATAGAAGAGTTATCTTTGCCATACAATGTACAATGTACATGTATCTCAGACATGTATATCTTTGTCATATATACATGTGTTTATATAATGTTTATATAATTATATAATGTTTATATGATGTTTATATATACATCTCATGCATTTATATACAGATAGACACATCAACAGCAGAAAATATTCAAAACAGTTTAAATATGGATGCACAGTTGCAATCATGTAAGCAGTGAGAGGATGATGAAATTGTGACAATTTTAACAATATTCTAGACAAACTCACACTTGGACATGAGGGATCAGGAATAGTTGGTGTTGGTGTCGGTAGAGCTTCTTTGGGTTTAGAACAAATGTAGTCATATGTTTTCATGCAGGATTCATCATTCCATGTACCATCCTACAAAATATTATATAAATGAAGAACTTAAACATTTTAAACGACTAAAGTTCTCACCTTCCCTCATCATAATACCAAACAGAAATTGCAATATTAAATAACAAGACTCATTTCAGCAGTGTGCATTCATTATCTAAAAAATATTTTTTCTATCCATAATGTACTATTACCTAAAAATTGTTTTTCTTATCCATAATCTCAGTACTCATTAACTTCATGTCATGTCTTTATAGTCATGTATAACCCATAATTGTGATCGATGCTATTTCTATTTTGAAATTATATTATGAACTGGTTATATTACCATCTCACAATAATAAAAAAACAATAATCAATCAGTACTTATGTGTCTCTCATCTATCATCTTGACAACGTTAAAACGCTTTGAGAATGAGTGAACGTGCTACTAATAAGAAAACTAATTACAACAAAAGCTACATACAAAAGGGTAAATGTGCACACAGTCTTCATCTTTGTACAGTCCGTTGGGCTCTCTCCTTGCCCAGTTAGCATATGTCACTGGCTCCTGGTCTGACCATTCAAACCAGAATGCGTTCACACTGCTGTGCATCCCAATCCACAACCACAGATTTTCTAGAGTATGAAAATATTTTTGTTTGGTAAATCTTAACTGCACATAATTACAAATAAGGGTGCAATCACATTGACGTCAACCACATTTTGGCACTTTTTGACTCCCCCCCCACCTTGTTAACTTTAGTCAACTTCAAGACACACACCCGAGGCAAATTCACACGCACACCCAAACGCCCCCAAGCCCACCCCGCTGTCAATTATGATGGTGATGGCAATTTTTTCACATCCTCACCCAAACCCCAAATCCTTCAGTTAACCATCCAATCTAGCTAATTTTTAAGATATACCTTATTGAAATTGAATCTGTGTGCAGTTTTGTCAGGTCATGTCATACAACAATTGCGGTTAATGGGTAATTATGAACAAACACAAAGCATTTATTTTATCTCCATTCTTTATGCTACAACCTTAAATATCAATTTAACTTTGATATATCCTTAATATGGCCTGCACCCCCCTGCACCCCCCCCCCCCTTCCTTTCAGGTTTGACGTCAATTGTGAACGCTCCCTAACAGATAAACATGTTACACATAAACTACAAAAGAACAGTATAGTGTCTCATTCATTACTAATTTAATTATAAAACAATATATTGAACAAGAAAAATGATCTATTATAAGCTACATGTAAGATGAGTGGGGTAAACAAGAAAGGTGCAATCCTGCACCTAAATGCTTGTAGGCAGGAAGTCCATGCCTTGTATAGAGAGTGTTGTGTCATGCTTTTTAACATACCACAACAGAGTGGAATCTGTGACATGATGAAGTCCATCTCGTCCTGGTTGCGGACTGTAGCCAGGTCACCGCCCTCGGCCCGGCAGATGTCCCGTGCCTGGTACCACGTGGCTGCCTTGTCAGTGTTAAACCGCCAGCAGACGCCGTTGTACTCCATGTAGTTATCAGCACAGCGAGTGTATGATGGTGCTGGCAATGAAAAATAGAATTACGTCATTTTGTTGTACATGGAATAAAATTCACATTGTTCAGTTTATTTGGTAGAAACTCTGTGTAGCATGCTATAATGGTGCTGAATTACTAAAGGGTACATGTACAATAGCACCTCCAAACAAGGCCACACTGTATAATGAGACCAGCTCTATAACAAGACCATTTCATACGGTCCCAAATCTTTATAAGGCAACCAAAATGAACCTCCTTAAAGAGACCACATCTCTATTGAGACACATTGTGATCAGTATACACTTTGTCACAACTACATTCATTTAATATATCAATTTCATAGAAGTAAAAAGCATGAAAAGGGAATCAAATTATGCATTTACCCAGTCCTGTGCTCATGACAGTATTTGCATTTTGACCACCACAGATGTTAGAACTGGAAGGATTTGGATTTCCAGAACATTGCATGGTACAACGGTTACTGGTTCCATATTTTCCGTATGATGTGCCACAAAAGCACTCGCGTGCCCACTGTGCTCCTGCATACGGGTAGCCCTGAAATTTCATCTCAAAATAGTAAGCATGTATCTGGTTTGATGATAACATGACAACATGATGTAGCTCAAGTAGAATAATTACCCATGGCAACAATCAAGCATCATGTTACATCTCACAATGACTAAAGTTAATTTCAAGGCATTGTAAAGTAGATAGTGATTCAGCTTATCACATGATCATGTTTATGTATACATATATATCTCTCTCTCCTGTCTACTCTGTAATAATTCTCCAAATTCATGCACTTTCCTATTGTATAGTTCGTGGTTGTCTAATTCATCAACTTTTTTTACAGACTTTACAGATAACAATGCAACACTGTTTGGATTATAAATATTTCATTGTGATGACAATTCATTGACTAATGATGTAATGGTTTGAAGTACGCAATTCTTACTAGATTGAAGCAGTGCGACGTACAGAGTTCCTTAGTCATGCCACCTGGTGGGTCAATTACATATCCAAAGGGTAAGTCTCTGTTCGTAGTCCCACCATCACCTTGATAGTTGTCGGCATAACAACCAATGTCACGTCTTGAGTAAAAACCACCTAAAAGGAAAATCAAAGTATCAAATATGACCACTTCCCACCTTGTACCCAGTAATCAATGTAATTTCATTTTCCATGTAATGTTGTATAATGAATGGATTAAGTATATTGATTTTGCTTCTACAAATTAATTGATGATTTACCTGGGCACCCATATATTTCCCATCTAAGTGCCATGTGCTTATGATAGCCCTTTGGATGAAGTTTCACGCGTCTCACAGTATGCCAATTGTATAGATAATGTTTTCGCACAAACTGGTTATCAAAATTACCATCAAATACCTGTCAATATAATAACTAAAATTTCAGATTGAGTGATAATTGGGGTATGTTAAGACTCATTTTATATTTTACAACATAGTGAAAGCTAATATCTTTTCCTTATTACTTTCTACAAGATTGTTTGAAATGCAAAATTAGCAAAATTAAAATATCATGAAATCATTAAATACAACATGTATCCATTTACTTTTACTATGCCATCCTCTTTGTATTCAGTAAATGAGTCTCCAGAAGCATCATACGAATAGCTGAAAGTGTAGTTGGTAATCCATTGGTCATATCCATCTCTGCCTTGTGTTGCAATTGCATAGATACGGATATCATAGCCTAGGTCAGCCTACAACGAGACAATAATTTACAGTAATTTCAGTAGTATTTTTCGAAGATAATAATAATAATCAAAAGTATCAGTAACATCCTTCAAAAACAAAAATACACACAACACAACAAGTAACCAGAGCTTTAAATAAAAGACAATTTCTGTCCATCCCCAGATATGTATAATTGTATATGCACATCCATCTCCATGTATATACATTTAAACCTGATCTTTAAAGAATGCTCAACCGCCAAGATTATACTGTAGTAACAATTGTTTTAGTGAACTATGAACATTCATTAAAAAGCATTCATTCTCTTGTAAATTGCAATGTATTTCCAAAGATAGAATATTAATCAAGAGTTTACATAAAGCAATTTTATTCTCAGTTATGATTTGCACACAGTCACTTTGTTTACCCTCTTTAATACACATTTCCTGGCAATTCCGATGGGAGGAAAGTGTAAAGCATCCATTTTAACAGTGATACAATGTACAATGTAGGTTCTATGCCATATTCTGCCACTGTAAAGCATAACTGTAAAAAGCTAGTATGATTATAAAGCATAAATAATCAATGGTACCTGAATCCAATCATTTTCTATGTCATTATCCCCAGCACACCAGGCCCCAGAATAGCCATTTCCCATCGGCAAGTTCAGGCGGGATGACTGTGGACCATGATCTGGCGTTCCCCATACACTACTTGCAGACAGCTGGTAATCTTCTATGCGGTGGTTGTCACCAGTAATGAGTGGTATCACATTACAGCCTGAAAATTAAAGTATATCATTAAGGTGTGACATCTTTATAATTTTGTATATGCTTGTCTGCTTGCTGTGCTAAATTTTCACTTATTTGAAAAGAAATTGTACAGTTGCTTATATCTTATTAACAGTATATTTTCATTGCATTTTACTTTTGGCTGTACATGTAACTGATGAGGATTCTAATGAATCAAAGATATATTATTAATGAATTTATAAGAAGCTGTACAAAATTATAAAAGAAAGAGAATGGTGAGTAAAGATTTATAAATATTACAAAATAGCAAACAAGAATATTCAAAATTATAAAGATGAGGCAATGTGCTATACCAGATAAACTACCGATATATATCGAATAGATTAAGGTGATTACTCAAGTACAAGTACTAGGTTAGTGTGGAATGTTGTCTCAATAATATACCTGGTACTAATATGTGTTTCATAGGAATAAAATAATGTTGGTACCTGCAGGACACACTACAGTATTTAATCCGACCCTCATTGTCATAGCTCCCTGGAACTCAGTCGGGTAAATACGAATACAAAGCGCCCTTACTGGTGTCTTCAGCTTATATTCTACAGCAGTATCATCATTTATGTTCCCTGGTATAACCTAGGTTATAAGTTTGATAGTTGCAAATAATTAGCACTACATGTGGCTTATAGTGAAAGAATACGCATGTACGGTGTAGCTGCAACATTTAGTGAAATATTGGACAGATGGAATACATCATAAAACTGCATTATTGAAGCAGTTTGATTTACCTTCTTTGTTCCATAAGGCTCTTGATATACCTCATAGATCCAGCATGATCTAGCATAGTGGAACTCATAATTCCTGACAAACTGGCCAGAACCGGCTCTTCCCTTGGTGATGATTGAATGTATATCAGTCAACCTGTTATGATGTATGGAGACGATCTATTAAAGTTGAAATTAAAAGTACTTCCTCAAATAATGCAACTCAAAGGTTAGGGTTAGAGACTGCTTATAGTGTTGACTGTTGCATTGAATTAGTCCTTGCCTAAGAGTATGCAAGTAATTTACAGTGATATTTTGTTTCTATTATGTCAGACAATTTCTGATTCTGATGTTTAGAATGTTAAATTGGTATTGTCATTCCTTGCTTCCCTAATGACATATTAAGAAAAATATTTCTGACTGTCTTGTTATCTGTTTTATCCTGAATCAATCATTTTTTGTTTGATACCCAAATTCACTTTATTTAGTTGCATTAGCTTATTCAAGGAAAGAGCATAGTCACTTAAAAAGTATCGAATCAATATTGGCACTGCTTCACGTCTTTGGCAAGGATTATCTTAATGCAATACACAGCAAAATCAAACATAAATGACTCATAACAGATAAATAGATATGTGGTATATTGAAAATGTGTTCTAGACTCGTTAGTTAGATTCCTTAGTTAGCGGGTAGACTTACCTTTCAAACTGGATTTGTAGATAGTCTACCCCTGCTGTGCCTGGTGATTCAGCCATCCAAGCACCAGTGGAATTAATCCTTCCTTTATATGGTTCAAAGCCGGCTGCAAATCCACTGGCAGTAATCATTGAGTCGGGAATATATGGACTCCCACTCATAGCCTCTTCAAAGTCACAAAAGTCAGCAGCTGCAAGGAACAAAACATATCAATGTATGATATGATATTAGGCCTCTTTAGTGGTGAAAATCTTCATATATAAAGAGAATAGATTTTGAAAATACTTTAGAACTTCTTTTATATTCACAGCAAAAATAAAAATTATGAACATATTTTAGAGCTTCTTTTATATTTTACAGCATAGAAAGAAAACATATAAACATTTTAATGTCAAAAATGAGACCATATGCTATAGACTTCATGAACATACTAACATCAATTTCAAAATTCAATAAATGTACAGTGTATGGACAGTCTGCTTCCATATCATACTTTTATAAATTTACAATATAGGTCCGTAGATATTCCATAGAGAAAACTTAAATTAATACTTTATTTACAAATTATATTTACTGTAAGGACAGCCATTTATTTCAATCCTCATAGATACTTTCCCCATATATTCTACTGGCCGTATTCGAAGATACGTAGCCAGTGGGGTTCTTGTTAAAGTATTGATCTTCTTTGAGTTTCTATCGTTATTTCCAACAAAACTCTGAAAAGAAGAATCAAAAGTGTACAGGTACATGAAAAATTAATATTACAGCCATATACAAGAGTCAGCAATAATTTTTCCTTTCACATACAACTACCCAACAATAATGATTGAGCACATGAACATAATATATTACAAATACAAAAGATGATTATGTTCCATACCATAATGTTTCCATCATCATCTCTATAATAATCCCAGAATGATGCATCGGTGAGTCTGTACATGAACTGATACATAGTGACCCACTCATCCCTGTCTGGTGCACCCTGAGTGGTGATGGACTTGATGATGTACTTCCAGAAGAGGAAGATTTCTAGTTCTTGAGGTGTGTCTGGAGGGAACGGTGTCCATGCTCCGGCCCGACCCATAGGGAATTCTTTCATATGAAAATCAAGTTTTCAAATAATTTAGGGCGTTTATCGCATTTTTAGTTGCTGCCCAATCTCATTACTGTACTTTGTATAACAAATTAATATATTTAAACTAAATGGTACATTTTTTTTGATGTGTTGTTTCAATGATCTACAGTAGAGCCTCTCTATTAAGACCACCCGTTGGACTGAGTTCAAGCGGTCTCCATTGAGATCGTCTATATGTGGACGTTCATTTTGGTTGTTTTATGAACGTTTGTGAGCATGAAAAATGGTCCTATTACAGAAGTGGTCTCAATATAGAGGTGGTCTTAATTCAAGGTTCTACTGTGTTGTCTAATATAGTGAACAGTGTCCTCTATGTCGAGAAGAACAATGATCAGATCCTTTTTCTCTGATTGATTAACATATATTTGACAGTTCAACTTCTGTCGTTATTCAAAAGAGTGGATATGACAATATCTATCTGACAAGAGTGTGTCGTCTGCATGTAAATTGATCATAAACAGTTGAAGATATGAGAAATGAAAATGAGACAAAGGTATGAATCTCAGTGGTCTTTCAGCCCATCTTTTTTTATAAATTACTGGATTCATAATGACATATAAATTGTATAAAATAAATTCAAATTTAAATATTTAAAAGAGATTGTGATCTTTATTACAAGCAACATATACCTTGATGTAAGCACCATACACCTTCATAATCTCTTGTTGTTAGGCCCATATGTTTTACATTAACATAGTCGCTTGGATCAAACCATCTGAAAGCAAATATGATTACTGGTATATGAAGATAAATATTACTTTAAAAGCCATCCACACACACACAATGATATTATTATCAAAGTTAAAAATCAAACAATTAATAAACTCAATCTACCTACCTATAAAGTCTATCAGAGCCTACATGTTTTCCTCTGCCAATGGCTATCTCACCATCCTTCCAAGTAAACCAGAAGTCACGGTAGTTATAGCAGTCCATCAGGCAGTTTACGGTAGTATACTTGTACTCTGTGCAGGGATGCACACATTTCCTGAGATTTAGACGGTATGAATTATTACTCTGAAGATCTTGTCATAGTTATGAAACAGCACTGTGTGTAACCAATAACTTTAATATGTAAGTGCAATTTGGACTGGCATTTTACAATACAAACTCATTTTTTACCTGATAGCAATACGTGTATTCTCCCAACCTCCTATGATCCATTCATAGACATTAGTATTCTCGCCTAATATATCTGCATTGTCAGCGAATGCAACATGAACCTCTTGGCAAGCCATCACTTGAACAATTGCATATTCCCAGCCTTCAATATTTATCACTGTCTTATAGTCATAATTCCCGTCTGTCGTATGAGTAGGGCAACCTATTATGAATTCAAGTAGAAATGACCATGTATGACCATGATTTTAAAGAATATATGCATTTAACATTCATTATTCAACATAATTATTCAGTGAATTGTTACATGTATGGTATGATCATACTTCCTGACTGATCTCCCTCCCCTGCATAATCCAGTCTACCATTCCATGGATATCTTTTCGGTTCTGAAATTCCTTCCCTTGCTCCACACTCTTGATTCATATAATAATACGAGCGCATGTATTCATTCTGTACATAGTGAGAGCCACTGAGCAAAGGTTCTCCGTCTGCAGGGCACTCTAGTGGGGGTTCCGTTGGGGGAGCAGGTGTTGTTACTCCTGCATTCCTTGACGCTAAAATCAAAACTCATTGGATAAAACATGATGACTGCATTGATTTTAAAAGTATAAATTATTTCTTGCCTCAACTATGAATTCTTAGTATTATGTAGCGCATCATGATATGTTTCAATCAAAATACATGTATGAATATTACCCTTAAAACTAACATGAAACTCACATGGCTTTTTGCACACAAATCCTCTCGCTGCTTCACACCTATGATCATTCCAACGCGAGTCCCATTTCACGCCGATTTCTACACACCACTCATCACCATTCCAGTTATTAGGTTCACCTGATGAATGTGATTTGGAATAAATGTTACTGAAGATGACAAATTATTATAGAAAAATCTGTAGAAAAAGTTTAGTAATGAAGTGATTGAAAATATACACTTTAAATAAAATCATGAATATAACAGGATTGCAAAATTAATTAAAGTAAGATTTAGACACAGTTTTAAAACTGCGACAGATTGTAATTTTTGCAAAATACTTCATACATGTAGTATTTTTGTATGATGCGTAATTGTATGTGTTTTGTGATGTGTCTACATAAGCCTCTATTCAGCCATATATGTTGCACGCATCATCAGAATCCACAGGTCATTTGTTTAGTTCTTTTTAATGACAAATACTTTTTATCACCAATGTATGCCTTTGACTGGTTTAGCTGAAGAAAAATGTTACACAAATACCTGTCTTCTAATGAAGCTTTGAATGCAATAAAAATGTAACTTTTTCAGTAGGAATACAAGAAGAGCTTTCGGTACAAATTGTCAGCATGATCATGAAGTTATATGATCTTATATGCAATGATAAATCATGTTGTATATATAAATATACCTAACAATCAGAGTTTTGACAAAGAAAAACTGACCATCATTCCAAAAGAAGGCAGCCGCTGGAGAGCCATCTGTCCATTGCCATCCTCGCTCCATGTCTCGGTCATTGAGACCAATCCAATATAACTCTGCTCCACCAACAGCAGTGTGGATCAAGGCTGGTTGAGGGAGAAAGTAAAGAACCCATCATTTGGTACATGTATATGTATGAAACATCAGTGTCTTGCTTCAATACATATTGTGGTTTAATGTATACATTAAAGTGAGGTCTTGTTTACATAAATTATGTAAGAAGATTTTACACATTATATACACTAAGCTTGGTACATTTAAAAAACTATAAATATTTGTATGGCTAATATTTCATTCATCACATTAAAATTTTGAATAACAAAAGTCTCAAATCTTTAAAATAAGAAAAGTTTTTCTGGCAATGACATTAGTTAGATTTATCAAAAACAATTAATGTTATAGAGCAACACAAACCTAATAGCTACATGTAAGAGGAAAAGCTTAAATTAACAGTCTCAGAGACCTTTTTGAATCACCACAAATCAACCTCTTTCTAAATCATGCAAATGTAGTTGACAAATTTGGTCAGAAGATTTTTAGAATTTCTTTTTCAACATAATGTCGGAAAATATGTGATCTTAACACAGATTCATGACAAAGTTTAACATAATTGGAAGAAAAATCCATACCATTGATAAATGTATGATCGCCGAGAGTGGAGACTGATGCCAGATCGGCCCCATCCCCCTCATCCCGACACCGCGTCATGGCCGTTTCCCATGTGACCAGCTCGTCATAGCGGAGCTTGTAGCAGTTGTCACCAGAAGCATCAAACACCCAGCCAGGCCCACAGTATGGGGAGAAGCCAGCTGAGACAGGGGGAGAAAACAGACTTTTAATTAAACATGGGCCCCAGCATCATGGGAGATTGGAGGTAGTGTGTACATGTATGATCTACAAACACTATACCATTCACATTGAAATTTTAATGGTAGTAATGTGTATTGGTATAGTGTTTGAAAATCATAGTTGTAGACATACCACCTCTCCTCTCTATCTATCTCGTATGATGCTTGGGCCCATGCATTTAAAAATACCAGCAACGTGGTCTAGACACACAAATAGATACAATAAGGACTGTGTCACTATCACAATATACATAATATTATATGAACTCTAATATTTAGGTCAGTGACAGCATTGCTGTAGGAAATATTATGTTATTTGATGAATATGATGAGGCAGATCCAGGAATTCCGATGACGCTTCCCCCTTATTTGTTAAAACAATGACCCCCTAGATTGATTTTGGGCAACAAATCACGCAGACACATTAATTTTTCACTCACTACATCGGTTGTCCTAAACCCGACTTAGCAGAAACCTGGATCTGCCATTGCAAGATTGACGTCATGTGATCATCCACCAACATTGGTACATACATGTACATGTACATGTATGTACCATAATCTACTATATAAATCTTTTTCATAATTTTGCATCAAATAGGACATATTACTCACGTGTAGGAGGTATAGGTGTCCCTGTGGAGCCCTCTACAAGAGACATTTTTAAAAATAATTCAAACGCATATATATGGAAATTTATACAACTAGTGGCCATTGTATCATTGGCTATACAAATGTACATGTATCATATATTAACTGCGTATTTACCTGCTTTCTTCTTGCACACATATTCGGCTGTCTCTGCACATTGTTTGCTCTTCCATGCCCCCTTATGCTGATCCAGTGTCAAGATGTTGACACATGGTCTGCTTGGAACATTACCATCATCGTAGTGCCAATTTTGAAAGGAGCCCAGCTATTATAAAAAGAAACCAGTTCAATGTCATTTTTGAATTGATTGAGGCTATGTGCATTATTGTTATTTTTGTTGATTTAGTTTTAATTATTTGTTCAGTCGCCCTATTTACTCCAAGTGATCTGAAACAGCATATATACATTTCAACATCTAATCATTTACAGTGTTCTTTGATTGCACAATCTGTAGATGTATGTTATTTTATACACCTATAAACTGGTGAGCACCACACAAATAGTTATATGTAAG